>VWZY01006094.1:193566-278043 GCA_013399075.1 Chloroceryle aenea | reverse complement strand
TTGGGGAGGAGTGGCTGGAAAGCTGCTTGGTGGAAAGGGACCTGAGGGTGTAACCTGAAAGCGTTATCAAAGACTGGACCAGGCTGCCCAGGGAAGTGGTTGAATTGCCATCCCTGGGTGTATTTGAAAGCTGTCTCAATACGGTGCTTCAGGAGATGATGTAGTAGTGGCCCTGGAGTTAGATAACGGTTGGGCTTGATGATCTGGAAAGTCTTTTCCAACTGTAGCAATTCTGTGAGGCCATATGCTCGTGTAGCAACTACTGTCTTAACTGCTAGGAAGAAGTGAACCAGCCTTTTCCAGCCCTAAAAATGTAAGTCCCTGTAGCTTGAAGAGAAGGACTGCATTTGGGAGCTGGAGATTGTAACTGCCATATAATCTAGGGATCAAGAAAACAATAAGAATGAAAAATACAGTATATGACAGGTAATGTGGTCACTTCAGGAGTCCTGCTTAGAAGACAGGAAGTAAATTATCAATTAGTAATGATTTAGTATGATTTTAAAGACACGTGCAATTTATTATGAAAACATTGTAGCTGAATAAAAAAATATATTTGAGGAATTAAACATTTTGCTGACTTGTTCTGAACACAAGATACATTATTTATTCGGTTTGCTCGCATGTATAGATAGTTTACTGCTTATCCCTGTTGAATAGCACATATCATTTAGTACCTAAAGACCCTATGTGCATGCAAAATTGATAACTACAACTGGGTTCATAAACTGCTCAAAATGAAACAATACCCATTTTTCATGTTCAAATGCCAACTGGAAGCAAAAAAAGATGCATTTGATGTGTGTGTGCACACTCAGGTTTTACAGATGCACCTCAGGTCTCATGCTTTCAATAATTTGTCATCTCTGTTTCAGTAGATTCAAAGCAGATCAAAAGATCAAAGATATCAAATATCTCGGGGCACTGAAATACCATCGTGTAGTTTCCAGTGCTGTAAATATTCTCCTGAGGTACATTTATACACTGTAAAAGAATTGTGTGTCTTGACTTGAGTTTAGTTGACACAGCCATTCAGTTGAAAGGTAGGACTTAAATACAAAAGTATTTCTTCTGATAATTATTTAAATGAGTTTAAAATGTCCTTGGACTGTTAGGTAATTTACAGAGATACACTATACATAACACAGTCTTCTGTAATGTGTGGGAAAGGAGGTTTTCAGTATTAGACCTAAAATCACTTTCAGAGCTTCACTGTAAGATTATTTTTTTCTGTTGTTAGTGTTTCTAGCTGTCTGTGCGTCATCAGGGGTTCATGCCAGAGGATTAAAGGAAAAACATTTCTGACTACAGGTGGTGTTTTTGGTTTTCTTCAGCAATAGGAAAGCTCAGGTAAATCCCAGGCAGTGCAGTACTCCCGGCACCACACTGGAGTCCTAGTGAAGGGCAGGTTGCAGCAGGATCCCACCCCATTAGATAGTCCCCTCCTGCCAAGTTCAGTCATTCCATAGTTTAAGATTTCATGAAGAAGCAAGAACATTTCTGAGCTGATCAGATGGGTGAAGGAGTCTGGAATAGTGCTTCATTGGCTTATTTTGCTTCATAAAGCTTTACAGTTGCTCAATTAAAAACACACAAGCAAACAGCTGAATGAAGCACACATTGACACAAAATACCTCCAGCTCCTCTTCCTGTGTTGAATGGCAATGATAGAGGCTGAGTGGAAAGGCCCAGTCCAAACAGAGGTGGAAAGGGGTAAGAGGTCCTGTATATTTTATTCCCCACCAGACAAGCCACAGTAACATTTGTACCCTCCTAACCAGTTTAATTCTTTTGGTGGATTCTCCCCAGGTAAATGGACCAAGAAAGCCTCAGTATTCTCAACTACACGTCACAGTCATTTGCAAGACTGTGCTGAGCAGAGCTGCATGCAAGACATTTGATTCCTGAGAGCTATTGTGTCACGTTCTCGCCCACTCAGGTGAGTGACAGTGTTACAGTGCATTCAGCCCATATTCTGTCTCTCCTTTGTTCTGTTTTTCAAACAGAAACATGGATCGTTGGATCAATCTAGATCATGGTTATGTCACTGCAGAGCCTTGGTGTGGACGTTAAATTCTGCATACTCCATCTGGCATTACTCACACATGCTGCCCAAGAATAAATGAGTCTTAAATATGGTGTTTTCTCTTCACTCCAGTACTACTGGGAAGTGGAAGGATTTTTATGACTGACAGAATAAAGGTCAGAAGTTGTGTAAAAATATGGCAGATTATAAATGTGGGACTCGGCTCAATCTGGACCAGAAGTGTCAGTCTTTTCTATTTCATATCATGAGTTGAACTTGTAGATTGCAATTCCCTCATTACTTTAAAGCTTTTTTTTTAAAGTCTTCTAAAAACAAAGCGAAAAAGCCACTGCATTTATTGGAGAAGTTGCTGTGCAAACCCCTCTGTTGTGCAAGGGGTCAAGCCAGATAAATGCAATGGCTCTTTTTGGCTCTGAAATCAATAACTCCTTGGAATTACTGCAAAGATTTGGTGTACTACTGCCAGCTCTTGAAAAGAAAAAATCTATTTTCTGTGTCCTTATACTCACCCTGTCCACTCTGAAATTATACTGCTCATTGACAGAATTAATACAAGTGCAGTTTCCAATTTAATTGACGCAGCACTTTTTTCAGTGTAGAAAATACAATTCTTTGTAGTAGCTGATTTGTTGCAAGTAAATAAAGGGTAATTATGTAGCCTGCTGTTCATTATATTACACAATCCATTTAAGCTGCTGCTCTACAGATGTTTAAGTTTATACAGAAGCTTGGCAGCAGGCTGAGGGCATATTTACTACATATCTGCAATGAGTAGGGACCAAAGTCTCTAAATCTGCAGAATGTGGTAAGACATCACACAGAGTGTCTAGCGGCTGTCCGGCATTGGTGGGTACTTTGTCACGGCCTTGCACACAAGTTACTTAGTCCTTGTGAAGGCATTAATGAGCTGAGGGAGACTAACCCGAAGATGCAGCTAGTCTTGCTTTCAGATTCAAACTGTGTACCTGCAGACTGCTTGTGTGCCTCAACGTTACAGTCCCCTGCAGTTCCAATTTGGAGGCTGGTCTTGTTGTTAAACAAGTGTCAACTGCTTGAAGGGTGGATTTAGAAAAGAAAGGAAACCATGTAAAAGAAAATTCATATTTTTGAAGTGTAGCTTTGCTAGTGTTAAAAGCAAGACTATGTACAATGAACTGTGAAAACATGGGAAGCAATGACAATGTCTCAACTGATAATATCTACAGGAAATAAAACCCTGCAGAAATCTCAACTTGCTGTCAAAACCAGGCCAAACATTATACACATGGCTCGTACAGTTAAACGTGGAACCAGAGACTGCTGAAGTGCTAAACTGGCTTTTGACAGCACTAGCCTCTTGCAGGATAGAGAAGATCATTTTTCATTTCACTGCATTTCCTTTGTTCTGTTCAGTGACTGTTTAATTCAAACCTGGGAAACCAGCTGGGAGTTGAAAAAGCAGAGAAGCTTATGTTCCTTCTCAAACCTCTCAAAAAAAATGGGAGGCAAAGAGGAGATCCACTACCACTTCTGAAAGCTTAGTGAGATTGCAACCAGAAAGAACTGCTGCTGCTCAATTCACCTGTAGATATTGTTCCCCGTATTTAAAAAGTCAGCTAGTTTTAAATGGAAAGTTATCTTCCTCCATTTAAGAATTTTCTCATTTTTTCTCACATTTTTTCTCAGTACACTTCAGGTAGTTTGTTCTTTCTTCCTTTCCGTGAATGCTAATTGAGCTCCAGTTGCTGCCCATATGCAGCTTGCTCTAAATCATAAGAGAGGGACTAGCACCTCATAAGTAACCAGCAAGGTGCTTTCAGTTTATAATATGGTAGATATTCTGGAGACAGAGAATAAGATTAAATATTTTTTATTGTTTCAGTTTTTGAATTAGGAGAGTTTGACTTGTGATCTGCAGGGTTTGTGTAGTCTGCCAAGACAGCTCCTCTGTCTCATTGCCTTTTCTTCATTGCTGCCTTTCCTAGTGATTTGTCAGGAGCAACCTGTGAAGCTTTGTCTACAGAAGCTTTGTCCAGGCTTCTTTCTTTCCTAGGGATGCTGCTGTGAGGTGGGTGCACATCCACGTGTATGGCAGGATAGGGACTGAAGGAACTCACAGAGATCATCTACTGTCCATGCACTCTCAGTGTGGGCACGTATTCATGGGCCAACCTTCTGACACTAAAGGAAGGTCTGAGACTCACTAGCTTGTGTAAACAAATGTGAGTAGACTGTGCTCTGTGGCAGCAAAAAGAATCAATATTTCCTTTGGAAAAAAGATTTATGCAAAACAAAATAAAAACCAGCTGTTTAAACTGTCTTTTTCAGCTTGCTGGTTTAAAATGATGATGTTTAAATCTCTCAGTGTTAACCAACGCAGTAACAAGTAACTTTGTCAGTATTCAGAAGTTATCTGTGCCCTCATGTTCAGGTGAGCAAATCAGTTCATTCCCAAGCAGAGAACAAATTAATTCAAATCATTGATTTCCTTTAGGGGAACTGTGTGTATGTATGTGTGTGTGTGTGTGTGAAGAGGTTCATTAGGAGCTCATGTTAATTTTAGCATATCTGAATGAAAATTTAGATTCTTGTGTCCAGAGTGCCAGCCATGAAGTGGAATGAGACATGTTGATTAAAAGGAATCAAGGGAAAAAGAAATGTGCTTTTTCAGAGGTGCAAACAAATTGCAAGCCAGGCCATGGCCAAAAGCTGCTTGTGTGCACTGTTTATTTCATAGCTTTCAGCTATCAAAGTTATCAACACTGGCAGATGACTAGAGCTCTGCTAATACTTTGAACTTCTCAGGTTTTATTCATTTCAAGCTGTTTCTTCTCCCTATTAAAAAGGTTTTCTAAATTTCAAGACCTTTGTCATGCAACAGCATGACTATATTGATAGCACTTCTTATGCAATAGACAATACAGTGTTTCCATGGCAAAAGACAAACTTCTGGATTTCAATAGGCCCAAAATGGCCTACATTCTGTATAAAGCTAGCAAGAAAAGTTTGAAAAACCTTCCTTACTGGGGCAGAAATAAAAAAACCCAGTTTGATATATAAAAACAAAACCATAATACTAATTCTTTGTAGTTTCTCATGATGATTGCATAAAAGCTTCTGTTACAAAATATGATGGGGGCCATATCTGTAAGTTAGGTAGGCTGGCTTGAGAATCATGGCTTTATATCCTCACGTTTCCATAGGCATACAAAATTAGGCTTTCGTGCTGTGGGAAGGGGAAATGCTTCTGTCAGCTTGGTAGAAGAAGCAGCCAGATGCTGGTGAGGTGGAAAAGTGATCTGCAACTGCAGAAATATTTCTGTTTCCTGGTATCAAGCCAGTGCCAAGTGAGGGAAATTGCTAGAAAAGTAACATTAAGCATTCACTGAATATTGCTAAGTTGGGGTGGGTTTTACTAAACTGTTGATCATCTTCAGCAAACTTTATAGATTTTCATTAAACTGTGAAGAAGGTAGTTTAGTTGTTTGTTGGCCCTGTCATAAAATTACCTTCACATTATACACAAGATAGGTAACTCCTGCTAACTTTGATTTCTGAAAGTTCAGGAGCCTCTCTTTCAGAAGATGTGCAAATGCTTCATTATGTTTCTCAGAGGGTTGTTGTGAGAGGGTTGACAAGGAGACTTCAGAGCACATGCCATTCTGCTCCCAGCTTCCTGGAGATTTTAAGCTAGCAGAACTCATTTTCCTGATCTAAATCCTGGAGACAGGCAGCACAAGCATTCCTCCTGTGATTAGGAAACCTAACTTGTCTTGGGGTTGTCTAGAGCCATGTGTCTTGTAGTCCTTCCATGCCTGCTCATATTTCATGTGGCTCCTCTTTCATTTAGTTGAAAAGTGGCTAAAAGGAAAAATATTTACCTCAGAGCGCCCTTCTATGTCAGGAAATTCTTCTGAGATTCTATGGACCAAGGGATATCTGGTTTCTCAAGCATGTACCAACTTTCACAACCCAGGATTTGGAGTGGGGTCTGAAGCACAGCCTGGAGGAAGACAGTACTACTGATAGCTACACAGGGCCTTCTCCAGGCTGATAAGGAATGTGTGCTGGGTTCCCCTGCGACTGTTGGGAAGTTTCTCTATTGTCACCTTACAGGCGAATCACCAGAAGGGTGTACATACTGTCTAACTGTTTGAATTGCTCCATTTTTCTTTCCAAACTATTTGGCAAATTTTGTGGACATAGCTGAGTCTTTACATTCCAAGAAAATGTGCTGGTTCCCCTCCCCATACTGAAATTGGTACAGATTTCCTCCACGAGGTAGGGAATGGTTATCTAAGAAGGTTGCAAAGACACATAAAATAGCCAAGAAGCAATAATGATGCAATCAGAGATTTCAGTTGAGGGCTTAAGAAGATGTGACTCTCAGAAATAATTTGACAGAAGCAGAGCTGCTGTGAACACCTCCACCAGTGTTAAGACACATGGAAAAAGGGTCTTGGGATCATTGATAATGCCAACACAGAAGCAGAGGAAATGTAAAGGGACCTAATTTACCTAAGAAATTTACATAAATTTAGGCACAGACTTTCCACTTCTAATTTCAGGCAGACATTGATGTTGATAGTTTTTGCCTTATTTTCTTGCCCTGCCATTTTTCAGGTTGTTTCTACAGCTCATCAGTCACTAATACTACAAGAATTGTACCATTCAGTGACCGTTATTCTGACCCCACGTTATCTGCAGCATCCTGATTTCTTTTTATGCCAAATTTAACACTGATTTAATTGACATTTTTAATACATAATTTCAACTGCTCGTTGCAAACACAGAAAAGGTATCAAGTGAGTTACAGATTGCATCAGTGGATGACTTGACACTGTGATATTTCAAGAAAAAATAATTAAAAAAAGAAAAAAAAAATCATCCATATTCAGTACTGCAGAAATTAAGTATATTACCTGAACTAAATGAAAAGATTTCCCATCAGGCAATTATTAAGGACTAGAAGGACTTCCCATATAGAAACATTTGCCCAATTTTAGCCAGACAAATAATAGAATGGAAGATGCAATTACTTTCTGAGATGTTTAGAGCAGCGAGGTCGCTCTTTTGTGTATGACATCACTGGAATTAAATGTGGTGGAGTGAATGGAAGGGTTGGCAGGTTCTGTCTCATTGTCACAGCAGAGGCCATTAGAGAGTGAGGGTAAGAAACCTGGTTCTTCATTTTCTCCTAAGCCAAAGAAGCTATTCCAAGAGCAATTCCTCAGATGAAATTATGAGTACACACAGTGTTTACCAGCTCATGGCCATGCCAAGGTTGACAGTGGGTAGGAGCAAAGGTCAACATGCCTGTGGCATGTTGCTCTACCACCAGCCCTGTTACAGGACCTAGGGATGCTCCCATGGGGGTTGAGGTCCAGAGGATGTGCGATAAGTAGTTCCAAGTTGCCTTGGAAGGCAGAGGGAGCAACTTGTCATCTGTGGTGAGAGAGGCAGCACCAGGACTGCCCATGGATAACCCGACACAATCCACCTATGTAGCAGATGGAGTTAAAACAGGAGCAAAACTCTCCCATGCCTTGTGTGGGCACGTGTGTCATCTCCCAGTACTTGCTGGAAGGAGGAGAGGGCAGCTGTGGGAGAGCACCACCATCAATCTCAACATCCCTGTTTGCAGGCATTTATCTATTAGAGGATGAAGTTTATGGTGGCTGTAAAACCCCACCCAGAGCTAAATGCAGCACATTTATGGTAGGCTGGAAGCTGTTCATGGAATTGTGCCCCACACATACAAACTGTTACTCGGAATTGAAATTCTCTTTCCAGCTGCGTCTGCTTTTAGTGGCAAGAATGTGCAATTTTTGTAGACGACTGTGCTTTGACCTTCTTAGAAACAGGGGCATTATGAAAGTAGAATGTGTCATAAACAGTCATTACTTCCAGCACTCGCTGAAAAAATACCACTATTGACAAGGATATGAACAACTTCAAAAATTAAACCTAGATGATGAAGGCCTTACAATGCAATAACTAATAGCTCTTCCAAAGCCATGTGATGGAATAATTCTCTCAAATGTGATACCCAGTCATCTGGACATGTTGCTAAGTATAAAATACAGCACAATTACAGATCTTCATCTCCCAGATCAAGATTGTTTGCTTTAGGATTTTCCCCCAGCTATATAACAACATAATTATTTTGCTTATATTAACATTTCTTGCTGAATATTGCTTTCATACACTGCAACTATTTCAAGTCACATAGTGAGATTTAGTATTTTTAAAATAATTCAACAGGGATAAAAATTACTGTTAAATGAGTTTGTAAGTTTGTTTCCATTTGCTTCTGAGGCAGAAACAAAAAATTGTTTAGTAACAAACAAGGTCTGAAGGTTGAATTTACCTGGGAGACAAAGATATTTTAAATAAAAGAGGAAATACCACTTTGAATTTAGCACACTCCTGAAAAATCAAACTAAGAAAAATATATTTCCTGTATTTTCTTGAATTTTTCATTACTTTCATTCAGAAATATTGCTTCTTTCTAAAATAGTGAAGGGATAAAGAATCGATGGGGAAGACAGCAACACCCTAACTATGAAGTGAAAAAAGATTTTCACAAGCAGTTGATTCTGTAGGTTTTTGTGGCCAGTTTTTAAATTTCTTGAATATTTGCAGATGGAGGGAACATGCAATAGCTTCCCTGGATATTTTATTTTCTGTAGTTATGTTATTTTGTGAACAAGCAACCATTTCTCTTCATCATTCAAGTCTCTTGTGAATGCTGCATCTTGAGACCCAAGGGACTGTGTCTACCTCACTGCATTCCTAACTATACCCCTTGCACAAGGGAGTTCCTGCACATTGTAGCAGCCTATTCTCCTATTGAATTAAGAATTAATGAAACTGGTTTTAACACTACCATCTGTGTGAAAGCTGCATCCATACTGGTATACTAAACTTGACAAGCCCTGGCCCTTGATCAACAGCTGGCTGAACGTGAGCCAGCAGTGTGCCCAGGTGGCCAGGAAGGCCAATGGCATCCTGGCCTGGATCTGGAATAGTGTGGCCAGCAGGACTAGAGAAGTGATATTCCCACTGTACTTGGCACTGGGGTGGCCACATCTTGAGTACTGGGTTCAGTTCTGAGTGCTGCAAGATAAGAAAGGTATCAAGGTGCTGGAGCAGATCCAGGGAAGGGCAATGATGCCGGTGAAAGGTCTTAAGAAAAAGTCTTATGAGGAGCAGCAATTCTGTGATTCTGTGAAGACCATCTTCTCTGCTAGCACTTCCTAATAGGTTCCCATGATTTAGGTGTTTAACAGCAGATTAACCAGGATGTGCAAAGATCTCCCTGTCAGATAAAGGCATGTGAGCCAACAAGTTTTGCAGTTCATGTTAAAACTTATGCTGTTGACAATGTTGTACTTTAACATGGCTTGGCTGGTTGAGGTGCCCAAGGCTAAAGTGAAACAAGTATATATATACACTGGAGTTTGACAGCACAGTAATTATTTGTAAAATATAGTTACTGCTTTGGAATGTTGTTGATGAGAATGTCACTGATGTTTATTACAGGAAAATTACAGGCTTTTTGTAACTTCTGCTTTTGATTCCTCCCACCCTCCCATTACTACCTGCAGTCTACATTCTGTCCACTGGTTCAGAAATCAACTAGTGCTCAGTTTTGTTAACACAAAAGTGGGACAGGATAAAACTTAATCCAAGATATCCCTGCTCCTCAGCTTCCTCTTCCAGGCCTCTGTGTACCCTCCCAAGATTTTTGGGTCAGAATTTCCAAACTTCATACCCCTTCTTACCCTCCCCATTTTAAAAGCCCTCCTCTAAACATATCTGTTATGTGCCTTAGTGACACATGGTCCAAATCATGCTCCCCAAGCATCCCAGAGGGATGTTTCTTCCCTCACAAGAAACCTTCAGTGTTTTAAGCCACAAAACACATGTATGTGGTCAACAGGAACCCAGCTTCCTTTGAAGATCCTCAGAGGAGGATGAGGAGGTGAGGAAGCAAGAAGGAAAGGTGTCCACCAGCCCGTTCCTTGGCACGGTGTGGGACAGCATGCTGCCAGGTATAAGGCTGCCATCAGCCACCCATCCTTCCTCCTGTTCTCACTGCTGCTCTGGAGGCTTCATGCCAAACACCCACACATTGAAAAACATTTGTTTCATGCTGTAAAAACCAGTGGCTAACAGCTGCACATGTCATCTCCAGTGTTGTAAACCTGTCAGTGGTGCAGTATTGTTTACATATGGCTACAAGGCCCTCGTAGCTGAGCATCCTGACGTGATGCAGCAGCAGCCAATGCTTTTCTGACAGCTGTATCAACTGGAAGCAGCACAGCCAGCTTATTTGCTTCAACAGAAGCCTCAGTAACTCCGGCTCCAAAGACACAAATCAGGTTCTTTCTCTTTTTTTTTTAATATTTTTTTTTTTAATGAGATCAATGTTAATAATAGATCAACTGCAGTGCAGATGCTGGAATGGAAATAGCCAACATTTTCCTAACAAGGCACATAATTCTGCTAGAAATAATGGATCTCAGGTGACACAGCCACAGTCAGCCAGGCAGCACTTACAGTGCGTGACCAAATTGTCCAAAGTGAAATCAAAACCTGGGAAACATGTGAAGGTGCTAATTTTCTAAATCAGTGGGGTTTATCACATTCCTACTGATTAATACGAAAAGTTGTTTTGTTGTTCAATGGATAGGGCTTTGTTTTGCTAGCGCAGGCATTTGAGAGACATTGATTTAGATATTACAGGAACTTCTAAATTGGCAGAGTGCTTTTAAAGCACTAAATCATTTCTCTCTGCATTATAAATGGCAGTTATTAAATAGAGAAATTTATTTTATCCCTATCTTAGTGACAACGTTCCTATCTATTGAGACAAATAATTATAATTTTGTTTTATAAACACATTGCAAGTCTTTTCTTGAAAATTCAGAGTTTAATTAATTGTTTCTTCCACTACTTTCCATTATTTTAAAAATATTTATTAATCTTCCCTGTTCAGAAGAGGTCATTTACTCAGGATTCTTCATGTAGCGTGACTTGAAGTCGCTTGGCAAGTGGGAAAGATAAAAGAGAAATACATAAATCAGCATTTGCTTCAGAGCCCATGCTATCCCTCAGACCCCTGTCCCCAGGTTATTAAAACTCAGATTAATTTGCTTACCTTGACAGTGGGGATTATTCCATAGCTGGTCCTTAGCTGTGAAAGAGGGAAGTGCAGGCACATAGTCTCCAAACTGGCCAGTGTACACTTCTTCCCAATCTAGATTTAAAAAAGTGTCTGCAGTCCTTTCATGGTGGAGCTGAGGGGGCCCTGTCATGTAGTAGAAATATTTCAGGTTAGGAGTATCTATCCTCAATCATTTCTGAACTGAGGTAATCTCTCTACACTTTCCACAGAATTCTATTTCATATATCTTCAGGACCTTTAAGCATGTTGATAATAAAATAAATAGGAATTTATTTTATGCTGCAGCCTTCCCAAGTCATTGTCAACAAGACCTGGTGCCAGCAGCCACTGCAGAACAGAACAGCATGGTGGTTGTACACCTGGGTTTTTAAAATGACTTCATTCTGTTAATACTTTGCTGACATGATTGTTTTGGGTTGGTTTCTGGAACAGATTTAGCCAGTAGGCACAGGTTCACTCCATGGCATAGTGTGGATATTCTCCCTGAGCATAAGGTTTTTGGAAGAGATGAGGTCTGACCCTGCAGTGTGCTAAGGATCTTGAGCGAAATGCAAAATACTCCACATCTCTGAGGTTTCCAGCATCCTACAGCACTGGTCTCTTAGATTTCAGTTCCCTGAGCATTACTAATCTTACACTTAAGCTTTACCAATGCTACAGTTCTTAGGGGCAGGACCATAAATCCTGTTTTGGTGGTCTCTGCCAATCTGGGCTGTGAAAGCCATGACTTTTCAAAGCCCTTAGACTATAATGTGAAAAATTCAGGCTGAAATGCTGTAACCATGGTAAAGAACTTCACTGTCAGGAATAACTGGAAGTGAGGTCAGCACCCGGAGTCACTCACTGTGTGATGTTCCTCTGTTTAAAAATGGTGACCATGGCCAGCTGTCCTGCTTTAAGAACAGACCTTGGAGGAGGTCATGCCTGCTGAGCCCCCTCTCCCCTCAAATGGACCATCTGATAGCAAACACCCGTACCCTGTGGCTGAGGCTTGTTCTGCTGGTGGCCAGTGATCATGGTCATCCCGGTGGTACACACCTCGTATCTAAAAACAGTCACTTTTGAGCCTTCTTTGATTCATAATCCCTGGATCTATGGGTGGTCATCAAGCTGCTAACTACTCATTAGTCTTTGTTCTACCCAAAGGCCATTGTTCCTAGTTTATCTAAAATATTTTCTTTAAAACTTTTGTCTTTGAACAGGGATTGAGAGCACCAGCCTGAACTAGCTCTTAATCTTATGTATTATATATTATGCTAAATTAGATAGAAATTGAAAAATTACCTCTAAATGTCTCATAGTTATTAATCATCATGCAGACCCTGCCAGCCCCCACAGGATGATCAAAGAACATTTTTTGCATTTGTGGTATTCTGCTAGACACTGGTAAAGGTTATGACATTCTCATTCAATGCTTCTTACTTCCTTAACATTAATGGCAAAACCAGGCAGTGAAAATGTAACACTTTTAGAATAGATTAATTTCAGACCCCTATTTGTATTCATTGGTTTTATTACCAACATCACGTTATCTGATCTGGTCTGGCATTTTAAAAGGGAGGATGACTTTATGCAGTAACAGCAATAACTAATAAAATGGTAAAATAGCATTGTGTTCCAGAAGATAAATATATATTAACGTTTCTTACAACTAGACTTACTGACCAGCCAACAAAAAGAGAATTAATCTAATTTATTGTTATATCATTTTTATCTAGGAATGTGTACATTAGTCTTCATGTGATTAATATACACTAGTGACAGAGCACCCTTTTCATGCCCTTAGTAATTAGCTGTTGCTTGATGTGAGGCCATAACACTGTCTACTTAAAAGCAATTATAATCTATCATGGATTGGCCTATTCAGACTTGTAAGTCTGGGGCTGCTTCTCAAGAAGGACTGCAGATTTTTTCTTTGTTCATGCTGTGACTGTTCCACATGGGAAGCTGAAAAATTTTCATGAATACCTTTTGTTGAAAAGAACAAAGAAGAGAAGACCGAGAGCGGAACTTATCAATGCTTATCAATATCTAAAGAGCAAGTGGCAAGAGGTTGGGTGTAACAATACCCATACTGGTTACTACAATAACAGAGTATTTTCCCAGAGACAAAGCAAAAATTGGATGTAGTGAGATCCACAAAAGAGTCAATCTAGTGGATTATTTGAATGTGAGGATTTCCTGTTTACTGAAAACTGACACTAATATTAGTGTAAGTGGCTGCTTAATTTATGGGGGCAGGGCTGGCCTTTAGGAAGATCAAGTGAAGTATGTGCATGGTACCTTTGTTAGTGTCCTGGCAGCATACATATGCTCAAAGCATGGCTCAGTAGTGGAGGAAACACTGCTCTTGCAATGGTTCTCCATCTTGAGAAGTCTTGTTACAGGAGCTGCCTATTGCCTGTACCAGTAGCTGTGTAAAATTGTGTTATGCTTGGCTATGGTTACAAACTGTGTGCTGTTTCTCTTGGTGTGCTGAAAATCCTCCCTCTGGAATGTCACTGCTTCCCTGCACACCGTTCTCCACTAAGCTTTTGTGGCTCCCCTGGCAATCTGCTGTCTTAAAACACAGCAGGGGAAAACATGAAGCAAGCACAGAAGGTTTAAGTAAAATAAACCTAAAATGTTAAGGCACTGAAATCAGCACATCACTTGTGAGAACTCAGTGCTGTCTGGTATCTGCAACCTGCACCCATGGAGCTGGGTATGTCAGAAAGCTGAGAACTGAAAATGCACAGATGCCCTATAATGACACAAAATTGTGGCTTTGACAGTAAGGAAATGTTAGATCTCCCTTAAAATGATGTGCAGCTGCAGGTGTCATGGGAGGGTGTACAGTAAACAAGTTTTTTCACTCAGCTGGTCTTTCTGTCCATCATATACAAACACCCATTTGAAAAACTCTTTTAAGCCATAATGAAATAGATCTTCTTAACTCAGTATGTCATCACAAGCACAAGTAAACTGACAAGAAATGAAACAAGAAGGTTTGTAAAGAGCAGAGCACTGCAGTTTGGACCTAGCCTTCTAGGAAGGGCAGTACAGATGAAAAACTTGAGTAAGTTTTATGTAGTTCATGAAAAGTATTCAAGGTAAATGCTGCTGATGATAACATGTCCCTTCCTTCAAGTTTTCACACTGCATTTTCAAATATGTGCTCTCACCTTGAAGTAGTTCTGGAGCAGAGACTAGATTAATTTCTGCAGCTTGGCAGACTCCTCATTTAATACTGGTAATATCCTGTATGCCCATAGGCATAACTAAAAACGTTATGAATCCATATTTTCAGAAGGTTAGGAAAGAATGATGGCAGCTAAAATGTGCTGAAGTCCTTTCCTCTTTGTGTATGGCTGAGAAGTACTGCTTGTGAGTATTTATTTAAGATGTATCATTATGGGATCCCAGTTAAATGCAGAACCTCACAGAAGCATAGAATCATACAATGGTAGGAGTTGGAAGAAACCTCTGGAGATTACCTGTTCCAGCCCCCCTGCCAGAGCAGGGTCACCCAGGGCAGCCCACACAGGAACAGATCCAGGTGGGTCTTGAAAGTCTCTAGAGAAGGAGACTCCACAACCTCTCTGGGCAGCCTGGTCCAGGCTCCATCACCCTCACAGTAAAGAAGTTTTTCCTTATGTTTATGTAGAGCTTCCAGTTTGTGATCATTACCCCTCATCTTATCACAGGGCACCACTGAAAAGAGACTGATCCCTTCTATTTGACACCCGCCCTTCAGATATTTGTAAACATGAGTAAGATTCCCTTGCAATCTTCTCTTCTCCAGGCTAAACAGCCCCAGTTCTCTCAGCCTTTCCTCATAAGAGAGATGTTCCAGTCCCTTATCATCCTCACAGCCTCTGCTGGACTCTCTCCAGTATTTCCCTGTCCCTCTTTGACAAGGCTGGGCAGCACATGTGCTCCCTCGGACGTCTGCTGTTTCTGGTGTGGCTGCTACATCTGGGCACTGTGAACAAGCAGATGCACATGCATTTGGATGGGTCTTACGCCACATCCAGCGGAACACCTCTAAAGTGAAACACTGTGTACTATACAATTTCCTCTTCGTTAAGGTTGAATGGATGCGAATAGTTATGGGCCATACCCTAAAGTCTTATAATAGTAAAATCCTCTTTGAAGTTGTGCAGCAGCAATTCACACTGTCAGCAGCATCCATGGATTTTTAGTCAACCTTTCCTCAGGCCCTGGCTTGAATGAGAGCTTGCTGGAAGAAAGATCTGAATGTGGTCTTTGCTCATGAAGTGAGAGGTGATTATTACTGTGAGTGATAAAGTAAACAGTTGTCACTGGGCTGGCTTCTTTAGAACATACATAGCTGTTGCTTCTCTACATATTTATATTTGTGAAAATAAGCATTTGTTGGAGTCTTACTCTGTAGCAAGGAGAAGACACAAAGCAAGACTCCATGATGTTTAGAGCACTGCTAGTTTTCATGTCAGGATCTTCCTGGGTCCTAAGGAAAACATATGGAACCAGTTTTTCTTACCCTTGAAAACTGCACCTTACTTTCTGGTCAAGATCAGGGAAATGTTGATATAAGGGAGACCAAAGTGGACACATTTGGGAGTGATGTGACCATTCTGCATTCACTTAACCTCATCATTGCTTTGGGTGTCTTTCTCTCCCACTTTCTCTTGTTTGATTGATGGCATATAAGATATTCTTCAGACTATAGCTTGATATAATTCTTGTCAGTAACTTACAGTAAAGTCATTACAGGTTTTTCGTGTCCTGTAAAAAAAAAAGGCAATAACAAAATGTTTTCAATGTATCATTAATTCAGTTTATTATAACCATAAAATGTATTGACTAGGAGTAGTATTAGGGCTATGTTTTTCAACCCATTTTTCTTGCTACTACAATAACACTTCAGCGAAACTACTCTTTTTTCTCTTTCATGCTGCATACTTCCTGTGCATTCATTCTTCTGCTAACATAAGGGAGGAAGTTATGATGCTGAAAGCAAAACTTACACCCGCTGATTTTTCATACTGAAAAGGTTGTATGATTTAGTTGCTGTCTTCATTAGTGTGACTGAAAAAAGATTAGAAATGGTCAAGTTGTTCGCAAAGGGCAAAAGCAAGAACTATCCATAAATCAGGAAAGGCTTGAGGACCTTTAAATTATTTATTTTTAATTATTATAGTTAATAATAATTTAATGTAGCCTAGAATAAATGAATTGATTATTGATTTTTTTGATGACTTCAGAACAGAGAACTCCCACCCTGGCTTAACAAACTGACTGATGAACTGACTACATTGTTAAACATTAGCCTGGAAGTAAAAGATAAGAAAGCACATGCTTTGTCCCTTCATCAAGCCAGTTGTCAGTCAAAGCTGCAGAAATACAGTTAAGGAGTTTAAGAACTGAAGGAACATAAGTTCAAGACCCAGGAGGGGAAACATGAGACCAGACAATATGCCAATTAATGGAATTAAAGCAAAAAGATTTAAAAGGCGTTTCCCTCAGGACACAGCATGAAGGAAAAGACAACAGTTAATTCAATAAGGACAAAAGCATAAATGAGCTAGCTGTGAAAGGATCAGAATATTTACAGATGATGGTATCTGAAGAATTAAGGAACACTAGCTTACAATTACTGTGAATTTATCATGCCCCAGTAGCATGTTCTAATTTGGTCTTCTCTATCCTCTGAACAAATATGCTCATCCTTAAATTCCAGAGCAAAAGAAATAATCCCTTTCTAGTTGCAGTCAGACTATGAAACTGATTATGATCAGCAAAAATTCAAAGACTATTGCAAACAAAGGCAACTTCACTGAAGTTTCCTGTCCGTCATCTGTATCAGCATTTGCAGGCTTCACAGCAATTTAAGGTTTATTTTAGCAATGTTGTGTTCTTGAAGTCCATCAATAATACAGGTTCTTATTCTCTCCTTCCCATACAATGCAAGGCAGAGAAGGATAAGATGGAGAGAACAGCACAGAAAATCCCTTTCCACGTGCTAGGCTCTGTCAGGTTTGGGTGTGAAGGTGTGTGTATAGACTGGAGTTGTTCCTCATTCTGGGTTTATTGCTGAGGAAGCCAGGACATCTATGAGGAAGATCTTGCCACCCAACAAGACAAGCCTTTTAGAGGAGTTTCACAAACTCTGCCAGGAGTATCACTGGTTGTAATAAATGTCTGAGACTCACAAATCACATTTTACCCTACACATTGTGGAGATATTTTAAACTAGAAAATAGGAGATAATAAAAGGAAAGTCAGAGACAGTAAAAATGAGGTAGGAAAAAGTTTTAGTGTCTTTGTGCCTGAGATTGAAAGGGTTTCAAATATTTCAACTTTACAGAACTTTATGTCCAGAAATCTGCGTGAGCCAGCGTCCTTTCCAAGATGAAAACTGATGCTGAGGTATTCAGAAGGTCCCACGGTGAGAAGCTACATCCCTCAGAGAACAACACAACTCTGAACTGAAACTGAGATAGCCCTCAGTGGCCCCTCCAGGGCAGAGGACTCTGATGTCAGTGAGCCTCACTCCCCTCTCACTCCTTTTGAAAGGGGAAAATTTTATCCCTTTTTGGTTCTGGCTTCCCACTCTATTCTGTGTCAGGCTGGTCCAAAGCAAATCAGAACTCTTAGTTACTCATCATCATGCTGCTAATTGCTCATCTGCCTGCCCTTAATGGAGTTGCTCACCTCCAATAGGAGGGAAAGCGATAGTGAGCTGAACTGGCAGCTCCACTGTAGCCTCAGCATCCCATTTTGGAAGACAAGAGAGAGGAGTTCAGTAGGACAGTGGTTGCTTTCTGCTTTCCACTGCCACAGCCTCATCCCAGCTACCAGCAAGGACTGGGGGACCAGCATCAGGGGGTCTCCAAGCCTGCCTTCTCTTTTTTTGGTGAGCTCCTATTGTCATTCTATCTCCAGTTTTGCAGTACAGATCTTTCCACTTTTCTTTCTGTAATACATCTTGGTTTGTATCCAGTGTTTGAAGAAAAGGCAGGAAAATGCAAGCTTCCTCTTCCAGGAAGTTAACAAATCCAAATATGCTGGCATAGAAAACCAGACAAGTGTGCAAATGTGAGGGGTTGGAAATCCCATGCCGTTGAGGTCAATTTGTTACCATGACATTTCCAGGACCAAGGGAGAATTTCTTCAGCGGTAATTAAGCTGTGCCTCTCTGTAAAGGGACAAGTAAAGAAGAAATCACATCAGTTTAGGAAACCCTGTGCTGTCACAGGCTGGTACTCTGCCCTCACGTTAGGTATTTCTCTGTCCTAACAACTACATATCTGCAACTTCCCCCAGAGAGCTGCAAAGCCATTGCTCTCTCTTATGAACTAATAATTTGCCAAATTAATTCCAGTAAATCAATTCTCTACTGAGTCACGTGCAGAGCAGTGTGGGTGGATGGTAGAAGGAAACAGGAAATATTGGCACTCATCAATTTTAAAAAGAGCAAATTGATATTTATTTGATTAAACAAAAATCACTTCCTCCCTGGAACATGGTGTGCTGCATTTTGCCTGGAGCAAAAGTTTGTGACTGAGGTATAAAGTAGAAGTTTGTGACATCTCATAGCACTGCACATGCACTCACAGACACACACAGACACACAAGCCACTTTCTGTCCAATTGCTTTAAGTCAGATCACATCTCTGTTGTCTCAGCTGTTAATGGATGTCTTGGGAGGCATCAGGTTTGAAAAAGTCCTTCATCTAGTGCTGTCTTTTGTCAGCTTGTTATGATGATGTGTGGTTTGCTTTTATTACGCCCTCCATGGCACCTGTCAGTACTTCAGGTAACAGCACAACAAACCAAAACTAGAGTAGTCATGTCCAGAGGAGATATTTTAATGGCAGCTCTAAAAGTAGAAATGGTGCTTTGCTTTATTAGAAGATTCAAACAGGTGCTGAACGTTATCTTAGCTGTGTATCTTTGTAGGCAATGCTAACTGAAAGGACTCAAGAATCACCAGTGTCATTCTGCAGAGACATGGATGCTTTAAGTGCTATCAAGAATTCACTTTGTTTTTCTCTTTTACGTCACCTATGGAGAAAGTGAAGACTTATGCTTTGATTATTTTTTCCTAATGTGTACTGTGTAGCACATGATGGTTACACGGAGCAGTGCCAGCTTGTGGTTCTGCAAATTGCACATGCTGCAGAAGAGTGGTTCATCAGCTGTCTTGGTCAGTGTTGCAAAATTAATTTTCTGTTTATACTGCGGGAAGTGCTCGCTGCTGTGATGCAACACAAGCTCTTTTACTGTATAATAATGAATTTAGTCACTAAAGTATGATCTTAGTAAGCAAAACAAACACAAAAGTAGGAGATGGTGCTGACTGTGGTCTCTGTTTCTGTTATGTGCTTAAAAATCTATGCTGTAAAGTCATGGAAGTTGGAGATTGTGCCCTGAAAGCCACAAAGTTCAGCTTGTACTCAGCGCTTCCCCCTTCCATTACTGGAGTCTGCTTCCATCCTGCCCAGAGTCATACGTGGCAACTGGATGCCATGAAATGAGCGTGGAAAGGCTCCTTGAAGAGTTCTGAGGTTGTGATGTGGGCTGAATGCAAAGCATCCCTGACTGACAGATCCATTACTATGGAGAGCTCTGGGGGCCAACCAAAACTCTCACTCACATTAGGGCACTGAACAGTATTTATTTCCCTGCACCTTCCTCTCTCCTGCTCCTGCATACGCATCCTGGTTTTAAGGACAATCAGCAAGACATCCCTCTGTCTGTGTGTCTTTGGGAGTGGGGATCACACTATCCTTTCAAAATGTCTGCTTTCATCCTAGGAAGTCTTTTTTTCCTTTGCTTGAACCCCATATGACATCAGGTACTATTCTTAGTAAGGACAACTCAGTCAGCACCAGACAAGACAACCCAAGGAAAATCCCTGGTGCGAATGCACGTGGTCAGAAAGATGAAAAGGCACTCCATGAGTGATGAAAATATATGTCCTTACTCCCAGATACATTAGATCAATGTCCAGGACATAAGTTTCACTCCATGAGAATTCTGGATTTTTATTTTTTTTTTTTGAAAGCAGAGAAATTCAAGATACTTTATAGAAGAAAGGGTTTTTTTGCAAGTGAAGTGTATGTCATGTGAGACTTAAACCAATAATTGCTCGCCTCTGTTACTGCTTCTTAGGGGGTTCTCACAGACACATCCTTGAACAATATAACAACCACGTGAAATTTCCTCAGACTACTACTTCACAGAACTCTCCTCTGGATCAGGTAGCTGTTCCCTTCCTACTACTCACCAGAGTTAGTGACCAGTGTTCTCCAAAATGCAATGGCTGGAGTTAAGAAGCCTAACAAATGGGTTCTAGCATGAGAGGTGCCCATGAAAACAGGTGTCCTATGGGTTCTAGCATGAGAGGTGCCCATAAAACAGGTGTCCTATGGGTTCTAGCATGAGAGGTGCCCATGAAAACAGGTGTCCTATGGGTTCTAGCATGAGAGGTGCCCATGAAAACAGGTGTCCTATGGGTTCTAGCATGAGAGGTGCCCATGAAAACAGGTGTCCTGGCAGCCTTTTGCTTCAGTGGCAACTGCGAGGAACCTGAGGTAGGAGGGCAGTTCTTGTATCCATCCTCAGGGGACACCAGTCAAATGGCTTTTTCATTTTGCTGAGGTCAGGAGGAGATGGTCTTTTGCATACAGGACTGTTTTTTTGGTTGTTCTACGTTACTGAACAGCGTGACTTTCCTAACTGAGTGTTTAAGCCTTCGGATCGTTACCAGTTACAAACTTGATTCTCAATTATTTCCCAATTTCTGTTATAATAAGTCACAATTAAGTCTAAAACCCTTGGTAGGGCAAAAAGCAAACCAAGTTCAACATATGAAGTGTCCTGCAAGCATTGTCCCAACTGCAAATTAGTTCTGGTTTATGAAGGGCTCTCTGGAATAGCAGCTGAATTACAAACCTTTATAAGTAGGATAGTGATCAGCACCTGCTCCGAGGCGTAGCGCTTGCCAGTGGAGTCTTTCTGTTCTACAAACAACAGTGCACACTCATAAACGTGTGTTCTCCCCGTCCTGTCGACAAAGGCAATGAGAAAATGCAGAGCAGTGAGTTTTCATCAGTCACTTGCATTTCCATGTCTGTTGCCAAATGCCTGTCAATCAGTTCTGGGGCAAGGGCAGGAAAGAGAAGCCGTCTGGCAGATGGGGGAGCAGATGGGGGAGAGTGGGAGAGGAGCCATCCACCCCACAAAACTGCAGGCAGCAGCATTGCTGCCTTCAGGAGGCAGAGTGCTTTGCTGTGCTTTTTAGGTTTTGATTTTTTAACAGATATGGGCCCCATCATCTCCACCACTGCTTGGTCCGTATTTTCTCATACTGGATTTCCTGGGGTGTCCTGTGCTACACAGTAACTGCAGGCATTGCTTTCAGGTTTCGTTACAGTTGACCATAAAGAAAGAGGACTTGCTTGGAGTCAGGACATTGAGGAAGATCTCCTCATTGCCCACATTAAAACTGCCTCTCATCTGTCAGGCTTAGCCCTCAAAACCATTTTCCAATTAGCAATTTTTGTTGGACTTAAGTGGACACTTACACGGGGAGAGCAGACAAGCCAAAAACCAAAATAGTGAAGAAATTGAACTCAAGACCTTAAAAATCTGTCCACTACATTTGTTTCTGTGTGCGAACACGCCATGAGAGTTGTACTACTCCACGTAGCTCCCTTTGGTGTTTGATCCCAGAAGCCCTTTGTGAAGCTTCTTTACACCTTGTGATCACGAGTAGCAGTATCACCCCCTAGGCTTTTTGTTCTCTGAATGGCCGAGTTTGTCACACAGTTCAGTCTTCAAGTGTAAAATGCATTTCTTGTGATTTTTTTTTTTCAAGGTGTATTTGTGTGTAACAGCTTTAAAGTGTTTTCTCAGCACTTGTGGTTAATAGAATTTGATCACAGCAATCTGTAAAAATCAAATCAAACCCAGAAGAGAGTGTCAACACAGCACTGTTTTAACATGTGCATCTATACTCAGCAAGGCTTGGGGAGGGAGTTACTTTGTGAATCGCTGAGGGTGTGGAGTGGGGGGTGTTCATCTGCTTTTCTGGTGTCTCTTCAGCTCCAGTTTATTTTGTAGCCAGACTCATAAACCATAGAAAACATTCCAGAAGGAACCTCAGAAGGTCTTAATCTCCAACTCTTCATTTCAAAGACTAAACTACAGCACACAGATGTTCATCAGCTCTGCTCTTAAGAGACTCCACGTGATTCTGCAACCTACAATCTATTTTGGTTCTCATATTCCTTTAGACCCTTACGTCCTAATTAGAATGTATTTCCTACTGTCTAAACTAAATCTCTTCAATTAAATGACTGCAATTAAATTGCTGCAAGTTAAGCTTATTACTTCCCAGCCTACCCACAGCAGACTCAGAGGACAGTTATTACCTTTGTCTTCGGGTATGAATGTGTTGTGGTTTAACCCCAGTTGTCAGCTAAGCACCACACAGACTCTTGCTCACTGCCCCAGCTGTCCCCACAGTGAGATGGGAGAGACTGTGAGAAAAAGAAGTAAAACCTGTGGGTCAAGATAAAGACAGTTTAATAGGACAGAAAAGGAAGGAAAATAAAAGTAATAATAATGTTAATAATAATGATGATGATGCTAGTAATAATAGAACATACAAACCAAGTGATATACATGGATTCACTTGCTCACTGCTCGCTGGTCAGTGTGAGCTAATCTCTGAGCCACGGGGAGTCCGGCCAGCTCCCCCAGTTTATACACTGGGCGTGACATCATATGGTATGGAACATCCCGTTATCCAGTCTGGGGCAGCTGGTGGTCAAAGCCACCAAAGCCAATACCTTCATGGTCTGTTCCCTGCTCAAGTTTGCAGTCTGGCATTTCAGCTTAAACCTGTTGACTGAACTGTTTATTTTGGAGATGTGTTTCTGGGAGCAACTCAGTGAGATGTTGGCAGGAGTTCTCTTCTTCCAGACTGCCCTCCGGTGGTATCCTTCATCAGAAAGGTGACACGGACAACTAGGGAGGTGCACACTGCAGTGAAATTTGCCTGGTGTTATCTGTCAAAGCCCATTAGAAACCTGGTTTAATACCTCACCGAACTACATTTGAAGTTATAACAGAGCAGAAACTTCTGTAACATCTTTCCCTTTCTAGATTTCTGTTGTTTCTTATTTCTGCTTGTCAAAAAAAAAGAGCTTGGGAACTCCCCAAGCTTGCATGCAGTATTTATATTATTTTGCCCTCAGCCCAAGGCTGGAACATAAAATGAAAGACCAAAAGCAAGAAACATCTTGAACGTCTGAACGCCCATATTGAACATATGGCTTTCAGCTTGTTTTCCTTTCCAGACTGGTTCAGCTCTATCTCTTTATTCAGTGTAACAAAAAACCATGCGTGCACGCACACGTAGAAGTAATTGTATAAAATTATACATAATTACAATGGTAGTGTTTCTTGGTAATCAGCACCCTGAAATGACCATCTTCTTTCCCTCTCCCTGATTTTCCTTCTCAAATGCTAAATGTTTGTTCAAAATAAGGATAAGAATAACTTGATTTTCTGTATTATTGCTGCTCCATTAATACTGATGTTGATGTTCTCCATTTATTACTTTCTTACCACATTTTCCTTTTAATAGCTCACATCATAAGACTTCATGCAAAGGCAGAAGGACAAATAAATATTTTTAATTTAGTGCTTTCCTGAGTGAGCTTTATGATAGCATTTTTGAATGACCTTTTCTGTTAAACAAAATTCATTCTAGCACCACATCTTATTTATTACAGCCATAAATTCAGATACCAGAACTTTTTTTTTCCATAAATTCTTTCACAATTATAAATATTCCTGTTCAGATATGAAATGAACCCCTCCTTTTTTGTTGTTACAGCACCATCCTATACCAGAACACGCAGTACTGGAGTACACAGTGCTGCGTGGTTGATGCTGTAGCTGCAGGTTGGTCAAGAGTACCTCAGGGATCTATGGAACTGGAATGTTTCCTGTTCACTATCTTTATCAATGACCTAGAGATGAGGCAGAGTGCACTCTCAGCAAGTCAGCAGGTGACAGCAAAGTGGGGAGTGCAGTCAGTGTGCTTGTGGGCAGAGTTGCCTTTCTGAAGGCAGGTGTGAAGAATGGACCAGCATGGAAATTCAACAAGGACAAGTGCAAAGTCCTCTACCTTGGACAGACTAACCCCCTGCAACAGTGTGGACTGGGGAACGATCAGCTGGGAAGCAGATCTGCTGACCAGGATTGGGAGGTGCTGGTGGACAGTGGGGTAAACAGGAACCAGCAGTGTGCCCTGACAGCAAGGCAGGATAGCAGCATCCTGGGCTCTGCTAAGTGGAATGTAGCAAGAGTATCACAGGAATGTTTATTTGATACTTAGCTAGACTGTGTCAGATAAACTGTAACCAGTTTTGGGCCTCCCATGAAAAGAAGGTTGTTTATTAGTGAATCAAATTCAATAAAGAGCCACTACTAAAATTAGGGATTGGAGAACTTGCCCTCTGAAGGGAGGCTAAGGGATCATGTCTCGTTCAGCTTAGAGTCAAGATGGCTTTGGGGGCATCTAGAAGTGTCCCCCCAGTACGTGTGGATAAGTTATAAAAATAACAGGTGCACTGTGGGAGGCTGAGAGATAATGGGCATAAATGAAAACAAGAGAAACTGAGTGCTGATTGAAGTTGAGCACAGTCAGGCAATAAAATAGGCTGCCCAGGGAGGCTGGACTAGAGACCTCCCAGGGCCTTTCCAAACTCCAGGATTAAATATTTCTAAGACATTCCCATACTGAGCCCTGCATCATCCTCCAAGCAAGGCAGAAGGTATGTTTTGTAGTGATGTTCCAAGTGACTGAAACAGGTCTGCATGTGACAGTGTGCCATAATGATAACATTCAGAGTATTGAATGTGTATCAGCACTTTCAGAAATGGTAGCAAACATAAATGCAACTCAAGACATTAGTATAGAAGTTGTTCTTCATCAGTAAGGTGTCCTGAACTCCTCGTGATGGGAGGAGTTCACTTATTCCCACTTTACCTGTCCCCATCTCTGCTGTGCTGGCTCCGTTGTTAGCTCCACCAAAGAGTAAGCCACAGCAAAGAACGGATCCAGCTGAAGAGCAGCCTGTGTGAGAGGGGTAAAAGGAGCTTTACCCAAATCTAGTCAGATACGTAGAGCCACGGACTGGGGTAAGCTCAGAATAAGACAGTGACAAACATCTACTCTATTTCTAGATCTTGTGTGCGATGCTTGTTAAAATAGGTGGTGCTTGTGAAAGGTTTAAGGTAGGACAGGTTTAAGGTAGTCAGACAATTTGTCATTAGTGCTGTGGATTGACACACTATGAGAACAAAACGATTAGCCTGAGAGCGTTAGAGTAAAGGTGTCAGACTAACAGCTGAAACTGTCACTTGCAAATCTGATTCATGGCCCAAACACTTTTAATTCCAAGAGGGTTAGGAGATAAAACTGTCTCCCCCATCAAAGGGTCTGCTTTGCAGGAGGAACTGTGTGGTATCTTGAGATGAATTTGAGAGTACATTCTCAGATTCAGTGCATTTGCAAATAGCATTTAAAATAACGGGAGCAGTGAAATATAAAGTTTGCTGATGCTAAGAAGTTATTCGGTGTAATAGGGAGAGAAGGTATTGAGGGAGTGTCCATATTAGCATTTGATTTTTCATTTGCAATGTGCTTTCAAAGCACATTTTATGAATCTCAATTGCTGCACTTTATTTTGCACTGTCAAAAACTCTTTCAGTGCACAATCTAGATTGCAGTTTAGGAGAAACTAAGCTGGAAGATATATTCTGACTGCTAAATACTTTTCAATCTGTGCACCCAGGCTAGTCCCAATTAACCTCCCACAATGACACTCCTGAAATGCACACACTGTGAATGTTGGATTCTTAACATCGACTCGTTCACTATAAAATTGGGTCACTTTAAAATCTGTTTTTACTGAGCTGTGCCACTGTACACAACAACAAAATGGAGCTGAAATTCAGTTCAGATAAACATAAAGCAATGCACCTGGAGGGGTGGGGGGGAACTACTCCAGTATTATGTCTAAAACTCTCAGAAAGATCTTGGGAACGAGTTATATCCATGAAAAAACAGCTAAATTACTCTCATATCCCCAAATGGATAAAGGCAAAGAATGACTGAGCAGCCTAGGAAAACAGATGAAAGAAACCCACAGCATCCTGGCATGGAAAAGACAGACAGGGGGTGATTTTTACCCATCACCTGTGCACTATTGGGTGTCACACGGGTACAAATTCTTTTTCCTTCCCTTGGTATCTGCTTGCACTCCCTTCTAGGACCAGACTGCTAAGCTATTTGGACCCACAAGCTGAAACAGAAAAGGTAAAAAAAAGACAGGTGAAACGGCAGGGAAGCGTGGACCTGAGAAAACTCAAAATCACTGTATTTTAGCCTTCATTTGCAAAATCTTCTGTTCCACAATCAAAATCTCCTTCTGACCTCTCAGCAAGGTCAGATACAAAGTAAGACTTCGGTAAGAATCTCAAGTGACTTATTCTGTGTTTGTCATCTTCAACATAGCATGTTTTATTTAATGGACTTTTGTAACTACGTATTCTTTGTCAATTGCTGTGAAACAGCAAAAGAAAAGGTAAATTTAAGGTAGTAAACCTTTCAGAGCAATGTTTCCCAACATGTACTCCTAGTCTGCTGCTAGCAGAGGCTTAAATCACTGTACAGGAATGTGCTCACCTTCACCGAAATGCTTTTAGGGTATGCTGGTTTGAAAATTACTCTCTGAGAGGTTGAAAGGGAGACCAGTTTCTTTTCAATTCGGGTCCTTGAGTGTAACTTGAGTAATAGCCAGCTTCAAGAATAGCTATCGGTCTATCAGACTGAACTGAGAGCTGGAGGTGATCAGAAAACAAGAGATATCTGTGTAACCTGAAGAGTGACAGACTGACATTTAAAGACACTTCCCCCTGAGCAAAGCAGAGTCCCTCCCTAAGTGCTGTTCTGGAGATGCTGGCAGGATTTGACTTGAGGGGGGTGTCAGACAAGCAAAGCAAAGATAATGGAATTAGTATAATTGGAAGGTGCAGTTTTCAGGAAGCGAAGAATTGAGCTTTTTTGTTGCCATTCAGCTTATGCTGGCTGAGAGCAGCAGTTCTTTGCTGGTTCCTGTACTCCATTGTTCTTTCTGCTGCTTTCTGCAATTTTGAATATAGACTTCCTGGCCTTGGAATTACCGTACCATCTGAGGCATGGCAGCTCTTAAAAGTGGAGCACCTCAAAATGCTGCTGTAGCATACATAAAATTCTCATGGTTCAAACCATCCTGATGGGAGATAATAGAACCTAATAGTTACCCTAGGGAGGAATTTGGCCCATTAAGTCTATCAAGACCTTATGGTCCATCAAACACGGCCTTATAAACCCAAAAGATAAAAATCCACCTATCTTTTATCTTCCCATTTTAAATCTCATAATATAGGTAGC
Source organism: Chloroceryle aenea (assembly GCA_013399075.1). NCBI lineage: Eukaryota > Metazoa > Chordata > Aves > Coraciiformes > Cerylidae > Chloroceryle > Chloroceryle aenea. Next base: position 250,341 of record VWZY01006094.1, on the reverse strand, counting down.
TGTCATTTTCCAGCTACCTATTGAGTTGATTTATACTACTTATATTGATGACTTTAGCACTTTGTTCCTTTTGTGTGAGGAATTGGCCTGAAGTACTTATTGTCTACTCACTGCTTTAACAACTTCAGTGCTGCAGATAAAGTACTTACAAGGGCTTTGAAGAGAGTCTGGCATTTCATTTGCTTCCATCTGAGTGTCACGACTTGGGCTGCATTTTTAACAGCTTGAATGGCCTTGGCACCTCATACGTGGCCATGGTCAGAGGGATTCAATGGGGTCCTGAAGGGACAAGTTGGGACTCTGGCTGCGTGTGAACCAGAGCCATGGCACAATGAACTCTACTGCAGTGATCACGAGAGCACTGACAATGTGGCAGGCATGATTCTTGGCTGACTACTTTATAACTGGAATCAGATGTTTATATGTACCTGTTGAAATGGAATAAGTGGGCTGAGAATGTTCCGGGTCCTTAGCAGGTTCTAAGGAATATTTTTGAAAATATTAGTCAATATCTGCCTTTTTTTTCTGAAGTGATTACACTGTGGTTGTACTGTTGGATATAGACAAGCTTGTTTAAACCTCCTTAAATGCTTCTGGCATACCAAATCCAGAAAAACTGTCCTGTTATNAACTGGAATCAGATGTTTATATGTACCTGTTGAAATGCTTGCACACATCACAATGGAAATTTAGGAGCCCCATTATACGGAGTTCTTGTATGGGTGTGTGTGATGTTCAGAGAAGTACTGAGATGGCAACTGCTAGATACTGGCTCGTTTCAACAGCAAGTGACTATCCAACCGACACTGTAGAGAATTAGCTTGAGCTCATTGTTTTACTTGGTCCTGCAACAACAGACTTCAGTGAGAACCTGCACTTGTGTGAAAGCTAAAGGCTGAGCTATGTGAAGGTATTTTGTAACAGGAGGTGGCCTGAGGTCTGACTGATGGCCTCCTTTCCTCATCACGTCTGCTCTGCAGATTCTAATGGTCAATAAATCAGTTACCTGCTAGATATGACTTGAAACTATACCATGTCCCCACAGCAAGGACATTGGGGTAGCCTGCTTTCTCAACAGGTACCAAGTAAAAGCTGCAACGGCCCTGAGCTTGCAGTCACAGCACAGCATGGGTCAGTAGCTCCTGTGAGATGGGTCGGTCACAGCCAGGGTCTGCCCACAGGACCTCTGGGGATGCCTTTCCACTGCCCAGCACAGGCTGAGAGCTGGCACCAGCTCCCTGAGTGGGATGCTCTCAGGGCCTTCTTAAGAGTAATGTTATCATAATAGTATCAGGTATTTGAGGAACTCTTTTGCCCCTGCCCACCCAAACCTGGGTATTGCAGTAGCACAAAGAGATCAGACACATAAAAACTCACTCTCTGCAGTGGGGCATAAAACCAAAAAGACGGAGCTGATGGCCCAACATTAACACTCATATTGCTCAGTTTCCTGCTGGAAGCTGGTGCATAAGAAAAATATTGTAGTGTGTAGAACAGTCTTTTTGTTCAGGTTGGTAATAACTCCAAATTGAAATCTGGCTATGTAGTTGTATGAATTCATGGCAAGAATGTGTGCTTCCATTATGAGAAATGAATATTGATGCCTGTAGTACATTGAGACAAATTGAGCACTAATGATTTCCTAATAAAGTAATTTGTTCATAGATCACAAGGGGATACAAGCAAGAAATTTTTAATGGTAAGGCCAAGGTAATTATTTTTCAGCATCTAATTACACCTATACAACTGATCTGGGCTCCATTTGCTGAACTAAATGATGATATAGAATGTCCCGCTGAGGTTCACATTCATCATTAAAAGCCAGTTCTCAGCCCTTGACGAGAGGGCAGAGCAGCTCCTCAGAGATAATTTAATATAATTAGGAGGATATTATGTTTACTATCTGCACACCGTGCTTGCTTTAGGTTAAATCTGACAACTAAAGAAGTAGAGGGACATTTTTCCAAAAATTAGCTTTGTCATCTCAAATCAAACTTTGCCTGCAGTTCATTCTCTTCCCCTCTCTAAATTGCAGCTAATGAGAGGGAAGAAGCTCATCACAGGACTCACAGTAACAGTATATGCTGATGTTGCTGAGATACAAAGAGAGTTGTATAAGGTTTACAGAGACACATCAGGGAAGGGCCAGCCCTGCTTTCCTGGGCACTATATATAAGATACTGATGTATTTAAACAAGAGACTTGGCATTTTCAGTACACGCTGCATATTTCATGGAAAACTTAAGACTTTAAAATTGTATACTGTGCTTTCAGTTTATAAGATGTTGACCAACAGACTTTTTTTTCCCTGTAAGTTTGTTTATGTAAATTAATTCACCTTCTGTTTCATGGTAAGAGCAGCCTTTTTAGACTTGCTGGTTACTTTTGCTGCCCTGGAAGCTCCCATGGAGCCGTTTGGCTGGTTTACCATGAAGGAGTTCCTACACCTTCCAAAGAGGTGGGGAAGTTGTTGTGCACATGAGGGTAAGTGCAGTTTGAGAAATACTGAGCTTATCCAACTTTGCTCTGCAGCCTGGAACACCCGACTGACAAATTCTGCTACAGTCTTTGTTACTGCCTTGGGGGAAAGGGGCAGTGAAGGAGTTGGCAAACCTGAAGTAGAGTGGGACAGAGAAAAATTTTTCTCTAAAGGAGAACTTCTCAAGGCAAGATGAATTTCAGAGGCTGGGAAATTCAAGATAGCTTAATGACATCCAGAAAAGAAGTTTTCAGTAAAAATCTGTGTAAGTTTTTTTCAGCATCTTGAACACACAAGTTTCTGGAAGCCAAGGCAGCAAAATTCTCACAGGCACAGAGCAAGTCTTACTCCTAGCACTGTACAAACGGGTCTTTCACCCATCTCTGTGTCTTCTGCTCTTCTCACCCTCACAGGTTCATCTCTTCATTACGGGCAGCACAGAATATTCCCTGTGCTGCTGCTTCTTCATGATGAAATTCACCTCCAGCCCCAAGCCAGGCTTGTTTTCCCCAGCTATCTCTGTGAAGATTATCAGAAGAGATGTGCTCAGTGCCCATCAGAAATCTGATTTATAATTTACCTAGGTTTTTAGAACACTTATTTCCATTACTCAGTGTAGTGTAATAAGCATGGTTTGTCAACAGTGAGGGACAATATGAGCTAGATATTAACAGGGAAGTTTTTTCTACCCTATATAACTGGCACTGCAGTGCTGTATAGGACATTGTCTCCCCACGACACGTACTATCCCTGTAATGCTATTAAGAACAGTATCAAAATACCTTATTTGCTTTGTCAGTAGCAGTCACATAAATTAAGGATGCCCAGAAGCAGCTTTCATTCATATCTAGCAGCTTTGAAAAATGATCTAATTTTGATTGCAAGTAGTGCAACAATCTCCTTTGTGATATAACTCTGTATTTGAGTTTTTCTTCATTCTCCAGCCTCAACTTTAGTCAGCTACAAATGCTAACAACCAGTTTCTATTTACCTCCTAGATTCTCTCCAGGAAATTGGAGCATGGAAAATTAATAGAACTTCTGCTTTGTTTGCTTGTATTTTCAACAGATTTCTGGATTTTCAGTTAATTTCTGCATCAATTCACTTAAAGGGGATATGGAATTCCCTTCCTTTAATGTTAACATCTGTCTCCATCCAGGAGAACTTCCTTCTATTTTCAATGATGAAAGCCCCCCTCTTTCTCTGCAAACTGTGCCTAGGTATATTAGCCATGTGATGACTGCTATGAGATTTTAAGCAAGATGACCATCTTAGCAAGTGAGCTAAAAAAAGAACTGTTTTTTCTCTCATGTTTGTTAGACTCTCTGGTCAGGTCTTTTTAAATTCTTCTTTTTGCATGCTCTTTTTCCATGAGTAGCAGGAAGAGATTTGCCTGTGTCTCCAAGTTCTCTGGTTAAACAGGTGTAAATCTATCACATCTTACTGATATGAAATCTGTAAAAATATATGAGCCATCTGAAAATTAAAATAAACAAAAAACCCCAAGAATCTACAAAGAGTAATCTATTTTAGTCATCACTGAAATGTTGTTTCAGAGGCTGGAATATATCTTGCTGTGGAAAGATCTGGGTGATGTAGTGGTACATCAGATAAGACTTCTTAAAATTCTGATTTATTTACTACATAAAATAAGAATTTCCTATTTTAACTTTGAAAATGCTTTTACTGGCTTTTTTATTTATTTTTTTTTTCTCAGTGCACCACAAAATCCCAGTGCAAATGGTCTGTCATCCAGGACACATCCAAAGAGTTGTTTGTGCCTTGTCCTGCTCACAGAATTCATGGTATCTGGAAAGGTGCTTTCATGTCCTAAAATGGATTTAGCAGTACACGGGAAAGTGACTGTCCTACACGATGACAGCTTCCAAAGGGTCAAAATTAGTCTGTACTGCATGTCAGTCAGTAGAACTGGGTAGTCAGTGCTGTGGCAGGGGCAGCGCTGGGCCAGTGGCTGCCACTTTCCCACCACAGCTGCAGACTGGCAGGGCTGAAACCCACAGTGGGCAGAAATCCACTGTTCTCTTGAGCTCTTTTCCCTGGCACTGTCAAGCATCAGGAGCAAGCACACACTGGTGACTCCCAGATGTATCTTTAAAGCAGACAAACCAAAAGGCTCAGACATATTGCTCAGAGAACAACCAGTGTAAATCAATGTGCCCTGATTTATAGCCGCTGGGGATTTGGCTCGGGAAGGGAAGCAGTTTGATGGCATTGTAGAGGTGCAAATGCAGACAGAGTGAAGCCCACCATGTTTATTATATACTGGTCTGGGATTCTAGCACTGCTTTCCTCAGAGGGAAGCAGCCTGGTCTGCCAGGTGCAAGTGCTGCCTGGAATTCATCAGCACCTGAGTGCTCAGAGCCCCCTGCTTGAGTGCTGTAAATCAAAGAGATGCACACTAATGTTGAAGAACATTGCGTGTGTCAATTCATTAGTCAATGGAGTGGGAAAGATCAGCCTATCAGTCATCAAGATATATGAAGTTTGCCTCTTAACGATGTTAGCTCGTAGGCAGCTTGTGATGGAACCTTTGTGGCCTGATGGCTGTGTTTAATATATGTAATCCATACCCCAATAAATCTGTGGCTGGCGAGAGAGCACTGCCTCTTTGTTCACTTTATGGAAGGAAGCACACCGGGTATTGTGGGCAGCATTAACATTTAACAGTGTTAGGTTAGAAAATGGAGAAGTTCTTTATTGGGTCCAAATTAAAAATAATAATTACCCAATGAAAAGAGTCAGTATGGGCTGGGATGCTTTTCAGGGATCCCATCGGATCCCATCATTGTTGTAGTCACGTAGGTCTCCATAGGAATTGGATGTTCCACAGTCTGTACAGCATTAATCAGTCTAGAATCTGTCCCTGCTCAAGGTGCAGCAGCTCCAAGTGCAGGCAGGAACTCACTTGCATAAAAAATGCCATACTGACACATTGCTGAACAGACAAATGAACCAACAAGCAAAGAAAGAAAAAGTAATACATAATACGGAGCTACAACGCTGTTCATTCTTGAAATGTATGCCAGAAAAAAAAATCATCCTCATCAAAAGGAAAAGAGCTTGCAGCAGATCTACTTATTTATAAACAACTATTATTTTCAACATTTTAAAACCCCTGAAGAGGGCCAGATGCTCAACTGTAGTGAATGGACTCTTCCAAAGCCAGTGAAGGAGCACAAATGTCCAGTAACTAAAGACCTGGCCCTACTTAGTGTTCTGGTTTCTTTCTGCTATGGTTTGCCATTGCAATAATGCAGTGATTTACCTCTGCTTCATTCTGCTCCCACGTGAGAACGTGGGACGCTGTTCCAGATTTTAGAAGGCACTAGTCTGCAGGCACAGCTCTCTGACAAAGCAACAGTAGCAGGTGGCAGCAGTGCTCCCACCCACGCAAGCTCCCTTTGGTGACTGGAGAGCCAAACCAACTACACCCCAGTTAGGACAACTCTAGCATGTAGAGGAGAAAGACTGGATGCAAGAATGAATTGCAAGTGTGGTTTTAATCACTGTGTTATAGCCAGTGAACCTGGGTTCTGCTTTGCAAACAAACAGCAACGAGGCAACCAGAATAGCTGGCCCTCAGAATGACTGGTACGTGGAGATCATTAGAGGACACCATATGCTTTAGAGAGAGGTTGTGGATTGCCCATAGTCCTGGCACTTGGTTTGTATTTACAAAAAAATGTCACATCCTTATTGATGTGAGCTTTTTTTTTTTGCTTTTTTTTTAACAGGGATTAAAGCAATCAAGCCACCAGAAAGACTAATTTGGTGCACTACCGAGCACTGGCTTAATCCTGCCCCAGGACACACATGGATCCTGAAAGATTTTTTTTGATTGAACTGCAGACAATGTTGAAATATTTCTGTGGATATGAGGTAAGCAGTCACTAAACTTTGTAGCATATGAAAACTCCAGATAAAGGTATGGGCACTTAACTGACAGCCCTGAAACAAGCTTATCAGCTTCTGAAGGTGTTAGCAGTGATTTTAAATACTGCCATTTGAGTGACATGGAACATAGAGCTGGATAAGAAAATGTGCTTCTTAAATCCATCTTGTGTGTCCTGTATGACTTGCAAATACTGTAATTTTTTATGTACATGTTTATATATATCCATGACAAAAAAGAAATGGAACCCAAAACTTGTCACACGTTTAACAGAATGTATCAAAACCTAAATCCCATCTGGAAAAATACCTACAAGTTAGGAGTATTTTGCCATCGGATTAGGATGCTTATCCTACATTTCCTGTTCTAAACTGCAGGACAGATAATGTACATCCAGCATTTGATCCATCTTATGAGTATCTACCTATCTGCAGGTGACATTTCTCCTTTAAACCACACACGTATCAGCGTGGGGAATTAAACTTACAATTAACTTTATGTCTGCTTTATGTCACCACAGTCTTGTTGAGCATCCTTTCAGAGGGAGGTGCTGCCAGCAAAGGGTTCCCACCACTGATTTTATGTGTGCCTTTGTCGTGCTTTAACCCCAGTCAGCAGTTAAGCACCATGCAGATGGTCACTCACTCCTCCCCTTAACCCTGGTGGGATGGGGAGGAGAACTGAAAACAAGGAAAACTCGTGGGTTGAGATAATTGAGGCAAGAACAGTTTAATAATTGTAATGAAAGGAAAATGTAAAAATAGTAGTAGTAATAATGATAGTAATAAATGTAATGACACGGAAGATAGAGTGAAATAAAAGCAAAGAAAGACAAGTGATGCACACTGCAATTGCTCTCCATACTCTGACCAATGTCCAAGCAGTGACTGGCACCTTCCAGCCAACTCCCCCAGTTTATACTCTGAGCATGGTATGGAATATCCCTTTAGCTAGTGTGGGTCAGCTGTCCTGGCCATGCTCCCTCCCAGCTCCTTGTGCACCTGCCCGCTGGAACTGAAAAATCCTTGACTTAGGTAAACACTGCTTAAGAACAATTAAAAAANCCTTCTGCACCTGCCCATTGGAAACTGAAAAGTCCTTGACTTAGGTAAACACTACTTAAGAACAATTAAAAACATCAGTGTGTTGTCAACATTGTTCTCATACTAAACCCCAAACACTGCACGGTATCAGCTACCAGGGAGAAAATTCAGTCTCTCCCAGCCGAAACCAGGACAGTACTTGAGGGTGGGTTGGTTAGAGGACAGCTGACCAGTGGCTGGAGGAGTTCATTCATTGATTTAGAGCTGAAGAGGAGGGTTTCATCCTGGTAAAAGATTGAGGTATGTACAAAGGACTCTTAGCTACCATTGTGAGAAGAAAGGCAAAAATCTTAGAAAAACTAAATCCTTCTTCTTTCTCTGTAATAAAGAAGACTTTTGGTTTCTGTGAAGAAACAGACATTCATTTGCTTTGCTGTATTTATCACTTTCTGTATCTTTATTTCACCACTGTTGTCTGAAGCAGAAAAAATATTCTAGACACTTCTCTGCAAAATCCCTGCTGTTTTACACCATCAGTACACAGCTATTTTGAGTTTAGCCCAGCATCCTGCTTTGACAGAGGACAATATTGGATACTCAAAAAATTTTAGAGCATACAGTGATGCTTATTATGCCAATCTTCAGTGATCTGCAACTCAGAGATTTCATCAACCACTGCTTTCTGCTTGTTTTTAACTGGTTTTTGACTCCTGACTATAGGTAGTGGTAGGCATGGCAGTGCTGTGTTTGGTGTCCAGACCACACCATGGCAACAAGTTCCATGTTTCAACTGTTTGTTTCTTCTGAACCTGATGTGGGGTTGTTTCATTTGATGCCTCTCTTATGCTTCCTCATTTGCCTTTTCCTGGGTACCCCCAGAGGTAGATTTTTGGCTGGGATGGTGAATGAACTCACAGAACGTCTCAGAGATGCAGAAGGTTTGAGCACAGGGCAGCTGAATTAAAGGGTCTTGTGGGGTAGGGTATTCCCACAAACAAGGCTTGAGAAGCCTGCACAGAATAAAGGAGAGACAAAACCACACCAATTCAGTGTCTGCACCAGACATTCAAGTGTAGTGAACGCTGGGGAGGGAGGAGTTTGACCAGGGCTGTGACAAATGACGAGAGCACTCTGGAAGATTTCCAAAGGAAATACAAGTACAGAATTAATACATACTTACTGCAGATGTACTCCCAGTGCAGGTTTTGGGCAAACCTCTTTTTGCTGCAGGTGCACTGCTACTGATCAGAAAGTTAATGCAGCAAAGCACCTCTTATTATCTTTGGCTCTCTTACTCTAACTGGCTGTCATTCAGAGAATAGGAAGCTCAACACTGCATGGAGAATTGTCCTCTCCTCCTGTCAGTGATTAATTTCACACATTCAGCCATCAGGGACTCGGTAGGAGATTGGGGTTATTTTTCTTTCCTGTTTCAAAGCAGAATTTGCCGTCTGTACTTTGTACACAGTTCTAAATGAATTTTCATAGTTTGGGGGAAAGAAGTCTCATTATTCTTTGACTGCTTTGGAATTACAAACATTTGCATTTGTTGCATTTGAACCAAACAATTTATGGACTTATTTTTTCAAATGAATACATCATATTAACACAAATAATCCTCGAGCAAAATAAGGAGTCTTTTTAGGAGTCTTTTTTGTTTGTTTGTTTCTAAATGAGAAATAATGTATGAGGAAGAAGTGTCTCAGGAAAGGATAGTGTATGAGTGTCCTGGTTTGAGTGAGGAGGAAGAAGAAATTGAGGTGATAAGGAAGAAGGAATGGAGGTGATAAGGTATAAGGGTGCCAGTATATTGGAAGTGGATTTACTGGTAGAGAGACAGGGACTTGAATGAATGAGGTGGGGTGTGAGAGAGGGTGACAAAGGGCAGAAAGGGGCAGAGGAGGGTTTGAAAATAAGGAATATTCTTTCTCTGAAGGCATAGGGGAAGAAATAAGGAATGGGTAAGGAAACATCCAGGAATGGGTAGTAGAAGGTGTGGAAATTCAGAGATGTTGGCATTTTATGCAGACCTTGTGTCATGTACCCATGCACCACTGCCCTAATAGAAAAAGCTCAAGACAATGTCTGCCACAGACTTTGCTCTGGAGATCAGGGTAATTGATGTCTTAAACATCTATTTATAATGTGGAAAAAGCAGCATTTTATCACAGAGGACTTCCATCTGAGTGTCGTGTACTGCTAGTCTCACGCTGCCAATAATAAAATGTCCTTGGAATTTTTAAATGTTATAGATGACAGTTTCTTAAATCAAAAAGTGCAGTGTCCAGCTCAGGGGATTTCTGTATTAGACTTCATCTTGAAATATGAAAAGGAATTGATTGGACAAAGTCTGGTGGTAACTTCAGAGCAAAGTGATCTCTAACTTGTTAACATTTGTTATGGGCAAGCAGAATAATGCTCGGGGTGGTGATAAACAAATTTGAACTTTCAGCTTTAAAAAAGAAAAGATGAAAGTTAAGTCCAAACTCACAAAATGTTGAGGAATAAAGTCATAATTACTAGCTGGGAACATTCAAGTACATTCTACCACTTACAGAAAAAAACACAGTCCTGCAGATAAGGAAGGAGAGTGTGCCACTTAGGGGAAGAAAATAAAATAAAACAATAAAGCTATGTCAAATTTCTCTTTTCCATTTCGGTAGTATTATGGACACATCAAAAATAAGGTAATATAGAAAACAGGTAAAGAAAGTCAAACAACAAAATTGTAGCAACGGAATGAAGTAGAAATTCCTGTACACAGTTCTTCATGATCTTTGTGAGAATGGCATGATCTCATTATGAGAAGAATTTGTTAAAATTTGAACAGGGTAAAAAAGACTGAAATTAATTACATTTCTCTTTACATTACATTTGGGGAAATACCCAGATGATGTGGTCATATAGGAGCAAGAAATACTTTCCATTCTAACAGCAACTAAGTTTCAAGAGCAGATAGAAATAATTAATTGGCAGGACTAAGGATCTTGTATCTAAGAGTGTAGAGGGAGATGGCCAAGGAATTCTCTGAGCCTACAGAGCCGAATTGTCAGTGGTTTTGCATGTAAAAGCTCTGGAAATTTTGATATAAGTTTTACAAAATAGTATATGACAAAATGATCACATTTAATTTTGCACTTCGTAACTTCTCCTCAAACAGTAAACTGTATGGCACAGTGTTGTTCAGGTTTTCATCTGATCCTACTTCCAGTAAGAATCTCTGAAAAGAAATCAAGGGAACGAACTATCAGGAACCAATTGTAGGTGTCTGTGAGTGTGACAGGAGCATCTATGCTAATGAAATGTCTGAGCAAGAAACTTGCTTTCACCCACGAGACTAGTAAATAGATAGTGGTCTGGCTGGAGAATAGTTTTGATGGCCTGATGGTTTGTCCAGGTCAGTCAGGAAAGGGGACCCTCATTGCTTCCAGTGGCCTTTTCCACATATCTCAGAGTCTGGAAATTCTGTAGAAGCCAGAGAACAAATCATGCACAGGCTAAGGGAGAGCCTAGATTTGTGAGAACACGTTCATCAATGCTTTCAGAAGTAATGGGTGAAGACAAAGTGAAGTGAGGTCACAAAGTCGAGGTTTATGTGGATTCTGTCAATCCAAAGGAACAATTCTTTGTGTAAGTCAGTCAGAAACATAAGTTTCTTTGCCTCTGTCCACAGGATGAGAGCTCTTAGCATGCTTACCTTTCCAATACTGGGAGGTCTGTGGATTCTGGTACCTAAATTGCAGTACAAGTGCCATGGATAGAGGGAGCAGGGAAAGTTTTGTTATTTGGCACTGTGCAGCCTATACTAGAAAACTGTGTCTGCATCCTGCCAGTTGTCATTTACACAATTAAAGAAGGATTATTTAAAAATGGGATGTTAGGAGGAATTATAAAGCCCTGGAAACCATGACTCATAGTTTGGGATTTCCAGCTGATCTATTTTAAGGAAAGACCAATGTGGGAACTGTTCTACCTGAAGGACAGAAGTCTCTTTGCTTTCCAGCAAAAAGCATAACAAGGTCTTAACAAGGTCCAGTGGAAGAAAGCTGGCAGTAAAAACACTCTGTGAGCTACAGTGAATCAATTTACCAATGTTTACTTCTGGATGCTGTATCAATAGAAAGATCAAAAACTAAACCTGGACCTTCTTCCAAAGGATCTGCTCGGAAATACAAGCATATTTCCTAGTGATAGAATCATAGAATGCTTTAGGCTGGAAGGGACCTCTAGAAGTCAGCTGGTCCAAGAAACAGGAGAAGGAGACAGTGTGAGTTCAAGCAGAGCCAGCAGAGATGAACACTTGTTCATCTGGAGCACTGGCAACAAGACAAGAGGGAGTCTCCAGAGCAGAGAGATTTTGGACCCAAAGGCAAGGAGACTTTCTCTGCACCAGGACAGAGTTTCTAAGAGAGATGCCTGAGAAAGTGGCCAGAAGAAAGATATACAATTTGAAAGGGTTGCTATTTTTAGGGCAAGTAATGCAAAATCTTGTCTGAGGGTGACGGGAAACTGCTGGATCACAGAGAAGAGTCAAGAACAAGTGAAAGTGAGGAAAAATGAGAAGGAGCAGGAGAAATCGGCTCTCGGAAGGAATGAGGGCTGTGGATGTATTTCTCCTAGGTGGAGATTAATGAGGACTTCAGGATAGAGTTTGAAACTACAACAAGTTTGAAATTACAAGTGACTGAAAAACAGCAGAAACAAGAGTTTGAGAGGGAGATTTCTGTCTCAGGCTGGCAAGCTGCTAGCACATTTTACAAATTACACCTGCTCTGAGCAAGAATGTTCCAGGGGGTTACATTTCAGCCCAATTAATTTTTTTTTAATACATAATTTATTCTTGTAAGAGGGGCACATGGATCTGATTTAATTAGGCTAAATAGAGGTCTCTGTCAAGTACAGGAGTGAAGCATGTGGAGGTGGGTGTAGGCGTGGAAAGATAGAGGAAAAAGTCCTTGTAGGAAGCATCAGTTTTCACTGAGAAGTGACAGGAATCCAGGCAGTACAAAATCTGAAAATCTGGATGCTACAAGAATCTTGCAATGGCTGTGTGCTAAAGTGCTCTCTGGTGAAGCCTGGGGTGGACTGAGCCATGGAAAAACAATGGTTTTGCTTGAATATAAACCAGAAGGGATACATGGGAGGGGGGGGATTTTCAGACAGGTGCTTTTCTTTGTATTATTCAAGGAAAGGGGAGATGAAAAGAAAAGGGACTCAGGGACACTGGCCGTGTGAGAGAGAGGATGGAGTTGTAAAACAAGGTGAAATTAAATGAAGGAAGTGGAAGAACACAGATCTATGCAGTCTGAAGGATCACACCAGTGCCAGGGGAACAAAATGACTGAAGGAGAGATGGCAGGATGGCAGCAAAACAAGGCCCCTTATTCTCAGTGGCTCCAAGCAGGGGATCTGTGATCCATTTAAGAAGGGAGAGAAAGATGGTGGAACAAGCTGAGTGTCTCAAGTACATGACAGGAGTGATTTAAGTCAAGTTTCTTTCACCACTGAAAATAACAGTTGAACTAAATCCAAGATACTGACCTCTGCAAAGGTATTTACTGCATCCTGATGAAGACTGATAATGTAGCCATAAATACAGCAAGTAGCTGGAAATTCACAGTAGAGAAATAGCAAGAGCCCTTGAGGCTTTTCCTCCCCTCACAGTGGGTAACGTATTTCAGTGAAATGTGAGCACAAAAAGATGATAGCCCAGAAAGATTTATCCTCTTACTAGAGCTCTGTGTTGCATATTGAGCTTGGACTCACTTCAGCCCATATTTTTGTGATCTAGCGTTGCTTTACCAACGAGCTTCAAATAGAGACAAGCTTTACCAAGGAGATTCAAACAGAAAATGATGCAATTGATATATCTGACATTGAAAAGCAATTAAATAGTTAACTTGCTCAGAACAAATGTTAATGTGTGGCTTTCCTAGAGCGTAAAAGGACAGGAAAATCTTTATCATCTACATTACATAATTTCCAAACTTATTAGTGGAGGCTGACAGCCAACATGAACACTTGGAACACACCAAGAACAGCAACATTTTGTCACATTTAAAAAGTGGGGAAGCTCTGTTACCACAAAGTCCTGAGCAGGATTGAAAAAGGGAGGGAAGTTTGGAGCACAAGACATTTTGTGTAAGGAAAATACAGTTTGTGCCCAAGATACTGGAGCTGGAATACAAAATGTTGCCAGTCCCTCCCTTTGGTTCCTTGGAAGACTTGAATAAACAGCCAGAGAAATGTGCCCCAGATCCTATTACAGCACAATCCTTTTTTTACTTGCTTCCCAAGAGCATTTAAGCACTTGGATTTTCCTCGAGAAAATGGTCATCTGAAACAGATTCTTAGCATAACAAAAAAAGCCCCAGACAACCCACAAACGCAAAACTTAGCAAAAGCATATTCTGAGTTACATTCTAGTGCTGAAAGGTGTTAATGGCCACGGTCAATTGGGACTTTGATCTGCAGATAATCAACAGATTTGAAGCAGAAGTGTGTGCTAATCACACAGGCTGGTGCACCACACAGATGGGTCTGCTAATAACTCAGACTGTAAAGGAGGATGAATTAAGTTTTGCAGTTTGATAACTGGAAATAATAGAAGGTTGTGTTTAAAAGTTGGCATGGAAAAGAAGCTAAATCATCTAAGCTGTTTACAAATGTGAAGGCTAAAAGATTTATTGTGCAGAAGGTAATGGGAAGGACAAAAGAAAATGCAGCACACTCCAGAGAATCAACATAGCACTAGGGTGCAGAAAGAGATAGGGAATGGAAAGGCTTGGAAGTTAAATACATACCCTTTTTCCTCTGAACAACAGAGACTGGAGTGAGAGGGAGCAGCAGGCTCTGCAGGAGTTGGGGCACATGGGGCCTGGAGGGTGGGAGCACAGCAGGGAAGAGAAGGTGGTACCCCACCTTTGGCATCCCCATCTGTGCTGCAGACTCTGGAGATGGTGCCTAGTGATTGTCACAAACACGTTTCTGGTTGCTCTGAGGCATTGGCAGCCCATCCTGGACTGCTAGTCCAGCTTTGCTAGCCTAGTGATTCCAGTGGAATCAGGATTTCATGGATAACACTGAAATACCTCGAACAACAGTTAACTGTTTTGCAGAATTTGCCTTGTTAAGCTTCTAAATAAAGTTTGCATGCAACATAAACTTAGTGCAATATGCACCAGTGGTGAATCTGCACCAGGACTTAGAGATTGAAATATCTGGGTCAAAAATAAGCATGTGCTTACTGGACTTCATATAAACACAATGCCAACAGTATCCATGATTTTGCTACTACTGAAACGGAGCATTTGAAAGGCATTGAAAAAATTAAAGGCAATGTAGGGAGATGGGATTAGGAAAGATACTCACACATTGAAACTTCTTTGCCATTGGGTTTTAATGGACAGTTTCTCTCCGTCAGTTTAGGGAAATATTTCTTGTGTAAGACAAAGGACATCAGTGTTTCTGAGTGCATGTGGCATGATGCAGTAAGGACCAGATAAGCTCTTCAAGACAAGTAAACAAATGGTTTTCTGAAGTATGCACACATAAGCACTATCATCCTTGGAAGCTGCATTAGATTTTCTAATGTATGGCTTTGTTAGTTATATCAGCACTCAGCAGTCTGAAAAAGTCGTTAGTGAGAATCTCTGCATTAGGAAGGGGGAACAAAGAAGTTGGCAAAATGTTGAATATCAGTGTATTCCCTTTGATCAGAAAGATGGGTTAGTTCTGGGGAAAAAACAAAGCTCAGCTTGCTTTCTGTATAGAACACATTTAAATATATAAAATTGATTGAATATGTAAAAAAAAAATTCTGTACTAATCCACTACATAAACTTGTAATATATTTTAAATATGCAATTTTGCTTGGCTGATTTCTACATAAATCAGCTCTGCTTTTTATATGGAATCTTTATTCGCAATGAAAGGATAAGGGAAGAGCAAACAATTCAGAAATCAAGGCTTTATTACAGATTTCATCCTTCGATGGCTTTGTCTCAAACGGCATCATTTGTTTTCTACTCATTTTCATTTCATGCCTAGCCAGAAAAACACAGCTTGGGCTCTGCCTTTGTGCTTTCAGTGACAGCCCCAAGCCTGCAACACGGAGAGGCAGCTGGTACCTGGTAACAAGCATTTAGGTTGGGGCCAGAGGTGGTGGATGTTCAGAGCACAGTATGAACCCCTTTCCTTAATCAGCACTTGAAGTGTGTGGATAGAGGGGGAGCCAGAGGAAACAGCAGACTTGGGTGTGTTTTTATTTTTGGAAGGAAGTAATTCCCTAGTTTTTAATGGTTGCCATTCAGCTCAGTGTGGCTGATTCTTAATGAGATTCTCTATGTGCTCCTTAAGAAAAGGGAGTGGACGATGCTTTAAAAGGTGAGGTACAAAATTATTTCTTTCCTGCCCTGGATCAGAAGCCCCAAAATAACCGGAATGATCAGGAAACCCCCACTGGGTGACTTGTGTAAGGATGAGAAGGAGCTTGGGGCTTTCTGTCTGAGTAGCTGCAACTTGTGGAGATGGACATGGGACATGTCTTGAGTTGAAGCCGAGTGTGATCTGTTCTGCATGGGCATAAAGAGCACCTTAGTGCCAAAGTTAGCATTTATAATCACTTTTCAGACTTTCTGAGGCTATGAAATGAGTTCATCCTTAGCACAGTGCATGATACCTAAGTCACATATCTCGACACGTATCTCAGAGGTCTGACTTCTGAGCTCAGACATTTGCATACGCTTTTGTATACCTTGAAAAACAGGGGCCAACTTTCCACCTGTCTGCTCATAAAAAAACCCAGACAGGCAGGGAAAGTCTTCTGCCAGTTCTTAGATAGACTCTCATCCATGCCAGGCCACTTTCAGCTCTCTTGACTTTTGGACTGAGGGACAGCTGCCGTGCTGCCCATTTGCCAGTCTGCACTTCACCCTGCACATTTTCCAGTGTCTGGCAGTGAGTCCTGAGAAGAGGATGCCACACTTCTTTCCAAAGGCTATCACAAAAGCTGAAAGGTACCTGCTCAGCTGCCATCGGGCACCGTTTGTGTTTCCCTTGCCTGTGCCAGGACTCCTGGCTGCTGCCACCATCCACAGACTTGCTGAAGAGAGGGAAAAAGTCTGTGCAGAGGCTGAACTTGCATCATGACACAGGAGTGTGTTGTATAAACTTCGGTACAAAGAACTTGTTAACATGTGCCCAAAGGATAGAAAAGTAACCAGGATCACTTAATCAAACCTTAACGATCATGGTCACTTTTTTTTTTTAAACCTCTGGCAATATTTGCATTTGATAGCACTAGAGCTAAACCACCATTCTTGCTTATGGCTCTTCCAAAGCAAACTGTGCTTTGTGCCCTCCACAGCAGGTAAACGGGTATGGCCTCATCACTGTGCTGGACAGCCTTTCTCCTTCAGAGGAGGGACAGGACCGTCTGGCTCAGATGCATCACACCTAATGGTGGGAGAACTGGGTAGTTAATTATTTTTCCCTGGGTAAGACTTTTTTCCTGTAGCATGTGTTTGTCTGACACCAATGAGAATACACAAAAGCAGCAAAAATTGTGCTTGCAAAAATACAGCGGTGTGCAGGCACTGCGTTTGGAGACAGGGCTGAGGAATCCTGCTCAGCCAACTTCAACCCACTGCTGAGGAGTATGCTAGTGACACCTAGTGCTTGATAGGGAAATGCTGTGAAACCCGTCGGGTGGCTTCCTAAAGCCATTGCCAGCAGCTAGTGAGGTGGGTGCTGGTGGGGTGCCCGCTGCAGGGGCAAGGCCATGGCACCCTTGGGAGGGCGCGAGGGGACTCGGCGCTCTCGTCCTGCAGCCGTTCGGCCCCCCAGCCCTTCTTCTCAGCAGCAAGTGGTGTGCTTGAGAGTTAATCACCCTCAAGGGCAAGTAAGGGGTGTTGTGGGGGTGCTGTCATGGTAACAGCGTGGTCTGCCCTTTACACCCAGCGCGTTTTCCTGTGCAACATTCACCTTGCTATCTAATAAACTGGCAGAATGTTCCAAGGACAATTGATAGCAAAAACGTTTATAGGTTGATGAGTTCCTAAAGTTCCTAAAGTAACACTGATGATCAGGCAGTTCTTGCAGCTTTTTTTTTTAATACTTATTTTGTTAAATTTGTTAAATTTGCTGTTTCTAAAAATAAGGATAAAATGTGTTGTGAGACCATAAACTGTATGCAAACAGATGTATGCTTAATGTTGTACAACACAGTTAAAGAAGTTAGCATATGAATAACTAATCATCATCACAAGTGTCTCAAGACATGATTAATGCAAAAATACTATAATGATGTTATTAGAAATAGAATATCAGTTTGAACTATATACAGATGAATGACTTTTTTATCCCTTTTGATCTTTTCCATAGCGTACAATCACAGAATTTGAGAATGTTTTATGTTGGAAGGGACCTTCCAAGATCATCCAGTCCAACCCTGCCCTTCAGTGAGCAGGGACATCTTCAGCTAGAGCAGGTTGTTCAGAGCCCTGTCCAACCTGACCTGGAATATTTCCAGGATGAAACACCTTTTAACACCTCTCCAGGCAACCTGGGCCAGGGTTTCTCCACCATCACTGTAGAACATTTCTTCCTTATATCTAAAGAAGAAAGTCTAGTCTAAATCTCCCCTCTTTTAATTGAAAATCATTCCCCTTATCCTATAGCAAAAGGCCATACTAGAAGTCTTTCCTCATCTTTCATTATCTTTCCTCATCTTTCTTATCATCTTTAAGTATTTAAAGGCCATGATAATGTCTCCATGAAGCTTTCTATTCCCTCAGCCTTTTTTCATGGGAGAGGTGTTCCATCTTTCTGATTATTTGTGTGGCCCTCCTCTGGATCCACTCCACAGGTCCATTTCTCTCTCATCTGAGGGCTCCAGAGCTGGACACAGTAGTCCAGGTGGGGTCTCCCCAGAGTGGAGTAGAGTGGCAGAATCACCTCCCTGCTGGCCAGGTCCTTTTGATGCAGCCCAGGATCTGGCTGCCAACTCATACCCAAGGAAAAAAAAGATAAAGTGAAAAAGCTACTGTAAAAGTAATGAAACAGACAATCTCATAGCTGGGTTCATTATGAAGAATTCAGACCAAAGTTTAAGATTGCTGTGGCTTCTGCAGCCTTGCTCACATCCATACATGATTAGATTACTTCAAGGCTTCAAAGATGCAAAACACTTCTGAATCAGAGGCAAGCTGTAGGTCTGGTGTCTTACATTAGATGAGCCTAATATGTTTAGTGCTTTGAAAGTCATATAAAGTCACTAGAGAGTTCTTGAATTACCTTTTGGAATAAATTCAGCATCTGTGTTGTTTGATAAAAGAGTGACACAGATGTCTGCAGCTTCTGAAGGCAGGGAGCATCAGCAAAGGACATTTGAAGAAGATCGTGGGACACAACAGGGAAGGACTGAAGTGATCCTAAGAGGCATGCTGAGACCAGAGGAGAACTTTGTTGCGGGGGCATAATTTGCACTATCTGTTCCTGAAGTGAACTGATGCTGCTGTATCAGTGTAGTATTTTAATGTAGACCGCTGCTGAAGCTCATTCACCATGAGATAAGGCAAGCTTAATGCAAGGGTATGTGCAATTGAAAGAGGATGTAAGTAAAACATATTGGAGCATTACTCTTCATTCAGTTGGAGAGGAAAATAAGCTGCTGCAGAAATTCACATCTACTATGGAGACACAATGAAGCCAGCATTGTCTGTTCTGAAGGGGTGAGGGCATTGATGTGGCTGTTACACACTGAACTTTGGCGATAGCACAGAAAACTTTACTGCTTCTGCATTCTTTGTATAGGGTTAAATACTCCCAGGTGAAAAAAGAGTAAGTACAAAGTCTCACACGGACTGTGCCATGTGTAGTGTACATAGTTGTAGTGGATTCTTATTCAGTACTCTCTTTTTTGGGATCAGCTGGAACAGGAGAACCCAAGGTGCTGACAGCTCTGTAGTCACTGTATTTCTGTAGAGTTCATTCATTCTGATTACTGCTGTTACTCTGATGATTTTCTTTATATCTGAAACAAAACTGCAGTTCTCTACAGTTCAGCTCATTTTAGGACACCATCAAACTGGTCTCACTCTCACAAGCTTTTGTTCAAGTGATGGTGACAGCTATTGAGTTCTAACCAGCACTGGGTTTATGCTTGCTATAAATAATTACTTTCATCGGCCATTTTCTCGACCATACATCACTGGAGAAAGATGCAGCACATTCCAGGTCTCCACACATATTAGCACTGATTTATTATTTCACCTTTTTCATCTGAATATAGGAATAGTACAGGAAAAGTTATCCATCCAGGCTCTGATTTCCTCTTCTTTTCTGTCTAGGTTTCGAGTTTGACCCCCGTGACTTTGGAGGTGGTTTTTGCATTGTCTCCATGGGAGCGACATGTTAGTAAGGGTCTGTTGAGTAGATTCCCCTGTGCAGCACAGCTTTTTGCACTGCTAAGGCAGCAACAAGAAGCTCTAATAGAGCCACAAAGTGCTAGTGGAGAGTCCCCCAGGACAGGGAACTGCCCAGCTTGACTCCATTGCTGCCTATCTGCCTGCCACCCTGAGAACAGGGGAGAGAACATAGTTCAGCGGCAAGAGGGGACGTGCTGGGGATGTGGCAGGGAAGAATGCTTCTCTTAAGGAGCTCCACTGAGAGTGATGGAGAGGAGAAATTTTCCAGTAAAGGGAATAATACAGATTTTAAAAGATAGATGGCTGAGAGAGCTTAAAGTGCACCAGACTTCATCTTGGAGCCCTTCTTGCCCTGGCAGTGGTGTTATGGAGCCACATCCTAACTTGAGGATGCCATTCCAGGTAACACTCCCCATTTGCTATGCAGTGGGAGTAGTGCTCATCTGACCACGTTCAGGAAGAAAATGAACCCAGCCGGTGTCGCTCCTTCACATCACAGGGAGAGCAAGTGTATTCCTGTGTCAGTGCAAGGAACAGGAAGGGATGCAGCTGGAGAGGGGATGGGAAGAGAGGAAGATGGGGCCAAAGCACCTTCAATGCTGCTAAGAAACCACATCCTTGGAGAAGGTACTGACAAGTCTCCTGACTGTTTGGAGCAGAGTGTAGAGCCAGTATGGCATGAAAGCCACTATTGTGCCTTCTTGCCTTATAAAAAAAAAAGTTGGCATCCAGAACTAGGTGGAATCTACCACTCCTGTGTGAGGGCTGTAAAGCAACCAAAGCAAAATATAATTAAGTAATTTTGTTAAATGCACTTGTAAAGTCATTTGTGATCCGTTGTATCCAGGTCATATGAAGGCACAGACTCCACATGGCTTTTTCTTGGATTGTGTATTTATGGAATAATTTCTGTCTTCTTTTTTTTTCCCCAAAAAGATGAATGCTAATAGGATCCTTAAGAATTAAAAGTATATTGGGGAATTTTTTGTGAAATAGGTAAGAAATTAATTTCTAACATATGCTTATCTTGACAGCATCATTTTAATTTGCTCCTAATTGGTTGGCTGAATGGTTGTTTCCATGACAGCGCAGCAAATATACAGTAGGGGCATTGATAACAGTGATGAATAACAGATCATTAGACTTTAGGGAGAATTCTTCACTAGTCAGTCGCTGCTTTTTCCATTTGTCAGGTGGAGACAACACATTTCACCACCATCCACGACACCGAGATAAAAGTTGTCTGACTTTCAAAAGCCCTGTGTGCTAAAAGACAACACTTACTACCTTTGAAGGTAGGTCAAATGCTGACTTTAAACTATGTTAAAGTGCCTCTTCTAAGAGTTAACTTGCTAACTACAGTGATGTCCCATCCTGAATGTTTCATCTGTCCTTGCTGAACTAGTTGCAAGCCCCTACCAAGCAACAGCACTTTCAAGATGGAAGTGGCTTTTCCTGCCCCAGTGTTTCAGAGTTTTCCAGCCATGCTCTCTGACAGAAGGAAACTCTTATGGAAAGCAAATTTACCCTCTAGTTCACCACTCTGGGGTTCTCTGTGGAAAGACATTGGAATATTTCTCTCTCCTGAAAGCCATCAAAGAGGACACTCTGAGAGGGAGATGAAAGCAGAGGTGAGAGCTGTCACTTGTGAGGAAACCCTATTGCCACAGATGGTGTTTAACCAAGATCACTTCAGTTCAGCCTTAAAACACACACGGATGTCAGAAGCAAACCTGTAATTGCCTTTGCTCAGAGTAACAGCAGCTGAAGCATTGCTGTTCTGAAGGAGGCTTGATAGTCTGGATAAATCCTAGTGCAAAATGTTAATATTTCTGTTTTTCAAGGATTTAGAAAAGCACCGAAGAAAACAATCAAATCTTTTTCCTTTTGAAATCAAGGATAGCTTTGTCAAGAACTTAAGGGGAAACAGAGCTTTTCCCTTGTTCTCTTGTTTTTTGTGATAATTCCCTGTTTTAATGAAATCATAAGAGGTAGTATTGAATGAAATAATAAAATAATTATCTGCTTGTTTAGACAATCTGCAGTGCAGGTTGAAATAGGAAGGTCATCTGCATGCTCCCAAATTTTGAGGGCAGGTTTTTTTTTACTTTTAAATGAGACATTGCAATTTACTAAAAAGCAAATTCCCACCAGCAAGATAAGTCAGTACATTTTTAGTCTGAAGAAAAGGAGGCTGAGGGGAGACCTTGCTCTCTACAGCTACCTGAGAGGAGGTTGTAGAGAGGTGGGTGTTGGTCTCTTCTCACAGTTCACAACTCACAGGACAAGAGGAAATGGCATCAAGTTGTGCCAGGGGAGGATGATGGTTGGACTTGATGATCTTGAAGGCCTTCTCCAGCCATAGCATTCTGTGATTCTGTACCCGAGCTGAGGCAGACAAAGCTTTGCTACCACTCTTGTAGTAACAAAGTAACTGATCTTAAGTGACTGTTACGGTTTCCCTCGATTGCTATACATCAGGTTTTAAGGGTATAATTTAGCAAACATTTATTTTGGTGACTGTCCTGGCTCAAGCAGCCTTCACAGCTTTGTACCTGTGAGCACTCCCCATTCCTCCATCTCCCACCTATTCCCCAAAGCAGCTCTGCCTGTTTGTAAGACTGTATGGTTAACCAGACCAGAGATTTAAACACAGCATTTTTCTTTAGCTTGTTTCCTTTTTAAATACACATCAGTTCTCATCTCATCAATTGCTAGCAACTGCAAGTCTTAGAAATTTCAGAAAATGTCTAGTCATCACTTGAAATTTGTTTCCCTCCAAGATAACTTAGGTCAAACTAAGGGTAGCAATGCACCCGAACACACTTCAGTTTTTAGAGTGAGACTACTGTCCAACCCAGTAGCTTCAGAGTTCATTCCTAGTTTTTCCCCTCCTCAGAAAGAAATTTCTTTAGCAGTAATGCTCAGTAGGAAACTCTGCTTTGCTTCATATGGTTTTTAGGGCAACATATGACTCCTAGAGAAGATCAAAGATTGCTTCTGTCCTGTTCTAAACCACTCAGCAGTTGCTATAAATCAATAAGGCTTTTCCTCTTCTGTTGGAATATGAGGGATAATTTTTGTGCTTTGGCACGAGAACTCCTTCAGTGGTACATTGTGCTGGCACCCAGGGTAATGCTGTGTTGTAGAGACGTGTGGCATTTCTCAACCATCTCCCTTAGACAAGGCAGAGCGAGGTACCAACATGGTGAGCCATCTGTGCTAATGCTGGTGACGTTATTAAATCATTCATTACATTTCATCATTTCATCCTAGATCCTTTCATTCTTCTATTGACATAGTGCATGGATTTCTTCCTCTAGAAATATGAACTTGGTATGCAAATGTGTTTGCCCTGTTTTCTAATAAATTCATGTCTGGGTTGAACATCCTCACAAGTGCTGTGGCCCTCAGATCCTGACAGGAGAAATAGAGCCCTAATTTATACCAGATTAATTGGTCAATTTTTAGCACAAGTAAATTCAATGCAGCCATTTTGGCCAACTTGTTCCATCTACAAAACACTGTGCCATCCCCCCTTGTGGTCTTTCTTTCTCAGCAAGAAAATGTATTTTTCTCTTGCTTTTGATATCACTTAATAGTAAGAATATTGCCCCAAACCTGCAGTTTCATGGTCACCATCCTGGCTTGCACCTTACATGGCAGCTGGCCTCTTTCTGCTAAGGGAAACCTGCAGCTGTTGACAAGTGGACATCACACTGAGCACTGAGCACAGACACACAGGCTGACCTAGAGACCTCACAGCGTGAGTCAGTGCTCAGCCCAACAGTGTGGGCTGGACAAAAAAAGGTTAAATAGGGAAAGGAAATTATAAAATGACAGCAGAATTATTTCACTGGCAATGTTGATTGACTACCTGCTTACACATCTGAGAATTGCCATGGAGACATTGGTGATCTCTGTGTAACTAAGACTGTGTTATGGTTTTCATTTAAAATAGAAAATCCTTCTCCATGCAATTTAGAGATGATGTCCCAGTGTAGTATGGTGAATCACCACAGGATAATCAAAAATTTCTTGTTCATTTTTAAAGATTTAATAACCTTGCAGACAAGCCAGAAAAACATATATGTGTCTATAACTCCCTTATGGAAGCATAAAATATTCAACATGAGGACATGATGTTTAGCTAGCTAATGAAGGAGAATATCTCCACTGTCACAGACAATTTGCTAGAAGAAATACTAACTGCAGGTGTTTTGCATGGTTGTACCTTCCACGAATGAACTGTATATGCCTTGCAAGTGCATAAGCCCTTATTCTGCTCTGCTTTCATGCAGTGCCTTCAGTTTTCTGAACTATCTGTAAGTAACAAACATAACCATGACACGAGAGGGAATGGAGAATCTTCCCTGTGTAGATTTTACACCTGCTTTCCAAAGCATACACGTGCTAAAAGACAAAGACTGTAGGATGCCCTAAGACCATGGCATGTTTGACAAATGTTTGACCACACTCAGGGCCCAGGGAAGCGATTGCCTTCCCCAGCAGAGTAGTTTTCAGTCACTTCTCATGTATCTCGTATATAAGTGCTATGAAGGGGTTTCTACAAGGGTCCAAGGTCTGTCCGTGGCTAAGTTTGTCAAGTACATACCGTACAAGCAGCACAGTTTACAAGCACTGGATGTTTGTACTTAAAAGGGATGCATCAGTCAAAGAAATATCAAGAGAATAGTAGCTTCTCAAGTAGGTTACACTTCAGGACTTGGGTGTACAGTGTCTGCTCCCTCTGTAGAGGCTCTGCAACTTCACAGGAGCTAGTGGTGTGAAGGAAGCCTTTCAGAACTGGTTGAGAACATGGAGCAATGCAAAAGGCACAATGGGTCACAGTTAAGAATTGCTGACACTATTCCAGAAGCCCAGAAAAACAGAGGAAAAAAGAAATTCTTCTGTGTTACTGGTAGCTTCCTGATGGATAGTATGCCACAGACCCCACAGGAGCAAATATTCAGACATTCTTATCTCCAGACAGGGGAGATTTGTCCAACCAGTCCATCTTTGCACTTTCTACTCTTACTTTCTAGGTTATGTCCCTACTTGTCAGGACTGCAGCCTTCTCACAGAAAGCTGCATTTCAGGCTGAGCTGCATTTCCTGGGGAAAAGGGGAGGACGGGGAGGAGCAATGTCAGAAAGGCAGGAGGACAAGTGGACCTTCAGTGAGATCTAACACAGTTAATTTGTGTGTGACTGTTCTTCAGAGCTGGCTTGTTGTTCTGCAGGCATAGCTCTGGATGTCTCTGCCTGCTGAGACAAATTCCACTCTTACGTGGAAGCAGTTTCTTGTCTTCCAGCTAGGAAATCCTCATGAAGCTTCTGGGATTGTTCTTGCTTTTGAACACCTCCACTCTGAGAGGCTCCTGTTGTGCATGCTTGGCGATACAGAAAAGCTAGAGAGGGGTTTTCTTCACTTTACATAAACTGAAACATCTGGGAGCACAGAGTACAGCTGAGAAGACAATGCTGTTTGAAAAGCATTGTTCTTTTGACCCATTTTCGTCTCTATTTTACCAAGTGCAGAAAATTTTTCATTTTCACATTGTCCACTACCATGAACAATGCCTCGTGATGTTAATTAATGCTGCAGGAGGCTAAACCTCAGGCTGACTGTCTCACATGTGGGAATTAGTCGTGTGGGTTTGCAAAGCAACATCTGCCCATGAAGAGATCTTTAAAAATAATAATTAAATTAAACAAAAGAGAAGCTCTAAGCTGAATCTGAATCTGTGGCTAAATGATTAATATCGCTTCATGTTGAAGATTTTTTTCCCAGCCTATTTTGTTTAATGATTTTCAGCTATGAATATTACATGTCCTTCTGCAGTTAATTATTTATGCTGATGAAACATGGCACGCTCTGTACCCTTTTTGGTTTCTAAATGGAAAAGAACACTTTTTCTAGATGGTTCCTTCTGAATAGTGGTAGCTCACAGGGGCTTCTTTCTTTGGAGACAGGATCATCCTCCAGCCACTTTAAGCAGGCTTGGAGTTCACTGGGAGAAGCTGTTGCTGAGAGTAGAATCTTCAGCACTGGCCACCAGCTGCGCATGCCAGGCTGCCAGTTCTGGGTGGGCTTCAAAGAGCCTGGCCTCAGAAGTCCTTCCTGGTGGGAAACCCTTTCACATTAAAGATTAATTCATCATCAGGGTTTATATTTCAGAATTTTTGGTGCTTCAGGAACAGTTTGCATCTGCCCAGGGTTTTAAACTGAGCTTGGAGTCTGGCTAAGCAGAACTTTGACATTTTGAGCTTTCATTTTAAATCGGCATGGAAGCAGTCATCAAATATTGAAATCCTCCCAGAGCTGGAATTATCTTTTTCCACCCAGCTCTGATAATTACTGTTTATGGATCTCTTTGCAGTCAGATATCCCTCATTCTGTGAGCCGATCTAGGCAAGAGCTTTGGCTGAGAAAAATCTGCAGATGATTATCTCTGCTGTTGTGTCATTTTAGTCACAGAAATGTATGACTCTC
The DNA here is from genome assembly GCA_013399075.1 of Chloroceryle aenea. Lineage (NCBI taxonomy): Eukaryota > Metazoa > Chordata > Aves > Coraciiformes > Cerylidae > Chloroceryle > Chloroceryle aenea. Next base: position 223,984 of record VWZY01006094.1, on the reverse strand, counting down.
CTGCGCCGTAAGCCCCTGCAAATTACCAAATCCCTAACACCACTTTTGGATGAGTCAGGTCTTCAGAATTCGACCTTCATAACAGATTGATGGCACTCGAATAGCATGAATGGTGAGAAAGCAAGTGAAATATAAGCCTCAGATGAATCAAGCTTGTTTTAACCAGCATGACTACAAGATATTGTGGTAAACCAAGCCCACTTAGACGCCCAGTGTACCTTGGAATTTGGGGAAGCAGAGCAAAGTGTTACAAGCTGTACAAACTCCAGCCATTAAGTACACATACCATTAAGTTAAGGAGGATTCTTCTCTGGTGACGACGAAGCACTATTACAAGGAACAAGAGAAACGTGTTTTTACTGAACTCAGCAGTGGGCTATGACAATAACATTTGGTGGGACTTCTCTAAATTAGTGTGGCTGGTGCACTAACTGTCATTTATACCTGGAATTAATCCTTTCTGGTGGTGAATTTGGAGATATTCTTGTGCAGCCACAGAACCCAGGTGCTGCAAAACTTGTGCTGCTGCTACTGTTAGGCACAAGCAGTTGGAGGCAGACCTAGAATAACACTGGGATCTCAAACAGCCCTCGCCCTCTGGACACAGAGACACTGGAAATGGTTCAGCCTTGGCCGGGCTCCATCCCAATGGTGCCCCGAGGATCCTCTGCTCCTGCCTTGGCAGGGGCCCTGCTGCTGTGTTCGGCTCTCGGTCTCTGCTTTCCTCATTCCACCCATCTCTCATCAACAGAAAAATGAGATTAGTCTGACATCTGTTTCTGTGAAGAACTGGGTCCGGGACTATGTCCATCTCTGCAATGCAGGGAAGAGTCTCAGCTGCCCGGGGATGGTGAAATTGTTATAGAATCATAGAATGGTTTACGTTGGAAGGGACCTTAAAGATCATCCAGTTCCAACCCCCCTATCATGGGCAGGGAAGAGCTCATAGCTGTATTCATGTGGCAGCTGTATTTTCAGGCACTTGGTTCCCAAACCATTCAGTCAGGACTATGTGATGAAAGCACAGCCTACTGGCAAGAGCGTCTTAGGTGTCCATTTAGGATACGGGCTGGGCAGAGAGGAGCGAGAGAGAAAAGACAGAGGGAGATTTCTCAGGCTGAGGGCTTGGCACTCTACCTGTAGCCCCTTCAATGCATTGAGGGTGGGACTCCTTGAAAGTCGGGCAAACTTGTGCCTGGAAAACTAGCTCCCAAATCTAAGCTATTCTACACACGTAAGCTATTCACAAGGAAGTTTGGTGATGTTCTTGACAACACTGTGTGATTTCTTATCCCATACAAAAATTGTCATTATTAAATGACTAAACAGAAAGTAACTACAACAACTCAGGACGTTGGAACCTGCTTAGATTAAATTTTCAAAAACACCTAAGACTATTTTATAGCCCCTACATTTTAACAGGACTGCTCAGGCTGTGGGAAGTCTTGTGCTAACACAAGCTGTACCGCTGCCAGTACGCCAAGCCAGGCCATCCTCAGCTAACTCCAGCAGCAGCTAGTGCCATGTAAACATATTGGCAGTTGCTTTTGTACATTTCCCCAAAGTCCCTTCTGCCTTGAGATCTTCGTCTTCTCAGGACTGCCTGGGTTTAAAAAAAACCCAAACCACACAACATTCTCTGACTCCTGACAATGACATCTTCAGTAAAATAACTTCCTGTAATTCTGATAGCAGCTACCATCCTTATTTCCATAGCTTTCATCACTCACCTCTAATCCTCTCTCTTTCTTGCTTGTCATTATTTGTCTTTGCCTTTATTCTTTCTGATCACTATTGTTATCCAATTTCCTTCCTTCTTTCATCTTTCCCCAACTCCCACTGCATTTGTGTCCTGTCATTTTATGATTTTGTTTTTACTCCCCATGTAGCTTTCTATCAAATACAGAACTCTGTAACTGACTTTACCTTCATCTCCCTCCCTTTTTCCCCCTTTTCTTAGTCATGCTCTGGGGATCAGACAAAGGGCAGCGATGTTGGCAGTCGCAGACTCTCCTTATGCAAAACCCACAGAGCACAACTGCTCAGTCTGCTTCCCTGGTGAAGGGCAGAACATCCTTTGGCTTCATCTGCTATTTATATTAGACTGAAGGCTCTGGGGGATAGCAAATATCTCCTACTGTCCAGTGTGCAGTGCCTGGAGCATGGGGTCTTTGATCCTAATCGGGGTAGGTGCTACTGGAGTAATAATGATAACATCAGGGATTGGGAACTGGCCTCGCCATTTGGCTTTGGCTCACTGGAGTGGTGCAGGAAGAGCTCAGAGGAGCACCTCTGCTACATGGGCTCATCTTTAGTATCAGAGTAATGATCACGAGTCAATATTTCTACCACCACTCCAGTAAAAACAAAACTAAGCAAACCCAAAATCTCTCCAGAGATTAGTCCATCCCCAACAACCAGTTAGTCTAATGTGAGGTCTATGACATGGCTTCATGCTATGTAAGGAAGGAAGGCACAGAGGTGGACAAGCAGATATTTCAGCAGTTTCTCCCACAGAATTTTCATACCTAGGCTGGATCTGTCTTGCTCAATTGCATTTAGTATTTTAGATGACTTGGCTACATCTGACACACAGACTTTTCTGAGGGGAAGGTTGCTCCCATGTCAGCAATAATACAAAGCAGAATAAATCTTCTTCTGAATATATAAGGGAATTCCCCTTTCTCCTTTTTCTCCTCCACAAGAGGAATGGTCTTCAAAGTTCAGAGATACACTCTCAAAGAGATAGAAAATGAATATTTAATAAGCCTTATTTGGGATTTAAGAGAATGGAAAATGGATCATCAGCTTTAACTGCATGCCAGAAAATTTCTGTGATACTGAGTTACTTAAGAGAAGTTCTCTAATGCAGCTGGATTTCTTTTAAGTTGTCAAACATGGCCATACAGAATGATTTCTATGCAGTTCCAAGAGAGAGAGATTGTGTCCTTCTCTTGAGAAAAACATGTCCTGACAGAGGCGTCAGGGACAATCTACTTCACTCAATTCAGGATTCAGCTCGCTGTCCCTGAAGCCCTTTGCTCAGTGGAGACAGACAATTCCAAGATGTTTCTCACGAAAATTAAGCTCACAGACTGAGAGACCTGTCCTAGAGTACTCACAGCTGGGATGAAACCCCGCTCGCCTTTACATGAATCGTTTGTTGGGCTTAAACAGGTCATGAGAGCAAGGCTCAGACCTACAAGGTATCCCCTGAACAAGAGGTCCCTGCTGGATCACTCTGAGTTTGCTCATCCAAACACATGGGAGCAGAGGCTCCTGCAGACTTGCAGTCACCAGTCCTACTTTTCTGTCATTTTCATTCTTGCTCTTGCTGCACCTCTATCTGTCCCCTCCCTGCCACTGCCTCAGAGGAAGAGAGAATTGTTTTATTTCAGACAGGTGGGGGTTCAGAGGTTCATGTTGCTGAATTGTTCTGGATATTACACAGTCTGGAGAAATTCTCTCTTCCTTTCCAGAAAACACTCTAGTGTCTAACCCTTACTGATGTATTTTCCTGAGTTACAGAACAGAAAGACTGTAGATATCTATATAAACATGTGGTTTTATGGGTGTGTAAATCCTCTGCCCAAATGCAGGTACTTATGTAATGCAAGGGCTGAGCAGGCAAGCCCTCAAAACTTATGCTTGGATTTTGACTCAGTAGTTGTCTTGAAACACTTTTAAGAGTTTCAGGGTGTCAGCTTCAAGCACCTTAATTAACTGAGTTAGCCAAGCAACCTCCCTCTGTAGTCAGTGGAAAGGAGAAGCTACCCCCTTGAGAAGCCCAACCCCTAAGAGTGCTCTCTGCAATAGCCCTGCAGGTGAGAACTCTCCTTACCTCGCCTTCTCTATAGTAAAAGGACTTACGGAGATCAGCTGTAGGGGCTTGTGCTGGAGTAACCCGGAGTGATTGCCCCCAGCAGCGAGGAGGAGCAGACAATGCTCCACCACCGAGGGCTAAGCAGGAGCACGCCGGGGCCCCAGTGTGGCTGGGTCGGAACTGGTGAGCTCTTGCCTTGGAAGAAGGCAGTTGCAGGTGCAGTGAGGACGGGGAGGCTGTGAAGTGAAACAGATGCTCACTTGTCATTTGACCTCGAGAACACGCTTCACTTTACAGTGCTCATTAGGGGGAACTACAGCTTCCTCTGACAGCTTGGTAAATCTGCTTTCAGCCAGCCTGCACATTTGATAAAGTTATTTGTCCTGTAATGAATACCAATTTAAACTTCTCATGCAAACTTTTGTACTGTAAACATGTCCTACTGCACGGGTTTTTTTTGTGTGTCTGCGTGGAAAATCTCTCTCCGCATTTGTGATTGTGCCAAAGTGTTCTCAGGCTGGAAGTAGGGTTCTTGGCCCTGCAATAATGAAAACAAAATTGACGTTATTTGTTTTGTGGTAGTGCCTCTAGGCCTCAATCAAAAATGACACAAGACAACAGATGGATGCAAGTACACAGGGGAAATACAAGACAAAACATTGATTCATTTAGTAAGCATCAGCCACAGTGCACCAGCTGCTTAGGTATTAAATATTTTGTAGGCAGTATTGTATAGATATAAAAATCATAATAATTGTTGTTATAACCTAGCATAAACCAGAGAAAGAAAGATTTTTTTTTATACTGTTGTACCATGGGACTGGAAATTGTGTCCATTAAAAATGAACACCTCTGTAAGTACAGGCGTTCAGTCAAACTGCAAACACTGCATTATCCTAGATTGAGTCAAAGCTGATGGCTGTGTTCTCATTTAAAAGCTGATAAATATCATATTAGAATTTTCTGACAAGCGTGTCTGCAGTATACAACTGGTTGTACTGTGCAGCGTTGGCTAATTTTACATCTGTTCAGATATTTAAACCATTCTGAAAAGAAAACTCACCCCGTCCAAAGACGCCCCGAAGCATATTAAAGTGGCTCTGGTATATGAAACACATGCAAAGGGAAAAACAGATGACACATTCCACTGTAGACCTTAGAACAGTATTTTAAAGATAGCCTTATGAAAATGTAGAGATCGTGGCTGTAGATTTTATTATTTCAATAAATACATTTATTGACTGTTTTTGAAGCCTAGCTGGAGTGGGAAAAGATTCGATCCCAAGCTTATCGCTCACCTGCCTTTTGAATGGCTTGGTTGTTTTGCTGAATCCATCAAATGACTGGGAAATTTCCAATGATTTTTTTTTTCTTTTTAAATTGAAATAATGAAAACTGCAGTTTTTTTCAGGGCAGCATCCCAAGATTGGTTGTACTTTGTTTAGCATGAGTTTCTTAGACTTTAATACTATTTCAGCTACAAATTAGGAAGAATTAAACTTGCCTCATTTCCATGTTTCTTCTGGTGTCAGAGTTCCGTGCTGCATGCTGTGGGTGGCCCACCAGGCATGACTGTCATTATTTACATGTCCAGAAGTTAAACTGAAAGATGCTTCTCGAGCACATTCCTTCATATGGAAAGACAGGAAGTTTTAATCTGGGCCAGAGTCATTTAGGTCTACTGTAAATTTGTTCTCCCAGGTGCTTTTGATGCTAAATTACTTTGCAACTTAAAAGCACCATTTTCCTGCTGTCAAATTTTATACCTAACTCGTTTAATCTAAGGTAGTTTTTGTTATTTTTTTAGTTAGGTTCTGAGAGACATAAAATATTCATGGAAATTCTTCCCCCTTACTTCTCATGGACAATCTAAAGCAATTTTACAGGAAGCACATGAAGCAAGGAAAAACGCACGGAGAAAGAGCTCATGTATAGAGTACCCTGTATGCTTAGCCAATGTACATAAGATTTATAACTCGTTCCAACTACTTCTTCTAATTTTTGTTCTTAAGATGGGTAAAAATGACAGCAATACTGACTGAGCCCATTGAATTGGTTCCATGTGTGTTAAATAGTCTGGAACAGATTCCCAACTTGTGTAAGTAACACCAGCTCTAGTGAAGGCATGGCAGATAAGGGAGTAGCCCTCTAATTTTTGCAAAGACTAGAGAAATGTGACATGAGATTTGGAACTTCCAGTATTTGGGGTTTTTTTCTCTCATCAATAGACAATATTTCAGCTATTCATTTCGTGTTTTGACAGCTGACAAAATCTCTAAAGTACCATTCCAAGGTATAAGGATTGTGTCAGATTCAGCTGTACCTTCTCTATGTAAAAATCAGACTGTAGCCTTTTCTGCACCGTGTTTAATAGTCCTATTAGCTGGGGCTTTTTTCTTCAGGTGGCTCTATTGCTAGGATAAATGGAAGTAGTGAGAACCTTGGCTTGTTCCCAGTTAGAGGAATGTTTGTGTAGTGAGTAGGCAATTTATAAAGCATTTGTAAGTACTTGAGAGCAAGCTTATAATTTTTTTTTTTTTTCAGTAGCCTTTTTTTAAAAACTTCTTTTCTTACAACCAGATTTAATAGGTATTTTAGAAAAGCCAGAAGTGGGGAATATCTGAAACCCATCTCACCTACAGCTTGTCTTGTCTTGTCTCCCTTCTGGCTCAAATCTAAACTCAATTACCCAACACACTGGCAATGCCTTTCTTTGAATAACTGTCCACCTTAGTTTAGCAATGAACTTTGTTTGGAAAGATATTTATATGGGCAACTGTATTCCCCACTAGTGCAAACTAAAAGTTATATAAATTAGCTTCTAATTTCATCCCATGGTTTTGGTGACTGGAGTTAAGTTACTTGAATTTCAGCCTTATGGTTTAGGATGTCACCACGTGTCTTCGAGTGTTAGCACCTTGCTGTACACCAAGGAGAACATAGCTCACAGTCTGGTATCTTTCCCTCATGGACTAAGAGTAACTTCTGACCATCTGCTGGTCTCTTGACAGCCTAAGATGTCATTTAGGAGGTCATTTAGATGATCAGAGTCAGCTCTTGAGGCTTTTCCTGCCCATGGTGGACGCTGACTCTTCAGTGAGGAAGCCAAAGGCGTCTTCAGCAGTTGCGATTCAGTTCAGCGTACCACAAGGGGTCAGTAGAAATCAGTGAGAAATATTCCCTCTTCACCCCAGGAACCACGAAATGCTCACAGCCACTATGCCATTCCCTATTTATTTCAGGAACTCAGTGAGGGAAAAACAGATGTGATTGTTCTTCTTTATAACCAGACAGCTTTTACCACTAAAATATAGAAGTGGTTTCCCAACATTACATAGAAGTTTGATCTTGATTAAAGCTAGCTTGTTAAAAAGCTTGTGTTAATTTATTTTTCCAGGATAACTTTGTCTCTGTATTTCTTCATTACGTTTGTTAAAATTAGTGCTTTGAATGTGGCATAGATTTACGATCAAGGAGCAGAATTTTTGTGTCTTCCAAACTACATTTCACAGAAATTTTTCTCTTTTAAAATTAATAGAATGAAATTTAAAAGAACATTCAACATGAAATTAAATCATGTGTCCTGCTAAGCTCTGTGAAACTAAGCAAGTAGTTGAGAGCAGTTGCATATATTTTCTCTCCAAATCCTTATGTAACACATTTCTGTTTTATTCATGACTGCCCCATGAAGACTATTCATCACACTTGTGCTGCTCTCTCTGGATCACATTCCTTCCATTCCAAAGGGTACTGGGGAACAGTGAAAAAAAAAAAGATCACTGGCTAGAAGTTTGATTCTCTGTCACTTTTGTGAGAGAGCAGCACGCCCAGGGAGACTTCCAGACAGAAATTACAGCAAATTAAAGACCTGCATGCACCATGGTGGCAACTGGCACCTCATAAACTTTACCAAATGCTATCTGACCATTTTCTTTTAGGCAGGCAGTGGGTCAAGCTGATGCCAGTTAATTTTAAACTGCAGCAGTACACTGAGTAGTGTTCATGGAGCCCTTGAAATTCCTTACTTTTTCTTGCCATAGCCATTCATCCTGAACAGTTCAGATGTCATGTGAAGGAAGTAATGCTGGGAAATAGATTGGGAAATACTGAGATTTTAATTTATTGAGACTGTTACAGCAAAAGGGTCAAAATACTGTTTAAAAAAAAAAAAAAGTCCAGTGGTTGAAATTGTCAGGGAATTATGAGCTTGTAGAATGAGTCATTTGCTGGAAGTATTATTGTGCTTTGGTTCATTTTTATAAGACAAATGTAAGTGGTAGAAAATTAAACTAGATGGGGATTTTTGTCTCCAGCAAATCAGAGTTTGGCCAATCCTGTGGATGCTTGAGAAAAAAACCTCCATTGGTATCACTGTACAATGACTCACTGTGCTTTGTTCAGAGCTGGTGCATAATGAATGTATATTCAGCATGGTATGCAGAAAGACTGTGCATGGTGGAAAAGGTTGAGTTTTCATGTGTATTGCAAAAGCAAACCAACATTATTGTTTTAACCCAGGCAGTGATGTTCCCTAAGACTCTGAGGGCTGATAGGTAGAGCAAGCAGAGGCTCTGAAGCACTGTTTTTCTTTTGCAACACTCACAGTTCTTTATGATTAGAAAACACATATGATTAGAAAACATCAAAAATCACTAAAAGAACCTCATTTCAGTTGTAGAATTAAAAGTCAGTAGACTTAGAGTTGCATTCTGTTCTGTGCATTGAATGTCACGAGAAGTCCTGCTGAAAATGGAGCAGAAATTGATCCCACTCTGTGCTGGAGGCAGCACCCAGGGCATAGACTGCAAGCTCCTGCCACACGTGCTGCAAGATGCAGATCGGCCAAGAGCAGGTGCAGGAGGGGTTATGGCATCAGGGGGTTGGTGACACGTGCTGCATTCAGACAAAACCTCAAAGAAATCTCTTCCTTGCCTGACCCTGAGGGAACCCAGAGAGTCACTGCTGTGGGTGGTACAAAAGGAAAAGCAAAAATGAAGCCAAGAGGCCTGGTGTAAACTTGTGATGAAGGAGACCAGTGTTGCTCCTGCTCCTTGTCACCCAGAGTGGGCTACAAGCAACAGAAGACATGTCTTGGATTCAGGAGACAAGCAAAGTCTAGGTACAACTTCTCTAATTTTCCTGTCATTCAGTGCATGGTGGTAACTGCCAGATCAGCACTAGGGTGAACCAAACTTTTATGTGTTCCTTGGTTCTTCTGACGTGCAGCCAAAACTTGATCAATAGAAATAAAAGGTTATAAATGATTATTTCTTTTTAATTAAAATGACATTCAGGCAAACTCAAACCCAGAATTTTTCAGACACCAGAACTAGTTTCCTCCTTCATGAGGAGTATCACACTTACTTTGTTGTGAAGGTCTGATCAAAGTTATAGGGTTCAAAGAGCTTTCTGATGAACTGTTGTGTCTGGAGGCCTAAAGTGAGAGTGGACCCTAGATTTGCTACACGCTGTAAATAAACACTGCAAGGGACAGTTCATCCTCTGTGAACTGAATAAGCAAGGTGGAGATAAACTGTGGCTATCCCCATGCAGACTTCGAGAGCTGAGATGCAGGTAATGAGTAAATGACTTACCTCAAGTAACATCAGAGAGAGAAATTGAACTTCAGTAGCCCGAGTCTCGCTTCTGTCTCTTAAACGTCCCATCTTTATCTACTTACTCCTGCAGTCATGATCCAAACTGACACATGGGACCTGACAGATGTACCTTACAAAGGACAGACATTGTGCCAGTGTCCTCAGGAGGAAAGGTGGAAGAAGGCCTCTGGAGCAGAGCTCTGACATGCCAGCTGCTCAGAAAATACCTCGGGTCCAAAGCTTCATAGGAGCTGCAAACTGAGGAAGAAAGGAGAGGTTTATACCCAGTAGGGGGTGAAAGGAAACTCACTTGATAAATAAAAACTCAAAACATATTTAGAAGCTGGATATGCAAGTTGAACTTTCCCTGGGGCTAATTGCTGTAATGGCATGTTAAATAAATCCTTTCTAAACTTGGCTGTACCACAGGAACGTTGTTTAAATAATGAAGTGCTCATGGACAAATTCTCAGAAGTATTAGGCAGAAACAGGTTTTAATTTAACCTGAATGGTAGTATATGGGGGGTTCCATATCATTATTGTGACCGTCACAAATCAGATCATTTTCTTTCTGTTAATCTCAGGGTTGCCTCCTATTGCTGGCCTGGGTAGCCCTGAATATAACACATGCTTTTTTGCATTGTTCTCTGACAGGAACGTTCTCTGTCCTTTATTGAGCAGTTGGTAACTTGTGGGCCTTTCCTTTTCCATTATGCATGTGCTCAAGACAAGGCAAAGCTGCTGGGAAATGAAGGTATTTATGGAACAGTAGTCTCCATGGCCAGGACTCCCAAAGAAGGGTACTTCAGCTGATGAGCTAAAACAGCCCGTGTCTCAATTAAATCTGAATGACAACAGTCCATTCCAAGGAAGAGACAGTGGAAAAAATACAGGAAGAAAGGCTATTTCTGAAATCTAAAATTCTTAAATCTGAGAAGTTTCCCTCCATTGGCATACACAGAAACAGCTTGGTACAGTCAGAGATTTCCTGATGCGGTTATCGTAACAGACAAATTACTCTAAAAAGGAATGCAAGGGCTCAAATGACTGATGGCACTGGGAAAATGCCTGGGGGGTTGACAATTTCTTCACCCAGTGAGGCTGGACACATGCCAGTATGCTCCTCTTCTGTGCTATTTGGGGCATTTCTGCTTCTTGCCCCATTTACCAGGATGAAGAAACTCATAGGTAACTTATGGAGTTCTAATAAGATTCTGAAAGCTTTGTAAAGGTTTCCCTTTATTAGGAAATGAAAGCAATGATTAACTGAAGTGTTGGTTGCAAAACCACTCCAGTAAAAGGAGGTACTTCCTACCTGATTCATCCCTATTCCTTCTCTCTTCTGTGGTCATTTGTGCTGTTGTAAAGCAGTGGAATCACCATGTCAAATGCATAGCGGGAGTGGTCTTTCCAAGAGGCAAGAAGAGCCTCTTCTGAAATTCAACCTCATGACCCAATGCCATCACACTAAATAACCTTGCAGACTGATGCCTTGTAGTGTCCAGAGATGCCTTTTATTCAAGTAAACACAAGGTAAAGTTAGGAATGTATATGTCCAATATTTGAAAAGGTACATTAAATATTTGGTGGCTTTTTTTCCCAGGAAACATACATAACATTTTATTTTATTCTTCTGATAAAATATTTCCTTCAAATGTTTTCAGAAGAGAGCAGAAATAACAGTATATGAATCTTCTAAGCCCTAGAATAATGTGTTTACATATTAGGGAATCTATTTCGTAGAAATCAATATATTTTCATTTCATCTGGGGAAGAATAATATTAGACACTTGTTGGTTCCTGGCATTCTTAACACCGTTTGCAAAGGGAAACAAAGAATTTTACAGCTGCTTCCAAGAGAGCTTATTATTAGATCTTAATACTTAACCACATTTCCTCACAAACATTGATTTGCTGCTGTTATTGTTGTGACTGCATCCAGGTGGTCATATAGTTTGAAAGAAATACACAATTAAATTGATAACACAAAATTATACTTGGTATATTTGTGTCTGCCTAGGTCTTGGACTCAAAAGCAAGTCATTTGATTTTTCTGCAGAAATGAAAAACTCAATTTCCTCTTATGTTTCCTCAGCTGTTAACAACCACCAGCAGTGATAGAGAGGATGCTCTGAACTGAGAGGCTTGCCAGGGGGGTGGGGGGCTCCTCCAGTTCTTCAGTTCAGTGCTGCCAACAGCATGGGAGACATCCCTGTTTAGATGCCCACACAGTCCAGAGAAGTGACACCATCACCAGGAGTTGTTTGGGCTGCGTTGGGGCCGAGAAAGGGGTGTGAGGCAGAGGAGCTGGAGGAAGGCAATGTCCTGCTCTGAATGTCCCACTCAAAGTGCGTCCCACTGCAGCCAAGGAGCCCAGACTCTCCTCTCTGAGTTGGAGGTTCAGATCCCTTGATGAAATAAGTTATAGCAAGGACTTGAGCCTCTCTAGTCCTTCTCCCCAGCAGGGACTGTAGCCAGTGGGTAACTGGTTGTACAGATCTCCAACCAGAGATTCTTTCCATGATGAAACTCCATATAATGTACTGGTGAAAGCTTCCTTTCACAAACTGATTCTTCTGTTTGAAAAATGGCTTCCTCCAAACATGCCCAGCCAGGTCCATTGTGTATTTGCTAAAGACATGGATATAGATGTCTTTTGGCTTCATTAGTACTGGGTTTTCCTTCTGTTCACCTCTATTCTGTGCCTGTTCTAATATCTGAATTACAAAGACCATGTGATGGGAATATTAAAGATCCCACCTAGAACACATTAAAAGAGACTGATTTTCAGGACATTGTGTCTGTGGTTTCCCAACATCAGCCACATTTAGAACTTTTCTGTCTGTCTCAGCATTTAGGCTACTAGTCATTCCACACATTTCTGCACATGTTGCAGCAAGGATGGGAATCTTCATTTTCTCTAAATAACCCTGTGGATTTTAATTGCACAACAGTAGGAATGTGACAGTATTTCTTCTGAAAGTTTTGTTCTTACACATTAGAACTGATCACAGTCAACAGAAATCTTGTCCAGGAAAAGAGACCTTTTAAACCAGTGCTCAGCTCTGTGGCCTCTGAATGACAACAGCCCGCTCAGGCGTACAGTTATTGCCACTTGCCTTTCATCTGCTAGTGCAGAGGATCTCCACTGACACTGAGGGCAGTGGGAGCCAATTCACTTTTGCAGAATGAAACAGCAAAGTCTTTGATTTTGTTCATACTGTGGGATCACTCCCCTGCTTATAGAGCACCTGCTGTAGTGCCACAGCTGGACACCTACCAGTCCAGGAGCAGGGATGGGTTACCCCCAACAGCTATGTTGGTATTACCCTCAAGCCTCCATCCTGGCTTTGGTGACCTCCCAAGAGCTGCTGAATGGCTGCAGTTTGTCACCCGGCCCGCTAAGGAGCACAGGCAGGTGACATGAGCTGAGGCACTGATGGGCAGGGAGGTCAGTCACTCCTGCTCGGGGGTCTGGCCATGCAGAGACCATGCTTGCAGCTAGCTAGAGCACACTGTGCTTCCTGGCAGGGCTTCAGCTTGAGGAGTTAACTTTCCTCAAGAGAAAACTATGCCAGATTCTGGCCTTTGAAGATTTGGGTAAACTTCTTTTTCAGGGAAAAAGGGTTGCCAACTGGGATTTTTCATGAGTTGACTGCTTTTCAAAGATCTCTCTGAAAGGGGCTTGGTTAAGGGCATTGCTGGGGGAAACCAATTATAATTTTCAAATATGTTAGACTTAAATAAACATTTAATTAAAATAAGACCAGCTCTTTCAGCCATTGCCTGTCTTCTACTGTTTGTAGAGTTGGGGAGTTCTGGGGAATTCCTGATGCTACACATTTTTTGACACTGTCAGCAAACTTTTCAAATGAACCTTCAGTACTTCCTTTATCTTCCCTCCCTCCCAACTCCTTTTCTCAGACACTTTAACCTACTTTTTGGTTTCTTAATGCTCTGTTTTCCCCTATTTCTTGCGATCTCCAGTTTTCTTCTAACCTCTCCCTCCTTGGCCATTATTCCCCAGTCCCTTTTCCATGCTTTTTTCCCCCACTTTCTCTTTCCCCAGGCCAACTGGACCTCACCACAATCAGAGTTCTCTCCACAATAGCCTCTGTCTAATGATGGAGGGGAATACCCTGAAACATCAGCTGTCAGTAGCTGGGAGTCAGGAGGGTATGTGTGACATGGCTTTTCATCCTCCCCCTGATTTATATCAGCCTTCTTCAAAAGTCTGCCTGCCTTTGGTGGCACCAAGAGTTGCAACTGGGCTAGCAAGAGAGTAGACTTAAATAAGAAGATTTTGTCACTTGTTGAGCAGCTCCAAAGTGCTGCCAGGCAGCCCAGGGACCAGTGCCAGGGCTGTGGGAGGGGGGCACCACCCGTGACATGCACCATACAAAATCGATTTCCACTACGGTACCATAACTCTGTATTTATGGCATTATCAGCATTATAACCACAACAGAGCATGCAACATTAGATACTGAGTGTGAGTCTCTGCAGTTATTAAAACCTATAAATATCTTCCATAACAGCAAAGGGAAAATATTGCCCACGTGATGTTTCACTTTCAAAATCACCCAACTGATGCTCGTTTCCCCCTGGGTTTAAAGTTCCTCCACCCTCCAATATAATTTGATTTCAAAATGTCCTGCTTTTTTTTTTTCCTCCCTCTTTCTCAGAGACTTCCAGTGCTTAAATATATTTGCTTGGTAGAACAGGATTAAGGCGCAGGATCCTGCATTGATATAAAGTAAATGTAAACAGCACTATCATCCCTGTTTTGCAGCGGGAAAAAGAAGGTGGTGTGTGGTAGCTGGTGATGCTGGCTGCTATCAAACATGCACTAATGCAATACATTGGGACTATTTTTTACATATCTTCAACAATACAAAAAAAATACAGCTTAGTAAACACAGGCAGCCAATGCACGTGCTGACAAACCACAAACACATAACCTTTAGCCATTCCTACAGCCTTGTTAGAGTTATGCCATTGGCTGCAAAAGAAAAAACAGCAATGAAAATAACCCAGTAAAAACCTCCAATTCTGTTTAAAAGAACGTGACCTACAACACCCATGCACATTTCCACTCAGACTTGTCTTTCTCCTGCTCCATGCACCACATAAACATGACTTTCTTTGCTACTTTGAAGTATGCAAAATGTACAACAAAAACCTGTAAACTTTGCCTGTCAACCCAGCTTGTAAATGGTTGAAGTCAGAAATCTAGTTTACCATTAATCTCAGCATTCTCTGTCCGTCACTGTAGTTAAAGTTTGGGATATATTTTGCTTTACAGCTGTGGGTATTCTGTGAAGAGCTACCTCTTTTCCATTCCTCAATTCAGTTTCAAAAGCAGACGACCTTTTTAAATTTTCATGATGTAGAAACGTTACTCCAGCAAGATTCAGCAGAGTGAGGATTCAGTGACAGCCTGAATTAATCCGGATCAGGTGAGGAGGTGTTTTCAGTCACACCATGCTCTCCAGCCAGCTTACAAATTCTGGTTCAGCTCTGAGCAGACTTTTCAGACTAGAGGTTTTATTTTAAAAGTGAAGATAATATTTAAATCCTGCTGAAGATAAACAATTTCTAGACATCAAGAAAAAATGTAAAAATGTATTCAAAGTAAGAGGTTCCTCTGCCAGTTAGAGCTCTTGAACAGAACGGAAAGACAAGCCAAGGCAGAGATCACATTCAGTGTCTTTTGTGTCATGGATTTGATAACAGTGCTCTGAGTTTGGGGAAAAAATAGTTGCTTGATTGGAGGTTTGGCTGCAAGCACCTTTCTCTTTATTTTCCTAGAGAAACAAGATTCTGTAAAAACCCCAGTTTGATGAGAATTTTTAGCAGATATATATTTAGCTATAATGAAGAAAACCAAACCACAATACCTTCATTGCTTTTCTCCACACCATAAGACAAACAGCTTCTACGTAACTGCTTTCCCTCTCATAAGGGTTCACTTCTGCCATCTGTTAAAATACAAAATGTAATGTATTTTAAAATCTGATAAAGAACAAGACATGGAGATAACTCCAAAGGTAAACTGATCTATAATCAATGTAGGGATGTCAGTCACATTCACAGCTTTTCAACTGAACAAAGGCAATCAGTTCCATTTTCTCTGCTCTCCAGACACCATTAAAACACAGATTCAGTGTTCTGTCAGTGGAATCAAATTATTTATTATACCTATTAATATACATATGCATTATCTTGAATTGCATACACCAGGTTTTACATAGTACAGGTGAATCACTAAATGCTTAATATATTGTATTAATTTTTCACCTATGGAAAATAATCCAGCGCATGACATTTACTAAACTGCAGAAATTTGACACACTGAGCATGTCTGGAAGTGTCTGTCCTTTCTGATCAAGTCACTAAATTAATGATGCAATCATGTAAAACATCTCTTTCGAGTGAAAATTTTCTTCGTATCTTAGTAGACATTTTATATGTCATGTCCATCACTTAGAGAGGATCATTTCCATACAGGCCATGGAAAAAATACATTTCTCCTGTATTTAGTAATAGAGGTTTTGTCTCACACAGTCTACTTGCTACTAGGAGTTCATGTGTTTGAGTAAATAGCAACCTTACGGGACTTTTAAAACCTTAAATGTCTTCCCCAATGTCAGGAATTAATAGCCAGTGGGATTTACTGTGTCTTAAAATATGAATAAAGAGAGAGAGCTCTATCTGAGGAATTAGACCTTGAAAGCCACGTGTTTCTCTGATTTTTGTATCTTTCCATTTTGTCATAAAAGTTCAGAGAATATTATGCCCATCTCTGAGGACACGAGTTGTTTCACTCTTAAGTGTCTGCATTCATATTTCACTTACAGCCCTCGTGGGAAATGCTGACTTCAGCAACCTGTGAGCCAAAGCCACTTTGCAGCCACAGCGGAGGGGCCACTCCAACAGCAGCAAGGGGAGTTCACTTTGCCTGCCCTCTGACTCAGGGGGACCTTGGTCCCCATCGGTCAGGAGAAAGCCCCTCCATGCACACACACCCCCCCAACATTTGATTTGGGATGCGAGTTGCCAAGCTGTAACTGACACTGTTTCGAGACAGGGCTTTTAGATGGTGAACACCGTGTTAACAACTACAGGAGTGTCTCTATCTATTAACAGCTCCACTGGCTGCTAAAATGCACTAAATTTGCACTAAATTCTGCCTGCTGGCAGCAGAGCGCCTCTGCCACTCTAGGAGTTTGTCCTCAAAAGAAGAGGTGATGTTGGCTAAGTTTTGTCTTAGGCATGTGCAGTAGTGGCAGATGTTCTTGGCAATTGTTAAATGAGCTCCAGATGGCAGCTTAGAAGTTTGACCTTAAACATTTTCTAACCTTCAGCTGTAATTTTTAAATGAAGAGATGTGTGGATGCGTGGCTTGTTCAGTTTTTCTCCTGGATTTAGATTGAAGATAAAATGATGAGGTTCATCAAGAAGATGGATGATGATATTATCTTGCCTTGAATTCATCGCAAGTGAAGTTTAACAGAATCATCTGTTCACCATTATATATAAAAAGATTTTAAGGGGAAGGAAATAGCCCAGTAATTTTGTTCTTTTTACTCCTCATAGAAAGTAAAGAAAACCAATTTTCTGTTTGAATCTTTTATTCATTGTCTGATAAAATTTCATTTATTTATGCAGATTGTTTTCTGCTAGGCTGCTCAGAGTAAACCCTAACTTGATGTGTTTATCCTAACAGAGAGCAAACCACTCAGCTCTGAGATTTAAAGAACTCTTTTAATTTGCTTTCTTCTTCAAAATACAATGTACAAATTTTTAGATCATTTAATACTCTTTGCAGAATAATCACCTGACAGTTTGCCAGGGACTGTGAGAAAGTTCATCTCCACAGGAAGCTTTGTAATTTAGAAAATAACATCTAAAATCATCAAACTATCCTGCCTACTGGAATTATTCTCTACGTGCAGAGTTAAAGGAGGGTAACTCGTTGCTTATTTCCTCGTTAGAAAGGAAAACAACCTGTCAGTGCAGTAAAACTCCTGGGTGCCTCTTCCAGAATGGGCACGTGTGATTCTGAATGCAAGTCAGGCATGTGATGGAAAACCATTGTTGGGTTTCAAATTAATTGGGGGTTTTCCCATTACTTTCTCTCTGCTCTAGCACCCCCACATTCTACCATTTACACTGAAAATTATCCTCATTGAGGGAGTGACCCCCAGAACAGGCAGAGAAGTTTGGGGAGAGCCCCAGGTGGCTAAAACAGGCTCCTCACTGCCCATCATCCAAGTGCCATGGCTTCAGGGCATAAAGGCAGATCCACAATGCCCAAGCAGCACCTGGATGCGGGATCTGTGTCTTTTCCCCACTGACAGACAGACAAATGCCAGATACTTGGCTGTGGCCAAGTATTTCCAGAGTGCACAGATCAAAAAGCTAGAATTAAACTTTTTGCTCTTAGTTTTTACTGCGCTTCACGCTGCCTGCTGGTTAGTGAGGGACTTTGTCCCATGCACGAAGAAAGGGGTCCCTCACACAGTACCTCACCAGCACCAATATAATGTACCCATCTTTTATATATATTACTCATATTTTAGAGCATACAGATAGAAGATTTCCATGACTTTGATGAAATATATAGAAAGTTACTTAATTTTGGTTTAAAAATACCAATTGTACACGAATCTAATCACAGTTTGCTACAGCCATACTCATCGTTGCGGTCACACAAGCAAAAGCAACTGATTCCTGCCTTTGCTGCCCAGAGGTGACATGAAGTGCAGCCTAAGGCCAGCTGACCTCTCCAGGTGAGCGTGGTGCAAGCTGAGGGCATGTCTGGCCTGTGCAGAATGGAGGAAAAGCAGCTTCTTTCTTTTTCAACTCGCTGTGGAATGGAAGTTTTTATATCAATAGTCACGACAAATTCATTAAGTGTAATTTGAAAGAAGCCTGGTACAAAATTGTCCAGAAGTCTGTTAAAAACAATGTAGCCATAGAGTGAGTAATTAGAATTCAATCAGCAGGGAAAGCTGCTGATTCTTAAGACAGAGAAATCAATACATAGTTTGACAGAAATCATAAATTGTAATGGCTACATTCAGAAGCCAACCTGTTTTATACTTTTCATCTGCATTCCCTCTGTGGGTCTACATGCAGTGCATACAGAGCTATCTCTATCCATACTTACATTTTTTTCCTCAGTCATGGAAATTTGACTCATGATACATAATTTTAATGTTCTAATCAACTTAGTAAAAATGTCAATTTGAAACGAAGCAGACAGAGATGGAGATACCTTCCTTTGTACAGAGCAGAAATCGACTCAGGCAGATCACTTTAATACTTGAACTAATCATTAGGGTAAATACAAAGAAGTAGGCTGAAGATGTCATCTAAAAAAAAATTGTTCTGTTAGCATTTCAGGGATTTGGAGCCCAGTCTAAAAGAAGGCTGCCTAAGGCTCTAGAGTGGGCCTAGAGGTGTGGAGATGGGAGGTAAAATAGTCACCACCTCACTGAAGACACTTGGGTGCTGTAAAAAAAAAGACACCTGGAACTTAAGTACAAAGCATGTAACTTCTGAAGCTGTTAAAATGGCCTTCTGAGATTTCAGGGAGAATGCTGAGAAGTAGATATTTGCATCAAAGCTTCATGGTGAAGCTTTGGCACAAACCGACAGGAACTTCTGTGCCATTTCTGGTTTTCAGTGCAAGTGGGATCACTTACAATAAAAGTACAGAAAACCAATGTGAAATTATATGAGAATTACTTTGCTACCCAGCTTGAGCCACCTCCTCAAAGATGAGCATTAACAGTTATGATGAAAGCATAGGAAAAACAATGAAAGCATGTGCAGATGCATTCTGCTAGCTGGCTGAAGCCACCTCATCAAAGATGTGCATTAAGAATTTTAAGAGGCTTTCTGAGCAAGGCCCACCAATTTCAGTTGCTGAAGTTCAGCTCTGGAGCATGAGAGAAGAGGAAGCAAACAACTCTCTAGAATAAAATAAGCAGGAACGAACTGAGAGAAGAGCATGACATGGATTATGTTGACCTAAAAACTGCAAAGTAATAGATTTTATTTCTGTGATCTGTAGGCGATCCTCAGTTCATCTGCATGTGGTCTTGCTTATAAAACAAAAAATCCAGTTCTCAGTCCTGCAAGCTATGTTTAGCAGCTACTCCATCTGTTGAGCTATATTAGCAGGCAGAGGCCATGCTCTATCACTGGGTGTTATCTGTATCCAGAGTGCACAGTCAAGGTTGTAATTGCAAGTGGCAACTTCCTTTTTGTCTGCCTGGATGGGGTTTGTAGTGGGGATCTCCAGACCAAGGTTGTAGCTGGGTGCTGCCAGCTGGAGACGGAAAAAACCAACCAGTGGGTTGCAACGTGTCCCCTGCATTTCTGCCCTGGGCTGGTCAAGTCTTCCTTTCCTTTAGGTCTGGGTATAAAGCCTCACTTCTTTGTAACTCATCAGCATCCTAATCAGGTCAGCTGCATGACTAGAGGCTGGTCTGTGCAATCACAGGGGTTACTGCTGATCCCGGGCTGCCCTCATTTGGCATTAAGCGTAAAACATTTTACTAATCTAGTGTAAATCTCACTTTGTGTGTGTCTTCAGCTCCATTCTGCAGAGAAGCTCTTAAACTCTTTATGAGTCTCTGCCATTTAATATTATGCTAGATAGGCTCAGCTTGCAGAAAGGAAAGTACATTGGCACCAGGCTTTCTTTTTTTTTTTCTCACTGCTAAATATCAGGCTGACAAGACTGATAATCTTCCCTGATTACTTGCTTCACATTTTATTAGAACATGTTCCTGCATTCATTCAGATATTTAATTTCACTATTGATGGCTGCTTCCTAAAACATAAACAATTCCGTCTTGGTTTGGAAAAAAAGGTTTATATGATAACCAATAATTGCCTTAAGTGACAGCAACCACCATTACTAGCTCAATGCATTCTCCAAGGTTACTGTACTCAAGAGCATTTTCAACTACTAATTGTTTTTCTTCATGCTTCTTTGTTTTTCCCTTGGTCTTATAATTAATTTCTTCATTCCCTCCTCAGGTTTTCATGTTCACACACTAATTTTCTTCCTCAAGCTCCTGAAATGTTTCTGTGTACCTTAACCTTCAGATAGAGCCACTGTGCTCCTGAGCATGAACGCTTTTCTGACGTGGGGCTCTGCTAAACAAGGTAACTCTAGATCTGCCCCACCAGCCTCAGAAGAGTCCCTGCAGATTTATGCAGGTATGGCTAACTGTGGGATTACTTACAGATAAAATAACTTTTCCCTAGCAGTTCCTCCAAGCAGTAGCATTTGATTGCCCCGTGTAGTGGGAAGCTCTAGAATTTTTGCACTGGCTTCCTGGCTGTCTTGTTGGAAAGAGCCTGAGGAGCTGCTCTTGCTGCTTGAGCAAGGGACTGACATCAGCTAAAGGGAATTTCTAAATCACAGCATCACCGGGACTTACACTCCCTCCAGGAAGCAGTCCTGGAAGAAACAGGTAATGATCTAGATGTGCTCAAAGAGGAAGGAGAAAGGAATTGCAGTGGCTGTCAGACTCTGTGGAAATAATGACTCAGGCTCGATGAATACGGAGGAGGGCCTGGCTTGGGTGACGACAGTGAGCCACAGCCACCATTACCTTCAGGACTCTCAGCTCCGAGTTTTTGGCAGCATTAACATGAGGGTTACTCATGCTCCTGCAGGAGACCACGGACGTGCCAGAACAAAATGTGTTACCTGTGCCCATTGGAAACATCGCAGTCTCCCAGCACTGAAAACTACTTCTGCCATGACATGAGTTTCGCATAGCTGTGTGATGTAGGTTTTGGCGTAGCTGTGTGTAAATACTTGCAAATATTTACACTTATTTACAAGATCACAAATCAGAAATGTGAAATTTGTTGACCTGCTCTGATCAGGGATTAATATCAACTGAAACGAAAAAGTGTGCATTCCTGGAATACAGGAATTTCATCTCCTCCTTCAGAGGCAAATATCATGTTATGAAGCATCAGAAAGCTCTTCTGTCTGCATAGTCAACCTACCCACACACCCAAAGCTACTATACATTATAGAATGATGGGATAACTCATTTTGTCTGCACACTCCAAGATATTAAAGTGCAAGTAGTTGATACTGCAGCTTTTCCTGTCAAATTATCTCCTCTTTTGGTGATGGTGGTGATGGGTCATGGTGGTGGTTCTGGTTTTCTAAGACTAGGGTAGGGGGGCAAAAAAGTCCTTCTGAAGCAGAAAGTATGATTGTAACAATGCAGAAATGAGAAAGGATGCTCAGGGGCAAGTGTAATGCCTGAAAGGTGTTGTAACTCATTTACTGAAAATCACCAGGTTTCACTCTACCATCACCTTCTTAAAGGATTGCACCCAGTCCTCCCTGATGGCTTGGAAGTCTCCTTTGCTACAGAACGTAATCTTCACGAGCAGCTGCCCGAGTATGCAGCATAGGGAAGGCAGGTGCTGAGTACAGGATACATTGATGTCACGAGGTGAATTTCATGCATTTTATTTGAAGCTGATCCATCCATTGCAAGCCGTGATCTGATGTAGCTAAATGAGAGGTTCCATTTTGCTGGTAGGGTGGTAGAATAAAAGTCATACTTAAGTCCTGCAGCCCCAGAACAGTGTTACAGCACCCTGCATGTACTGGTTGGGGACAAGGAAACCTGAGCAAATGCTGTTAACTCAGTCACTCTGGCCTTCTGTACAGGGTATCTTACTCTGATAATAAAAGCATACTCTGAAAGCATGCTTGCAGACACTTGGAAAGAAAAGACCTGAAGACAAACTTCCCCTGTCTGATTTACTAAATGATGTTTAATTCCTTCACTAAAAAAACTCCTCTCCCCCTCCCTCCCTGCCATGTAAATTGGCAGTTGGTGATAGTAAGACTGGTCATTCAGTGGCAGCCTGAATTGTTTCATTTTGTTCATCCCTGCTGATGGTTTTGGGGCAGTCCTCTGGATAATCTGTTGCTCCAGAGCTGGCAGCTAGCATCTGCCTAGTGCTCCCCCTGGAAGACAGGACGTGGCAGTAATTTTCTGCAGGTCCTGGGGTGCAAGAAGAGCAATCACAGGTGAAAACTCTGGAGTGGCCCAGGCTGAAGGCACACCAGGAGCTGAGTTTCATGTTGTGGAGCTCTGGGCTGCTCAGTTAATACATTTGAACTGTAGGAAGCAAATATATTTGGTTGTGTATGGTGTATAGACCTCTGACTGCAGGGTGTCAGTGGGGTTTGTTAATGGTTTCCCATGAGCCACCTAACAAGGGATTTTTTACAGGAGACAATCCTGAAAATCCTGACTCTTTTGATTTATTTGCTTTTGAAATCATAGCTTGGCAGTCAGTTATTACACTGACACAAGCAGCAACTGTTTACCTAACATCAGTTTAATGTCTGTGAAAGAGCTTAAGGAAAATAAACCAAAATTCCTGCTACTTTCCTTGACTGCTGGAGGTTTCGATTGGTTTTGTAAGATCGGGTCTTTTTAGATGACCTGCAAATTTGACACAAAGGAATGTACAGATATGTTTATAAATCCAAAGATGATACAACATCATGTATAAATGTAGACTTAAACATCTGCTGACCTTATATAATATAATGAAAAATTAGTTTAAGACAGATGTAGTTAGAATATGTGGTTGATGACAACCCACAAAGGCTAGGGCAAGGATGCTAACTGTGCACAGAGTCCACACTTCGTGTAGTTTCTTCTGCTGTCTAAGACTGACATTACACAACTTGAATCTCTACTGACTAAGACCTTTGCAGTTCATAAACAACACAATAAACAGATTTATCTGTGCAGTAGCTCTACAAATACTCTCAAATATTTGTCACGGTCACTGTAAAGCTTTCCTAACAATGTATTTGTACCTAAGCATTTAGCTTTAAAGGGGTAATTGTGGAGGTGAGCATTTATTTGTCAAGCAAAAACAAAACCAAAGAATAACAGGCTGCTTTGCTTATTCTTTGCTGTTTTATCATAATAAGTAACATAATCCCCAAACTACAGAATGACAAAATCATTGAAGCTTTTCTATTTCCAAAATTTGATTAAATTCCCAAGCACGTGTATTTTAAAAATCCACTTTAAACAATCATTCCATTAGTGAAGCCCAGAGCGAGTGGAAAGGCATTTGAAAACATGCCACTCTTCCACTGGTTGTTAGCAAGTGCTTAACTGTGCACACAGGTGTTCTCCTACAGAAAGACAAACCCTCAGTTTATCTGAGATTCTCTCCTGGATGGGGTGATAGATCATGTTCTCCTCTCCAGATGTGGAATAACCATCTCTAGCAGAGAAAGCACTGCACAAGTGCATTATCTGTTATGTATTCTTAAATCTCACTCCAAAGACAGAGAGACGGAAAAATATGATACCAGGTGGAAAAGGTGAATTCAGTAGTCACAAATCTATAGAAAGTCCTGCCCAGGAGAATGGATCATTTAAAGCATCCGTGAGAAAATCACCTTGTTCAGCAGGTTACAGTGAGACAGAGGCAGAAAGAAGGTGGCTTACACAGGGTTCATGAGTGAGATAAATTAACTGCAGAATTCAAACACAGGATAAATGATGATTGCTTCCTATTAAGGAAAAAACCTGCTCTGGGTCATGGCTTCCTTAGTAGGAAGCAATTATTTACCTTGTAACAGGTCACCACAAAGAAGCTAGGGAGATATTCTGTGTCCTTTGGGAAAAGAACAAGAAGGAAAGGGTGTGAAACCAATGAGGGATAACTAGATTGGTTATGAGGAAAAGTTTCCTAAAAATAAAGAAAAACCTTCCTGGGAAACCTAATTACTAGAGAGAAAGTGAGCCAAAATCCTGGAGAGCATGGTTTATATACAGTTGAGCTGAGCTGAGCCAAGGGAAATTAGTAGGAAACCTGTGAGATGTGTTTGGATTTTATGATCCTGGGGATTCATCATGGCATGCACTTGCACTTTTTTTCTACAGCATTTTGCAGCAGCAGAGCCTGAAGGCAGGAAAAATGGTTGTGGGTATGTGACAGGAGGGAAATCCCCTCAGCTAAAGAACTTTCTGTCATCACTCCTGCTTCCAGAATAGCTCCAAGCCTAGTTCCCAGCCGGAGCTGAAACAGTTTTCCCATATCTCCTCCTCTTTGAACAGTCCAATATTAGAGGCATATTTTATTTTCCCAAGCTCCTCTTCCTTTTAGTGTGCAAAGTTATGCACTTTAGTGTTTGGAAAGCTTGATTATGCTGTTAGGAAGATAGAGAGTTTAATTGCTCATGCATGCTGCTGACTCCCAAATCCATCTCATCTCCCAATCTTAACCAAGAGCTTTTAATATGTGAGGATGTTCCCAGAGCCACGAGTACATAATTCCGAGCAATGATCTGCCTAGAAGGATGGATAAGAGAAGGAGATGTGCAGCTTTATCCACCCTGCTACATCTCATGCAAAACAGCACCACATGATGGTCAACTCCATCAAATACTGCCAGCAGATCTAGCTGCATTAGCATAGTAATTAGACTAAAAGTTTATAGCTCAAAGAAGATGGCCTCTGAGAGCAATCACCATCGTCTCGGTGTAATATCTTCATCTAAAAACCCAACTGTGAGGATTTTTTTGGCAGAACACAGGCAATAATAGGACCCTCTTGGTTCTGCCCCCTCAAAAGCAATGTTTTGCTTTACATGTATCTCAGCTCCTAGCTAAAGGGAAATATGTCACAAGCAGTGAAATCACCCCCAGCTCTTGACTACATGGCCAGCCAGCGTGCATCCTACATCCAGTATAGAATCCAGTATAGAATATTCAGCCTCATTTTCCTTAGGCTGCCCCTGTAATAATACCTTGTGGAGGTGCAAAGGCAAAGGACGTTACCGACACTTGTCAATCATTACACAATGACTGAACACTTGGGACTTATGGCCACACCAGGTGGGGTTTTTTAAGTCTCTAGTTCTTTTTCTGTTTCTTTCCTACTATATAGTCAGTCTCCCTAGTTTTTCTTCTACTTTCCACCCCCGTTTGCCCCAGAATTTCACAATAACTTTTTTTTTCCTGGCACATACGAATACCCGCATGCCGTAATTTGCTGAATATTTGAATCCAGGCTGTCAGAAGGGGTTCAAAATATGTCCATTGGTCCTAATAAGCAATGCAAACGTTCAACACGTAGTACACTGCTGACACTGGCTAAAAGAACTCCATACTGGGTCATTTCCTTCAATCCTCCTTTATCTGTGCTTCAGGGCAGCTGCCAAAATGTCATGTCACCATATTTCTGCTTTTTATTCCAGGTAGTTTAAGATGAAAGAGGAACCAGAACACTGGAATTACATATTTAATGGTATGGTGTCTTCTTTCCACAGACTGTGAATCACTTTGGAGGCACATTCAGTTTCATGTATGGGTTCGTTTCTCTGTCCATTTATACAGACAGCTTGTCAACAGATGTTGAATCAGTGCAGAACTTTCTGCTATCAAGAGTGCTGTTGGAAGTAAGAGGATTTTGTTTGTCTCACGTTCAGGGGATGTGCAGAGACCAAGCTGCACTATTCAGATTTTACTTCTCTGACGTTTAGTAGTCATGTAAAAGACTATGAAAATGCTCTAAGAGGGGTTTTGGTGGGTTTCTTCAGCCTGTGTGTGCCTAACAGCAGGCAGTGGCAGCTGAGAGACCCCACAGCACGAACAGAGACACTCTGCTAGTGTCCCTTCAGTCCAAATGGAAAGACAAGCTTGATGAACGTACTCTTCAAGATCTTTATGAATGCCTTTAAAGCACTTAAACAGAAACTCAGAATGAATTTAGAGTGAGCACTGTGATGCTGATAACTGAAACACCAAGGAAACCATCTCCCAGCTAGGCACTCTACTACTGTTCTTCTCTAGGAGGTACTGTAGGGACGCGTTATTTGGCAGAACAAAGATAATTTTTCCCCTGCTCTAGAAGTAAGTGAACTAGAGAGTACAGTGTTTCATATGTTTTACAAACACTGTTCAAGAGGCCTGGAAAAATGGACCTCTTCTGGTATTTTCTCATGAAAGTGATGAAGGCTTTCAGAGGAATTTCCTCCTTGCTTTATAAACCGCATTTCACCAGAAAGCCTCCTGATGTTAGTTAAGGACCACACTCATTCATCGGTGGGCTGTGATTCTGTGGTAGGGTAGCAGTCTTCATATCTCATTTTTTAAGTGAAATGAGACATTTTTGTTGAAGGTGTGACCTCCTGATTTTTATATGGGCTAGGAAGACAGCAGAGGACAACTCACATAGGATGGGATGACAGCAGGCCTGTAGTCCAACCCCCAGCACACAACTGGGTCAGCCATGGGGTCAGGCCAAGTTGCTCAGGGTTTTACCCAGACTTGTCTTGAAAACCTCCTTGATAGGAGCCTGCAAAACTGGATATATTTCGATCTACAATGTAAATGTATCATATCATAATAGCATGAGAACATACAAACACCCAGCTTGCCCAGTGCTAGGGCAGAGGGAGTTAGAGAAGGAGAGTTCATCTAAACCTTCCCATTTACACCTGTAACTGGAAGTCCTCACCAGCCTTTTAAATACAGAAAAATTCTTTTTTTTTTTTTTTTTCAGAAAATCAATTTTCAGGACACCCTGAGGTATTTCCCAGCCCTGCAGCACTTGACAGAGTAGTAGCTGCCATCTGAAGAACATTTTAAAATTGGAGTAAAGAACACACTAACCTTTGGAAAAAAAAGATTGCAGCTACTGTTTTCTTTTGGATGTCTTTTGATAGAGAAGCCCACTAGAATAAAAGAGCTCCTCAGTTAACTCATCAAGGTGTTTAAGTCAAGTTGGGTTCACTTTTAAATACTTGCTTAAAACTGAAACTTTGTATTAGTAAAATTTTTGAATGAGCACAGAAGGGCTTTGATAATTACCCCAGCGTGCCAGTTACTGAGCAAATGAATTTTATACCAAGTTGATAGCAGTTTTTTTTAAAGAAACAAGCAAATGCCCCATAGCAATGCTTAGCAGAGGCAAATTTTAGCCTCCTAACCGAGAAAAGGAGCATGTTGTAGGTGGTGTATTTCTAGCTAATTAGCTGAAAATTAAAAATGCTCAAGGAAATAAAATTAAACTACTTGCTGAATAGTTTATGCCCTGGAGCAAAAGACACCTTCATAATGATAAAATGCTTTTAATCACCAAAGGTTTGTCTAATCAGCTCTATATTGATATACAACACACTACACTGAAACTGTGCCAGTGTGGCCCATCCTAAAATTCACTGCAGTAAGTGATAATGGCACTTGGAATGGATTTGCCTAATCTGAAAAACCCTCTGAAGGGCTAATCCTTCCCCTTTGGAAAAGGATCAGGCCAAACAGGAACAGTTTTGTCACAGCTGCTACTTCAGTCATGGTTTTCATATCAAATTTTTCTTTAAAATCCCAACTTCTGACTCCTTGAAATGTGTGTATCTGTGTAGGTGGCTGCGCTAGCTTTGCTGTCAGCTTGGGAAAATGTCAAATGGAAACCTGGGCTGTGTGGAAAGTTCAGCAAGAACAAGGGGTTTCTTAACAGCTCACAGCAATGGTGCATGTGGTTTCTGTCCCACCTCTCATGGGAGAATGGCCCAAGCACCCATGGAGGACCTGGGGGACTTACAGGGTGCCCTAGAAGCCCACAACAGGCAGTTGTGACTGTGGGTAACTGTGACTTACCCTCCACACCAAGCTTTGTTCGTGGCTGTTTCTGCTAAACTGAGCTGAAAATGTGCCCAGCTGAAAATGTTCTACATAGAAACCATGCTTAAAGACCCTCCTAACTGGTCTTGCTATAATAAAGACATTTTTATTTCAGCAAATTGACCTGCAAGTTTTTGGCAGGCTTCAGTCAGTTCATGATGTGTTACCTTTCTTCTCTAAACTGCACTGACTACTCCTGTAACTGTGAGGAGGTGTCCACCAGTCACCATCTCACTGCTTTCAGAAGATGTCTCTGCTACTTTAACCATTGAACTCCTTGTCCACCAGCAGCGGTAGGGAACGGGCAGCAACCTGCCAGGAACAGGGTTTCTGATGCAGGCGCTGGCTCGGGCCGCACCCCGCTGACACAGACAAACTGCCGCCACCCTTTCGTAATTCCTTTCTTTTTTGCTCCATGTCAGGTTTCAGGAGGTGCTGATTACACTTACGTAGTTGATGAGCTTCCTAATCCAGTGTCTAATTTCACCGGCATGTTGAATTTTTAATCTTGTAAAGATTCTTAAATCCATAGCTGCAATATGCCCTCTGCAGTGGAGCAACCTGTGGTGGAACAAGTATTAGAGAAGCTAAATGCACAGAGGTTGGGGTTTTTTATTAAGTTGTAAAACAAGACTTGGCTTTATCCCAAAGCAATTAATTTTTTCCTTTAACTGAAAAAAAAAAAAAAAAAAAGTGGAGACATCTGATCTTTTCTGAGTTATATATAACTTTAATCACTTGATGGGTACAGCCTGAGTAGATCAATCTGAAGAAATATATTTGCAGCATGTACTTATTGAGTGAAATTAAATCTACAACAGTCAGAAAGTTAATCTGTATATCCTTATTAGAAGCTTCAGTGACCTTCATTAGAGTCTTTCTGGGAAACTTAAAATTCAGTAGGCAGTTGTCTTTTCTCTAAAATCTCACTGGCCATCAGGCACTAAGAGATCTATAATTTAAATAAGAGATTGCTTTTTTTGTCGTTGTTGGAGGGCATATGGTTATCATAGTATGATGTGCCTACCAGGTCGTCTAAAAGGGGAAATCGGCTCTTGGAAATAGCAAACAACTGGCATATTCTGCTGTTAAACCCATTTCCTCCCCTCCTTCCTCCCCTTTTATTTCTACTAGGGAGCCAAACAAGCCACAGGTCCAAGGGATACTCTTTACTCACCAGAGTGGACCCATGGTTGGCTTTAAAGGAAAAGAAGGAAAAAATTTGTGCTCCCTAAGTCTGCTTTGAGCTGCTATCCTCTTTAACGACCTGTGACTAGGGAGATCCTTAAGTGAGATAAAAGAGAAGTGCACAGCAGCGTGGTGAGGCTCTGTGTACTCACACAGCCCAAATGAAGCAGGAGCTGGCTGGTTTAGCGCTGGGATTGGAAACCCATCGGGAACAGCCCTGTGCACAGGTCTTGGCTGCTACAGATCTTGGAGCAATGAACATGTATTATCCCCAGCATCTGAGCTCTGGTCGGGGTAATTACACTCTGCTTAGCTAAGCCCCCTGGAAATCAGGGCAGCACTCAGCTCTCCTCTCTGCTCCGGAACGTGGTCTTGAGCTGTTTACTGCTGTTCAGTTCCATGCCGAAGGTGGTTGAGCTTGGCTGGTTGGAGAAGTGACCCCTGTGTGCTGGCTCTACCAGGCAGTGAGATGATTTGAGACCTGTTAGGGTAAAAGATGGAAAGCCGTGAAGGGTTACGTTTCTGTTACTCCAGGAAAGGCCTCATACAGTAAGCAAGCGAGGGGGCAGTGACCCCGGGAGCCTTTCAGAAGCTCCTGTTGGGGTAATCCTCGGGACACAGCAGTGCAGCGGAAGGCCTCAAGGGGAGAGAGCTGGCTAGAAGTGGTTTGGGCACAGCTCTGGGAAGTCAGAACTCCTCTGTGCTTACCCCGGCTTAGCAAAGAGCTGCAGCTGTTTCTTCAAGGAAGTCCTCAAAGAAACGTAAGCGAAGCAAAGTGCCCGTTAAACTGAGATGATGCCATTTATCTACATGACTGGTCTATTGTCACAATGAGCCGGTAATGTTTGCAAAACACATATGAAGCGCTAATAAGCACTAATTACATATTTTTTCCCTGTCATCGATAAAAGTTTTTACACTATCTGNCTGAGGCAGCGCTCCGCGCTCCGACCAACTTTTCTGCTGAGTACTCACCCCGCGACCTCCTCCGTCACACAGCGGGAATCGGGAATTCAGGGCACGTCTCCAAAACAACAAAAAAAGAATGGCTAATATCGCCTGTGCGTTCTGAGGCAGCCGAGTGACGGC
>VWZY01006094.1:109169-193356 GCA_013399075.1 Chloroceryle aenea | reverse complement strand
TAAACTGAGATGATGCCATTTATCTACATGGCTGGTCTATTGTCACAATGAGCCGGTAATGTTTGCAAAGCACATATGAAGCGCTAATAAGCACTAATTACATATTTTTTTCCCTGTCATCGATAAAAGTTTTTACACTATCTGTTTTAGGAGCTAATTACAACTACAACTTGCCTGTACCTGGCAGTTTAAACGCATTTATTTGCTAGCGCGGGACGAGCCTACCTCTGGGTATGCAACAGCAAATAAAACCTGTTAGCAAAGCGCTGGATCTCAGGGGCGGCGGGAGGCGCGAGCGGCGAGCAGCGCTCCTCACCACAGCACGAGCTTCACAGGCGCGGCGTCGGCGGGCGAGCAAGCGCTGTNCAGTAGACAAGATCGTGTCATTTCACTAACTTAAAGGGAAGATCTTGATTTGACACAATCCTTTCTCTAATCTTCTCTATCCTCAAAGGCAGAAGAAAGTCCACTGTCAACCCTGCTAGAAGACCGAGGGCCATCACGTTGCTGTCTTGTGAGCCCCGTTCCTGTGCTAAGTTCCCCAGATCCAGGCGACCTCCATGGGACGCTCGCTGGCTTCACGCCACGCTCCGGGCAGGTAAGAGCTGAGCATGCCAAATCTGCCTCTGTCTGCTGGGGTGCAGGAGGGTACCCCAGTCCTGACTGGGGGCTGTGAAGAAGGATAATGAGATGGTGATAATGAGATGTCTTGCAGCTGTAAAATGAAACCCTTGGTACTGAATATTCTGGTAAACTGGTGATGTGCCAAGGCCATCGCTTGCAGGACTGGAGGTCTTCTCCGTTCTCTTTAGGAAAGCAAAACTTTTCACGATGCGGATGTGTTAAGCTACATACTCGTGGGTAGGACAACTCTGTGTTCAGAGATGTTAGCACAAGCTTAGTTTTTGTTTGTTTCTTTATAAATAAATATTAGAACTGCAGCTTTAAATTAACCTACAAGTGGCGGAGGGTTGCTGTGTGGATTAAACTGATACGGTCTGAAGTTCAGTTGGGTTTATGGGTGAGGGGCAGGACCAAGTAAGTGGTTGTATTTGTGCATGTTCTCTGAAGCAGTGCAGGTGCTGTTGACTGCTTTCAGTCACCTAGTGCAATTCCTATGGAAAGATTTAATGGCATCAGAAACCAGTATGTGTTTCTGTACTAAAATGAGTCTATTGCTTACAGACATTGCTACATTAAAAGTAGGGTTTTTTTCTTTGAAAGGGTAAGAAGGAACTAGTGACTTTAATAGATTAAAATGGCCAAATCAAATGCAAACCATATTTTCTTTACTGAATTATTAATTTTGTATAGCATGTTGTATGCTGTAAAGTGCATTAATAAGAAAACCTAATTGCTGTAACAACATTGTGGTCTGCTACGTAAAAGGAAGTAGAAGTAGAAAAATGTTAAAGTATGTGCAGCTTGGCTGGATGGAAGTTACTTTGGTGATGTTGATGTTTGGAATTTCCTGACTGCTCATGAAATTTTAAATTTTTAAGCTCTCATTTTTTGAAGGGGCTTCATTGTTTTGGGATTTTCAGTGGTGAGGGATGCTCACTTTGCTTAAACAGCGCCGTCCTTTGAAAGGAAAATCCTCTGGGTTTTGTACAAAATATTCCATTATTTTTGTCTGGTGGAACGCTAACAGAATTCTCTTAACTTGATTTGCAAGGCTGGTAGGTAGTAATCTCCTGTTATTGCCACTGATAAAAGTTGTGCAGGCCAGATGGTGTCTTCGGTTACACTGAAACACAACCTCTTAGAAGAAGCTCTGTGGGTGGAAGTTGCCGAGGTGCCAGCAGGACCGATGTACCGGTCACGACGCTGTTTGGGCCTGGATTTGGGTATCACGCTCTGGCACCAGCCAGTGAAATACTCCCTGCAGGGGTGTGAAACTCATCCCTGCACTGCCCCTTCTGTACTCAGCCGTGTAGTGAGGCTTCTCCAGATTGCTAACTGTTCTCCACCCTGATCTTCCCACGAGATTCCTAGGGGCAGGAGGGGCTACATTATGGGAATTTTGCTTTGGTTTTGGGATGGGTGTTTTTTTGCTGTTTTTTGTTGTTGTTTTTCAGGGTTTTTTTGTGGGTGTTTTATTTATTTCTGCAACCTTTCTCAGCAGCACTGAGTTGTGTTGGTTTGATCTGGTTATGCACTGAATTCAAATGTCTGTAAGGACTTTGACTTCACCCAACCGTAATACTCAGCATAACTTGCTGGAGAAGGAAAATGGCAAATACTTTGTGTTTATTCCTGGCAACCATTGGAATAAACTAGAACAAGGACTAGCACTGCCCAATATGAGGAACTGTGTAAGCATTGTTATGAGCTGGAGCTGTGCCTTGTGCTACTTGTTGTGAAGCCAGAAAGCTGAGATGTGAAGGGTGGAAAGCTGATCCTGGAAGATCACCTACAGGAGAAGTAGGACACAAACAGATGAGAAGTGAGGGAGGAGGGGGAGTGTTGAAGGGAGAAGATATCCTTGCCTCCTTCTGCTGACTGAGCTGAAAGTAGCCTGGGCCAAGTGTCCAGCGGGACATTGCTCAGTGCAAAATCTCCTTGCCATGATACTCCAGTGGAGGCATCAGAAAATTTATTGCTTCTTGTGGTAAGGAAGGAAGGAGGGGAAAGAAAAAAAAAAAAAAGTGTGGGATTGCAGTAGCTTGCTGTGTCCTTTCTCTCATTTTGGTATCACTGATTCAGTTGTGTCTGAGAAGATACCAAGTGGGTGGGATTTTGTGGTAACTGACAGTAATGTGAATGCTTTGACCATTACAGAGGATATCTGTTTGGTTTTTTATCAGTATTCTACTGGCTAACCACTCATCTGGAACATCCCTTCTTTTTCAGGTGAAGGGAAGAAGGAGGAAGGGGATTAAAAAAGTTTCTACATAGTTTGAGGCAATCTAATGTTTTGCTTTTTGATGTTTTTGGTTCTAGTATTAGGTGGTAGAAGAGTAATATTGGCAAGGAAATCTTTAGTCAGTCAAACATGCTCTGACCAGATGCCATTTGTTTTGTGTGGGCTGGAATAGGAAAGATGCAGGAACGGTACCCGAGTGCTGGAGGTGCCTTTCCTCAGCTGCAGGTGTTTTTGCCTGCCAGGAAGAGAAGAGTGGACAAAGTCCTGAAATGAGGAGTCCTGCCCAAGGCTTCCTCATTTTTGGGTGTCTGGGCTAATGTGATTGCTTCTGCTGGCCCTGTACAGTGTGTCTCTTGGAACTGGACCCAAAACACGATGTGGAAAATGCAAGGATTTTAACATTAGTGGGATGTGGATTCCTGAGACTCTTAAATTTGTCAATGGTATTGAAGAATTTGGCCTCAGAGGTGAATGATTGTAAATTTGTCAAGCTTACAAATTTTTGCTGCAAAGAGATCTGTGTTGTCATCAAAGGCATGCAGTGGTTTTGTCTGCTAGGTCAGCTGTTTCTCCATGGTGAATGAGAACAGGTAGTAATCCCTCTCTGACTTTTGGGGTGTGAGAGTTCACTGTCATTTTCTGTGAAGACTTGAGTTGAAATGGATGGGATGTTGGTTTCCATACTTCCAAAAGAGATGAGGGGGAAGGTTGGGCTACAGCAAGAATCAAGTTCAGCGTTGGTGAGAGGGACACAGCAGTTTTTTAGGCTACACAAGTTTCTTAGATAGCAAGATGAGATTAAATTAGCTATCAAGCATCCTACCCAGCATGATGGTCAAGCTATGACCCAGTGGAGCCACGTTGCCCAGGAGAGGGAACAAAGAAAGATTTACAGCTTACCCAGGGATGCTGAATGTCTGTCTGGATATAGCTGATCTCTTTTGAAAATACTTTAGGTTGAAAGTAATTGCTTGTTGGCTCTTCCTTCACAGCCACAAGAGAGCATTTATCTCGATTAAAGAATATTTGCAGGTATTTCCTCTTTGCCAGGGTGCTTGAGGGTGTTATCCATGACCGTTGCTTTTTAATATGGAAAGACCAAATTTGTCACTGTTGTGTAGCCATTTTTCAAGTTCTACTGGAAGACTTGTAGACACAGCCTTTTTTTAATATCGCTATCATTTTTTCATATGTGGGTTACAAATCACTATGTTAAATAAATTAAACTACTTATTCAAGCTGAAAAGCCTTTAAAAGTCTCATAAGGTAGCAGAATAGCTTCAGACTTTGGATGGGTTTGATGCATTTAAGGTATAAGCTGTGCTAAAATAGGTGGCCTTAATTAAAACTAACATTACTCTTGTTTAAAACTAATCTTAAAACTTAGCCAACTCACAAAGAATGGAGTTTCATATAAATTAAATTTAAATAAATTAAACTAATTGCAAGCAGCATGAAAACTCTTGATACAAAGATAATTGTAGTGACTGTGATGGTGGAATAAATTTGCTTTAGGGTGTGTTTGGTAGTTTTTAACAAAGTGCACCTTGAACTGCTGTTTCCTTTTAAGGAACTTCTATCCTGAAATTACCCTTCTCTGTTTTCTTACTCAGAGATTAAATTTCTTGGAAGTGCTCCTGATTTTACTGTGCATCCAGACAGTGATGATGCAGGGCATGCAGATAGTGCTGCATGCAGCCATGGTGGTGTTTGGGCAAGGTCAGCTATGCCATCAAGCATCATGCATGCGATGGCTGGTATGGCAGAAGGAAAAATTCTTTGTGGGCTGTAGTTTCATTAAACCAGTGTTTCCTGACTTCCTTTGGCTTTAAGGTCCCCATTCCTTCTTTCTGCAGCAGGTTTTAGGTGGATGAACTTTGTGAATGGTACTGTACAAGCGTGTAAGCCCTCATGGTGGTGACAAGAGCTAGGTAGTGATGAGAGCAAGTGGCTGGAGAGAGCAGCTGTGCCAGCCTACAAGTGATAGAAATGTTCATGGAAATGTCCACGTGGCCTGAGAAAGGTTTTCTTGCCCGTGCAAGGACATTGCTTTTTGGGAAAGCAGGGCTGAAAATGTAGGAGTTCTGTGTAGTCACAGATGGAAACTGGAACTGGCCTTCCAGTACCTGAAGGGGGCCCACAGGAAAGCTGGGGAGGGACTTGTTCTAAGGGCATGTGGTGACAGGATGAGGGGCAGTGGTTTTAAACTAGAGCAGGATAGATTTGGATTAGCCATTAGGAAGAAGTTCTTTACTACAAGGGTGGGGAGACACTGGAACGGGTTGCGCAGAGAAGCTGTGGATGCCTCATCCCTGGAAGTGTTTAAGGCCAGGCTGGATGAGGCTCAGAGCGACCCGGTCTAGTGGGAGGTGTCCCTGCCCACAGCAGGGGGGTTGGAAGGAGATGATCTTTATGGTCCCTTCCAACTCAAGCCATTCTATGCAACAAGTGACAACACCACACAAGTGGGCTTATTTGGAAGCATGCCACCATTCACTCTGTGTGCCTGAATTGCTCACTTCTTTATTAGAAGAAAGATATGAATCCCAGTCACTTCCAAAAGTAACTGATGCCTGCTTTCTAGTACCTGCAACTTAATTAGTTTCTTGCAATGATACTTACTCAGATCTTCATGTCTTATTTATTTGGCTTTTACTTTTTTTTTTTTCCTTCTTCTAATCCAGATGCTGTCAATGTCCCGTTACATGAACAACACAGCTTTTGTCTGGAGGAAAACAGAAGAGGTTTGTATTCATTGATCCTTTGATTAATGGTTCTTGAAGCGTTGCTTATGCTGGGGAGCTTCTGTCTGGGGAGCAGAGTAATTTCTGAAGACAGTGCATTTGCTGCAGGACTGAAGTTGGGTGCAGAGACCCAAGTAAACCTTTTAGTGTAGCTAAGGAAGACTGCAAGTCTGAGAATGCTGAGGGCACTGTAGGAAAAGGTGCAAATGGTAACAGCAGATGAAGAGCTGGCAGGAGGGAGGTTACGCTTCCCGCACCCTCGCAAAAGGCATTTCACAGAGAAATGCCATAAGCATTTTCTTTGGTTTTGCCCAGTTTTCACTACTGGCTTCAAATCCGGCTTATCATCAGAATAGCTGCAAACAGGTACATGTATATAATGTGGAGGAAGTTCCATCTCTGCAGAATCGAGGCAGAAAGAAGGAGATGGAATAAAACTACACTGCTCGCCTTCCTTCCGTGTTCCAGGTTTGAACCAGATCCTTCATGATCCATACAAAAACTACTTCGGACAGAACATTTACATTCTGTTAATGTCTAGCTATCCATCTTCTACAGAGCATTTGCATATAAAATGATTAATATTTAAACTCTGGTTTCCATTTTCTGCAGGCAGGTTTGAGCTTCAGAGAAGTGTATGATTTTAATGGCACAGAATCGGAAGAGAATTCTGTCAACTGCTGAACACAGTTTTGTTGTTGTTAAAATGTTTGGTCTCTCTCTAACGTAGTTCCTGTGTTCATTCAGCACTATTTGTAATGGGTGTTCCTGCTAAGCCCTGTGTGTATGTGTATTTTTAGAAACTGGGCAATTCTAGATGCAGCAGTGCTGAGTTACTTAAAAGTACAAACTCGTGGAACACACAGTACTTGTACATTTCAGAATAACTGTTTAATGTCTGCATTTTCTTCTGTTTGTTTGCATGCACGTGGACCTCACCTCTGTTCTTCCAACAGATTTCTCTTTCAAATATTTTTCAGTAGGCTGTCGTCCTGTAAAAGCTTGAGCTTTTCTTTGTGTTCTTTGCAGTAGTTTACCAGATACTTCTATCAGATGTGCACTTACAAGGGTGTTCATTGTGTTGAATTTTATCATTTTTTTCTTTTGCAGGTGTGCTGGTTTGGGCTGAATTAGAGTTAATTTGCTTCACAGTAGCTGGTATGGGCCTGTGTTTTGCATTTGTGCTGAAAACAGTGTTGATCACAGAGGTAGCTGCATTCATTATGAAAGTGCATTACCAGAAGCTGGAGAGCAGCTGCTGAAACCAGCCCAAACCAGCACAACAAGGCAGTGTTCTGATTTGGGTTAAGGGGTTGGCTTTTTTTGTGGTACAGAGTGTCTTCTATGTTCTGTTGTTAACAACTGAATTTTAGGCCCCTTAGTGGCAGGTGCAGGGATTGGGTAAATTAGTTCCTTTTTCTGGGCCCTCTGCAATTCAGGGAAGTAATCTTCTTGGTAAGGTGTTTATCTTTGATCCCCTTTCCACTGAAGCTAGTGGCAAGAACCAGGTTCTTGACAAGTCCTTCCCATGTTGCAAAATAGCTGAGCAACAAGATGATCCATTAAGTCACTTTCTTCTGCATCGCTGACCTTCCCTAGCCCTGCAAACCCAACTTGGACTCATGTTTGAGGGTCAGCATTAGAGTGGGGCTCCCCGAAGCACAGGCTGAACCAGTGCCGAGGCGCTGCGAGCCTGTGCTGTGGGGGTGGCCGCCGGCAGCCTTCGGGCGTGCTGGGGCGCGTGGTCCAGAAGCAGAGGTGCTGGGTTGCTCATTGCAGGGGGCAGGTAGCACTGGGCTGCAATCTGGCCACGTGAGAAGGTCTCCAGCTGCTGCTGTAGCTTCTGAGCTATGATGGTTGGTGGGCAGTGGGGTACTGGTGTGACAGCCTGCATCTCATTTGGGGTGTTACGGCAGCAAGTGATGTGGGTGGTGTGGAGGTGCAATGGTCTTTGCAGCCACTTTGAGAAACACTTCTGCTTGGAACTTATCCAGGTGTGAAAAGCTTGATGACATCATGAACAGAAATCTAAGCACTGAAAGTAATGACTTGTAAGAGCTCCACCTTGTATAGAGTGTGCTGTTTACACAGTCTCTGGTGAAGAATAAAAACATATCATGAGAACTAGCTCCATCTCTTGTTATTCCAGGTCAGTGTCTCAGGGGAAGACATGAAGATGCAGGCATGCTGAAAACTGCAGAAAAGTGAGCCATGAGTCCTTCTGAAAGCTGAAAGTAGCCCACTGATAGGGTCATGAACCTGAGACAAGTCTTTGTGTCTGTACTGATGTTTGGAGTAGCTGGTCTACTCCTCTTCATGTATCTGCAAGCTTGGATTGAAGAACAACATACAGGTACAGTAGCTTTTTTCTTTCTTCCTTTGTTTGTTTTTAATGTGATTGTATCTTTTATTGCAAAGATGATTGTGAAGTCTGAATACATGTGGACAGCTGGGTGGAGTCCCCCCATTTGGCCGTAGAATGGCATTGAAAACAGATCTGTTTTAATTGCTACACTTCATATAAGCCTTGAGAAATTTTTTGAGTCACA
Organism: Chloroceryle aenea; assembly: GCA_013399075.1. Taxonomy (NCBI): domain Eukaryota; kingdom Metazoa; phylum Chordata; class Aves; order Coraciiformes; family Cerylidae; genus Chloroceryle; species Chloroceryle aenea. The sequence goes on along the minus strand of VWZY01006094.1, from coordinate 185,197 downwards.
TGAAAAGATGCCCCTGGCTACCTAATCGTGTTGTATCAGCTTCATTTACAAAAGCAAGTGTTGCAAAAGCATATTGTGCATGCGTGAAGCCAAGCAAGTCCAGCTTAGAAATAATTCTGTATGCTGATTTTCTGTGGGTTTTGTACGTTTCACTTTGTGTGGCAAAGGAATTTTTAAAGAATTATTGCCATGTCTTCTAGACAAAACTGTGCTTTGAAGCAGCAGTGCTCAGGTGGAATCATGCTATTCTGCTTTTTGGCTTTGTTTGGTTTTCTGACACAGAGATACTGGACTTAAAAGCCTTTTATAGCTAGAGCATATTGCAACTTTGTGTAAATCTGTATTAGCACTGACTCTGGATTACACTTCTGAGTTGAATTTCTGTTGTCCCCCTTCAGCTTATTTCAGTTTGCAGCACAGGTTGATTTGGTTTCCTTTTTGAATGAAACTCAAGCAGACTATTCACTTCAGCCTCAAGTGGGTGCTCAGTTCACAGGAGCAGTCAAAGAGTTCCTCTGAAGTAACCCCCACCCAGAATGATGTCAGTAAGGTCCCTCTCACCTGCTGTTTCACTCTGCAGATCCACTTCTGCTGTGCCATGTTACATGATGGCACATCCTTGATTTTATTTGTATACTTGTTTGGGGCTTTTTGTTTGTTTTCTTTTTAGGTGTTTTGGTTTTGGGGTTGTTTTTTTAAACTCCTATATGCAATTTTCCCAGCTTATGAAGAACTCCTGACTTCCCTGTCGTCTTGTCTCTGTTGCTCAGTTTCCACTTCCTGTGTTAAACTCTTCCTTTACAGTACACTGATACAATTGTGAAGCAGCACATCTGTAGAGCCACATTAGACTGCTGGCTTTATTGATCTGTGCTTTTATTCCATATGAGCTGCCAGGCTCCTTTGTAGAGAGCAGTGGCGAGGGGGAATCTAGCACATCATTCTGCCATTGTTTGACAATGACCTTTATGGTTTTTTCCAACTAAGTGCATCATTCATTTCAATTTCTTAACGTTTCTGGGCTTGGCCAAGGTCTTTACAAGCTTGGGTTAACAGGACTGTTAAAAGAGGTAGTATAGGCTCCCTTGGGAAAGGGTCCCTTGTAATCAGGTGCTGACACAAGGGTGCTGCAGGGGTGGGAGGGGGGAAGCCTTCCTTGAAAATCTCTACCGTTGTCAGGAATGTTAAGGGTAGATATCATTGCTTCCAAGGTAGTTCAGGAATGCAGATGATAACTTAGATTATTGATTTATTTACTTGGTAACATTCTTCACATGCCTTGAGTCTTTTCTTGCGCTGTAATTAACCTTTCTTTCCTTGCAGTGCTGCTCATTGCTATTTCTCACTGGTTTTTCCACTCTGTTCTTTTGACTGTATCTATCTACCATTAAAAAGAAAGAGGAAAAATATAATAAAGGGCAAATTGGAATATACTGTGTTCTTTTGGGCAAACAGATGCTTTCTTTGGGGTTTTCTTTGATGTATTGCCGTAATCCTTTTCAGGAGAGAGGCTTCTCCTCGTACACATAAGTCATTTCAATGTGAAAACATTTCCATAATAAAATGGAAAGCATCATGAAATAACAGAATGGTTACTGAGCTTAAAGTGTGACTGCTGTTTTGGGTGCCCTTTTATCTCACTGGACTGCTGTTGTGACAGCACTTCAGCAAGATCCAAAATAAGGAATTTTGGCATTCTCTCCAGTTGCTAGGTCATGCGTTTTGGAAAGAGCATGGAGGAAATAATTCTTTGATGTCTGTTCCTGCTTCTTTCAATTTAAGATGTAGAGAGCCATTCTTTTTTATTTCAAACACCTGGATTTCCTCTAAGCCTTCTGCAGCTCAGTTCTCTAACGTTCTCCCCCTCTATGCTGCTTAAGAGTCGATACAAAATAAAATGTATTTTCATGTTTGTAATACACTTTAGTTATGTGCATTTTGCACTCTTCTTGTCCCTTCTGCCATGTTTTTCATATTGTCATGTGCTGTGCACTGTGGCTTTTTTGGAGATGAGCCGTGTCTGGAGAATCCCAAAGTGACAAGTATCTTTACAAGGATTTTATGTGCTCCTTGAATCACAGCACTAGTTGCACAGCTGTAAAACAGCCAGTTGTAGTCTGCAAGTGGCTGAGCGTGTGATTTGATGTTCCATTAAGAAATGGAAAGTGTGCCTCACACCTCTCAACTGCCATGCTATGAGCTGTAGAGATAAGTGTGTGTTGCAGGCAGAACTATTTTTATCTTCCTCAGTGCCCTGCTCGAGACCTACAACAGTCGTGTTCACATTTGACTGCTGAAGGATGGGAAGTTGGCTGTGTTTGAGCTCAGGAAAGGATCTGTACCCCAGTGAGGTGCTGCTGCTCACCAGCCATTGCTCTGAATATCTGACCAGGAGCCTTTAAAAATCACAATTGCTGGGAGAGATGCTGTGTTGTCCTAGGTTGCTGTTTGTAATGTTCATACTTACTTCTCAGGCTCCCTGAGCTGTGGTGTGAATGATTCCCAATCAGATGTCAATTTTGGGGGAAGCTGTCTGGTAATACCCTCTTCTTTATTTGTATTTGTCTGTACTATATTAAAGCCAGACTGTTGACTTCCATACCGACCTTTTTCATTGCCACCTTCTCTTTCTCACTGTTCATAACTTTTCATACTAGACCTAATCCTGCTGTTCTATCGGTGTTTTGACTTCTTTCTACTTGCTTTTCACATCTCTGAGATATCAGCTGTGATTTGATTTCCCCCATTTGTCTTACTTTCCTCTAGACCTGAAAGTTACATTTTCATTCCTAGCAGCTTTGTATCTCACCTAAGGGATACTGTTAGGTTTTTTTTCCCCTGCATGCTTTCTCCTCCCTTTGCAGGGTACTAAGCATGTTTTTGTTTTGTTTTGTTTTTTTTCTTCTGATTTACTTTTTCAAACTTACCTCATCACTCATATTTATCCAGCACAGGAACACCTTCACTAATCTTTCATCCTGTCCTTCTCCTTCCGAAGCACCCGCAGGCTCAGCAGCTGGGTGCGTCTCTCAGCACAGCCATGTCTTCTGCTGCCTCTCACAGGGATTGGACTCTTCAGATTATTTTGCATCTCATTCATCATCCCTATACCTTAAATAAGAGAAAATCTTTCATTTAGAGATGTCTAAGAAACAGCTGCTAGCTACATGGTGGTCCTCTCTGATGGCTTTTCAGAGACATTAGCAGGCTGAGAGCAGGCGAGTTTCTCGGTTTGGCTCTGCGTGTGGAGTGTACAAAGACAGGATGATATATTCTTATTTCCATGTAGCAGAGCCCTTCTGTTGGGTGTCTTCAGTTCACTGTAGTGGAGTAGTGGAAACTGACTTGTTGAGAACAGTCTGACATGACTGTCAATACTACAGACTTTATTTGGCTGAAAACTTCATTGCCGTCAGCATTGATAATGTAATACATACAGAATCATGGAATCATAGAACAGTTTGGGTTGGAAGGGACCTTAAAGATCATCTAATTCCAAACCACCTGCTGTGGGCCAGGAGACCTCCCACTAGAGCAGGTTGCTCAAAGCCTGTTCTTGAACACATCAGGTGATGGAACTTCCACAACTTTCCTGGGCAACCCATTCCAGTGTCTCACCACCTTCATAGTGAAGAGCTTCTTCCTAACGTCCAATCCAAATCTACCCTGCTCTAGTTTAAAACCATTGCCCCCTTGTCCTGTCACCACATGCCCTTAGAACAAGCACCTCCCCAGCTTTCCTGTAGGTCCCCTTTGGGTACTGGAGGCTGCCATAAGGTCTCCCTGGAGCCTTCTCTTTTCCAGGTTGAGCAGATCCAAGTCCCTCAGCCTGTCCTTGTAGGAGAGGTGCTGCAGATCATCTTTGTGTCCCTTCTCTGTATCCTCTCCAAAAGATCCATGTCCTCCTTGTGTCAGGGGCTCTGGAGCTGGACGCAGTACTCCAGGTGGGGGTCTCACAAGCTCTGCAGCACACAGGTTACATGATGCAGTACCGTGTAAGACACACATATAGCCATACAAAGCAGGAAGTCTGGAGAGGTCATTTTTTACCTGGCAGCTCATCATTTAGAAGTAATAGTAGAAAAACTTTGAGATAAAAGTTTCTCCATTCCAGACTTACTCTGTTTTCCTGAAGTCTGCTGCACGTTTTCAGAATAGCAAGTGGTTGTTGCTGGAGTACACTGAAGGCTGCTCACCTCTGTGTCTGATGGTAAACTGCTTGGATATGTAGCCTGATTGCAAACAGCCCTGTTGGAGCATGTGATGTGGTCTCTGCAGAATTCCAGGGGAAACCTTTGGCTTCTCACTAGAATAAAATAAGAAGTTCTGGCATTTGTTTTTAGTGTGTGTATATACATATATGTATGCATGTATATTTATTTTGTATACTTATTTTTAGTAACCTCTGTATTTCCCTTCTTTATGTGTATGTAGGGACTGCTGGTAGAAGACAGAAATCTGTCTTCTCAGTTCAGTCAGATATTTGGATATGTGACAAATCAGTTGACATGGAAGAATTCTTTCTGTGTTCAGTCACAAAAGCCTTTGTTTCTGTCTCTTTACTTCCATTTTACTCATTTGCTGTTGCTATAAGCATGTTGGTTATTGCTGGAGAATGGGGATAACTCTTGATAATTCAACATCTATGAAATAAACATTTAAAGATCAGGAGGCTGACAGGTTACAAGTAATAGGAGCTGGTTTAGTGTGCAGGGGATTAATGTCTTGCAGCTGACACGTATGATTTAGCTGGAAAAAACGTGATATATGTCCCAGAGCAAAAAGTTCACAGAAAAAGAAAATTGCCTTTTAACTTTTCTTTTTTATTTTGAGAGGCAATCATCATGGCATGGCAGGATGGACACTGGCTAGGCTTTCACGTTTGGGTTCCTCCTGCCTCAGACAACTGTCTCACATACCTTTTGGTAATTTTTGTTGTATTTACGTTAATGGCATATGCCAGGAATAAGAATGTTTCTGCATTTTTACTGTATGTCTACAGAAGGCATTTCAGAACTGTCCTTTTGAACTTAGGAAGGTTCATGTAGCATCAGCATATGGAGGAGCTCTTTTACTTCTCAACTCCTCCAGCTTTAAGCCTTGTGGCTCTGTCTGTGTCAGTGAATGTTCCTGTCTTCAGATGCTAAGGGAAGTTAGTGGGTACTCTCAAATGCTATGTTTAAACACACAAAACAAAGCCCAAACCAAATCAGTACCAATAAACCCTGCAAAGTTTGTTCATTTCTATCCAAAGTGAGCAAATCAGCTTCAAGGCTCTTCATTTGTTTGTAAAACTACAACTATTCAAGAAAATGCAAAATATGCTGTATTTGAAATACTGCCCTCTGTAGGGATTAAGCTATTAGACTGTTCCCAGGCACATTTCAGCCTCACTGGATGTGAAGTGGTGGGAATAAAATAGCACACGTGTCCATTTGGTTTGGATTTTGGTTGGTTCGATCTTGAGCTAGTGAAGATGTGCAGCGTCCTGACTGCCTGGAAACCCATCGCTGGCAGCAAGTGCCAACACTATTATCCCCTCCACTAGTTCTTTAGGAGCCCCCACTCCTTCCAGTCCAACTCATACCCACCAAAACCAATGTTTCCTTACCATAGTGAGAGCCTCCCTGTGCTTAACAACATCCTAGACTGTCACTGACCTCTAGTAAACCTCTGGGGTACCTGCCAGCAAATACAATTTGTCCCTCACAGCTTTGTTGTTTCAAATGATTTTGTTTATATTGACCACGCAGCTTTCTATCACACATCCTGGCAGAAGGTCACAGTGCGTGACTCAAGCAAAATTAGGCTGAGCAGGCAGAGTTTTTGTCTCTTAATCCTCTGGCTTCCTATGAGCTAAACTTAGCACCAGCTGTAAGAGGCAATGACAGGAGTTACCAATGTTTGAGGAATGATAGAAATATTCCTTCTTTGTTTTTCTTTGTTTGAGGTGACTAAGGATTCTAAGCAAAGAATATTGTTTTGCATCACCTATTTAAGAAACATTTTTCTGTTTGCTGCTCTTTAATATATTTAAAAAAAAAAAAAAAAGGCAGGACATGGTCAAAGCTAGCTCTTTCCAAATGTGGAATACTGTGGTGGGTTGGTTTGTGTTTGGCTCCAGGATGCTGCAGCTCAGAAGCTCCTGGAATGGCAGGGAATGGGTACAGGGTAACTGATGCTGCAGCAGTGACCATAAGGAGTTCAGCACACAGGCACAAAACCTGCCATGAGCCAAGCAGACAAAGTGAGGGGGGTGGTGAGGGGGTGGGAAGAACTCAAAAGAAAGTAGTTGGCTTTAGAAAATTGAGTTTCTTGAAAAACAGAGATAGCAAGGCAGTACTTGTCTCCTGGCAAAGAATTTCATTGCCCTAGAACATAATGGATGATGACCTAATAGCCACAAAATTTGACATACACCTCAGGGATGGCTTCTGCATGTCATGGACACTGGGTAACATCCAGAAAAGTAACTAAAGTTCAGCAGCCTAAGGTGAAGAATAATCAGAATCAATATTAAATTTCACTGTGAGCAAACGCCAGGTGAAAGGAGAGGAGATGTTAATTGATTTTATATTTCATGTGATTGGAATGGAGCTGGTCATTTCAGTGCCAATTATAATCTAGCAATAGAAGAACTTGCCCAGCTGTACATACGTGTGTAAGGGCATAGAGGAAGAAGATGTTAAAGGTTTGTGGTATTTTATGGTACAGGGAAGTTCTATCTAGGTTTAATGCAAGTGCGCACTTAGAAACAGCTCAAGCAAACTTGGGGTTATTTATAGAGTGGCACAGTTGTGCCCTAGGTGTATGCATATTGCTTCTTGGTAAATTATTTGTAAGAGAAATGAGGGTCTGGGGAGTTTTGGTTTTGATTATGATCAGTTAGGGAGATGTGGAGCGTGAGGTCTGTTAACTGCAGCTGGAAGCACTCAGTTGTATTAAATAGAAATGGGAGGATATCAGTGCCTGATGCTTCACCATTCATCCACAAAATAGTTCTGTTAAGGAAAGAAAATATGTCTAATAGAAAATCAGAAATGCAGTAAACATTGTGTGCAAAGGCAGCTTTCTCTCTGACTTTTGATAATACTTTATATTCTTGCTTAAAATTTTAAAAAGAGCAGACAAACCCCAGGAAGAGAAAGAAACACAGTTGTTCCTCCATTGGTGCCAAACCCTCTCTGCTGCTGAGAACAAACGGGCTGTATTCTGTTGAGGCTGACTGAGACACTTGACTTGCCTATAAAATGCAGCCTGTTACTTTAGACGTGTTCTGTACATAATTCATTACATGTCCTTGCTTTAAGATGATTCTGTAATTGTGGTCAAGAATGATGGCACACTTTCCAGAAAGATCTGCAGCTCTGTTCTTAATGTAGGGCTAAAGAATCAAGACTTTTCATGAACTTTGCCTTGATTTACAAGCTATTTAGAAACAAGCTGCATAGCTTCACAGAACAGTTACTAATAACAGTGACAGAAATTTGTTTTCCTTAGAACCTGAAATTTACTTAAAATAATCAAGCTGTCTGACCTTTTCTGCCTACTAGCAGTCCTCTAAGGGGTCATCAAATATGTAAAATACTGACACTGGGGAAGAAACAAATCTGACATATTTTGGGATGGGAGGGAAAGAAACAGGCCAGGCAGGTTAGCAGAGAGACTGGAACTTACTTGGATGTGTTTTTGTCTTTTTACTCCTTGCTGTGGGAGTTGCTGAATTATTAATGCAATAATAAAGTCCATTCGATATGAATAGACTCCTAATCACTAAAGAAATTACTTGTAGGAGCAAAATCATTAGACTGAGAGTTGGCTGACTGGCCCCTGATTAAATGATATCCAATGAAGCAACAAAAGGTAAAGCAAATGTATCTTTACAAGATTATTTGATTATTTTTCTTCTTCCTCTGTGTGAACTTACATCAGGGACTTCCTATTGCAGTTTTGGGACTGATGGCAGAGAGTAGATGATAAACATCTCTGCAAAATACCTGGGTTAGCCCCTGACTTTCAGATTAGTTTCATTGGACTGAGGGACAACACAAAGTATGTGTGAAATATAAGAAATAATATTGATGTGATTATTGTACTTTCTGGATTTTTAAAACATTTCATTTATCCTCCTACAGATGGCAAAATTAATTGCCCTCTACTTCTTTTCTGTTAACATTTTTCACTTCAGTGTGTCTATTTCAAAGATGAACAGGCAAATGAGACTGGGCTGATGTAGGCTGAAGTAGTTGCAGTGAGGTATAAATACTTCATGATTTATTTAACCTTTTGAGCAGAAATTTCTTTCTGGTAGAATTATTCTGCAAGTAGCTGAGGTGTGCTACCTCTTAAGTTCTGATTGATTGTGCAGTATATCAGAACTCCACTGGCGTCAGGATACGACTGATGTACATAATACAACCTAGATAAAACTGCCAGGTGCTGTGACTGACAGGTGGGCTCAGGGTATTCCAGGCAGGAAGAGTCAGCCTTGCCTCTCCAGCTCCCAAAATAAGCCTATTGTGCATCTAAACCAGCTGCACGACAGCTGGGAGTCAGTGTAAGCAAAGACCAGTCTGCGATGACCGGTGCCACACTACGAACTAATGATTTACTTTCTTGAAAGTCAGAGGTTATTTGAAATGGGCTGATCCATGTGGACTCGTATCCACTTAAGGCAATCGTATTAATTACTTGGGGCAGATCTGGTTTTTTAGCAAGCTTTTTGCTATCCTTTCTGTATTAGTTTGTGCCTGAAGAGCAGGTATGTCCTCGGGGTCAGCTGGCTGCCACACTCCAGCTTTATCCCTGCCACAAGGGCCAAAGATCCAAGAGAGGATCCATTCAGTCCATTCAGTAACATGCTTCTTCAAGTTGATGCACTCACTAATAAATCTGCTTCATTGCTGTTTCTGCACTGGGGTAAAACAGAGAAAAAAAGAGATTCAAAAAATGGCAGAGAAAAGCAAATGGGTTCTTGATCTTCACTGATAGGAAAGGAGGGTAGGCCAGCTACTGCAGTTGTTTGATTCTAATCTGTTAGGAGACATCTGCTAAACTTATTTCACTCCATGTTTATTATACATATTAATGTTTGTTATGATTACATGCTATTTTGGTCCAACTGCTTCTTGGCAGTTCCTATCACAGAAATACTTCTGTCCTTTGACTGTGCTCTTTCTCACATATCAATCATTTGTTAAATTTCCTATTATGTCATATTCCAGTGCCACCATTAAAAGAAGGCTGTCATCACACAGCCACTTGGGAGGGTAGAAAGTGTAGAATTAATATCGCAGGTGCACGATGCCTAACCTGGCCAAAACTGTGATTTTTACCTTGAGAAAACTTCTGCTCTTCCAGGTTTTTCCAGTTCCCACTGCTGTTTCTTTTCCTGCCCTCCCAATATGTGTAAGAAGCTCACGTGGCTGCAGTTTGTAAACATGTACAATGGGTGAATGTGTAGGAGCATTGTCTTTTTTTATGAGAAGTAAAAATCTTAACATCTTTATGTTAAGACCACCCTGTGCCAAAAAGTCTTTGCTTCAGAGAAGGATGACAGCTCTATTGATCATAGAACTGATCAGTAGAATTAACAAACAATATTTGTTTTGCAGTGAACAGTGAAGTCTGTTCAATTAAAAGTATCTAATCATTTCTTCCTGCTGGCTTTCTAAATATTCTTTTTCTTTGGCTTTTGTTGTTTTCCCCTGATGTGATAGTGCACTCGTGCAGCAAGTGTTTGTGTCTTAGAGGTAATGTTTCAGGTAGTTACATTGCTACAGTCACATTTGGTTCTTGAATAAATAGCAATAAAACTGAGCAAATAAATATGTTGGCATTTCCTGGAGTGCCAAATACCCTATCATCCAAAATGGTCACTTGAAACCACACCTGTCTAGGAGTGTATTCCAGCTACTAGTGAAACAAACTATGCCTTGTGGGGGAAGGACACCTCGTCTCTAAACATCTCATGGAAAGGAACAGCAAGCATTTGTCTGTGGAGGTGGTGTAGTGGTGCTGTGAGCTGGGGGATGAGGGAGGGCAAAGCCTGAAAGGGAGGTAACAGGTTTGGAGGTGTGGCATTCAGCCCTTGGAGAAGAAAGTGCCTGAGACTGACGAACTAGGGGGGTCCAAGAAGAGCAAAAAGCCCAATCAGACTCCTATGAGTTTTCTTTTCTGAATGGTTTAATCAAGTGGATCATAGTCCTTTAAATGGGACTGTTCATAGTACATAATGACTTAGACTGCCACGAACACCAGTGAGGGGAGGCGTTCAGGCTGGTGCAAAGCTGTTGGTTTCAAAGAGAAATGCCACTTGAGCTAAGCAGAGGGTAGCACGCTAGCGAGGTGATCGCCCTCTGCCATGTAAGACAGAACAGGTCACCTCTAGCTTCAAGTGTCTCCAGCAGAAGCTTCTGAAGCCAATTTTCTTTGACAGAGAAAAAGAAAAACTAAGCAGGTCATATCCAGAGGTCTCCCAAGCTCAGCATACTCTCTGTGCAACAGTGCCTAAGAGTAAATTAGGGGAAAATAAGGCAAGTTTATAATAATAATTCAAAGAATTTCCCTTGCCCTTTATGATTTATAATTTAGAGGCTTCTTGGACTGGAGATGTGTTCAGTAGCCCTGGGTTATTCCTTCTTCCATCCATTTATACAGTGTTGTCCTGACTGATGCCTTTCCTCTGGGACTGCTCTGCTGAGGAGTGCCCAGCTGGAGAGTGCTGGAGACTCCTCGCAGCTGTTTAATTCTGTGGAAATATTCACCAGAGCATGGATCACTGGATCTCTAAAAGAGAACATTCTTTAATCACTGGATATTACCATAGCATTGATATCACAGGATCACTAACCACCTTCTCTCCCAGTATGAATATCATTTAATGATGCTAAAGAAGTGACTGATGAGCAATTGGCTCAGCAAAGCATCCCAGCTACTTTTGTATGTTCTTGGTACTTTTCCGTGCTTTTCTCTAGGAAAAACTAAGTCGGGAATGATTTGATTGCATCACTTCAGCTTTGTACCTATCAAAGAATTGATAATAACTTGGAAAACGTTGTTTTCCAATTATGTTTTGAAAAGGGGGGAGGTATCTATTTCACTGTGCTCAGGACTGTTCTGGGGTTGACTTCCTACACGTCTAAATAAACTGTCTTTCAAGGAGGGAGATTTTGATAAGAGCAGGTCAGAGATCTGATAGGCATTGGAGGGGAGAGGGGATTGGCTGTGTAGGGGAGGATTAGGGTTTTTTTTAAATTAATAACCAGTAGAACTGCACTTCTCTGCCAGGGTAGTGTGACTGAAATCATGATCAGTCTTTGAGTAGATGGGTATTTTTTCCACACTTGTGACGAAATATACATCTCTTAGTGCCTAAGATTGAGAGGGAGAGAAATAAGTGAGGATTTCTGGTTTGTGGGTTTTTTAGTATATAAACCATCAAGTGTTCTGAATGCCACATTTGCTTACTGTGGCCTGTACAGTGATCAGAAACAGAGCTGACAGTCTGAGTTGGGCAAAACATGCATTGGGTGTGGATAGCAAATAGAATTGTATCAGAGCTTGGGGATTTTTAACCAGCATCTAGAATGACATTTTAGTCTATCAATCAGCTGCAACACCTTTGGGAACAGGATAATGATTGAAGAGTGTTTGTGAAGCTCTTGCCATCACCTCTTCCACTGCTTAGAGGAGCTGACCTGCTGCCATTCCCCCCCCGAAGGGCTGGCCGGGGTGGGTGTAGGTGTGCCAGTTCACTTCTTCAGCTTAGAGGAGCTGAGCATCTGACAGCAACCGAGGGCATTCTGCCTACGAAACTGCTGCATGAACTTCAGCAGACAGAAATTCATTTTCTTGTCTTAGCCAACAGTGGGGAAGAGGAAGGTACCGTCAAATGGTCACCGGTGAATGGAATTTTTCAGGTGCAAGGGATGCATGAATGGAAAAATATAACTTTACTCATTTGAAGCAATTTAGCAAACCACCAATAACCACAAATTTTTTGAGGGGTGGAACAATCCTCAAACCTAAGTGGGTCACAGAAAGGCACCAAGGGAAACTCTGCTTAACACGAAGTGGATGCAAGTGACTACATTGACTTTCTTAAAAAGCTTTCACTTATTTTCCTGACAAGAGTTCACACTTGAAAAAAGAAATGAATTGGAAAATGAATTTACAAAATTCTTAAAAAGGCTTTACAGGAATATGTCTGTATTTGTGTCCCCAGAAGAAAAAATGATCAAGTAAATTAATTGTTACTGGAAAATATAAAATTATCAAAATAGAAACTAAATACAAATAACAAAATAAGCTCTTTCTTGTTCATTTCAAAGAAAAAAAATGTTTAAAATAAAAATTACAAGTGTTAATCTCTGGATTTGCTTTTTAAGGATCTGTTTGTTTCAATGCCACAATGTGATGTGTGGTTTAAATTCAGTATTTGAAAATGGGAAAGAAAAAAAAAAGTCAGACTTCCCTTTGGCAAAGTAATTGAGGTTTTTACCAGCTCTGACAAAGGCCCGTTGCACTTACACTGATGGACTGGAGATGCATTTTAGATTACAGTATTTGAATTTGTGAGAGGCAAATGATTATAGATCACTTATTTACAAATGTACTTTGTTTAATTAGCTATAGTACTTTGTAGACTTTTAGCAAATACTTTGTGCTCTGTACAGAGACCTTGTAACAGCAATTGATTCAGTTTTGATTTGAGATGAAGAGACCTCTGAATTTCATGATCAAATTCTGCCTGTGCAGTTTATGGAAGCAGGAGTAGTGAGTGTGATAGAGAAATCAGTTTTGTCCATCCTTCAGTGAGCTTGTGGGGGGTTTCATTTAATCCTGCTAAGTTAGAGTTTCTGGTGGAAACTCTGCTGTCTTTTGTTGGAACTGTTAGATAAGGGTTGTGTTCCTTTTGAATTCAATTCCTGAAAGTAAGAAAAAGGCAGCATTCAGTCACAGTTCGATCTCCAGATCAGTTCTGATCAAGTATTTTAAAGCTTTAAGAATGTAACATAAGCCCTCTTGCTTATTCCTTTCTTTTATTCATGTATCGTTTGAAGAAACCCTGTGTTTGTAACAAAATATATCCTGCTTCAAGAGTGAATTTTCTTGGGGAGGAAGTCCTCAAGAAGTCTATTTCTAGTAACTATTTGGCTAAGAGGTGCAAGAATATCTATTTCAGACTGCTGAAGAAGTTAACACTTTGCTCAGTGAAAAAACAAAGTCTACCTGCTTCCTAAGCACGTGGCAAGTGTTTAGAAGAGCACATCTAACCTGCTAGTCTCTAGCAGCCTGGTGCTCCCCTGGAACACTAAGGGCATCCTGCCTTCTACAGGGGTGGTGCAGACAGATCAGAGAAGGGACACATGTGCTTGCTGTTCATGGAGACACTGACAAGCAGCAGATGGGGCTGCAGGTTTACACGTGCTGCTTACTTTTTTTTTGCCTGAGAGTAGAAATGCCAGTATAAATTTGACTCCTCTCTTGCTTAAATTGCAAAATGTCAGTCAGTAGTTGCAGTGGTTTATGGAAATGAGGGTAATGTCAGCTTACTTCAGTGTTATGCTTCTCATGCTTTAAGCAAATAAGGCCTCTTTCATAGCTGACTTTTCATCTGAAGTGTGAGGTATTTTGGATTTGAGCAGTAACACGTTCTAACACATTTCCCATGTGGTGCTGGACATGGCACGGCTGCTGCCACCAAGACACCTAAATGCTTTCAACCCTCAATTATCAGATCCCAAAATGAGCATCTCTGGGTGCCCTTGAGTGGATGGCACTGTTCTGCTCAGGTACATGATGTTCTTTACAGATCCTAAGCTGGAAAAAATAAACATGGAGATTTGCTACTGTATTTTGGTCTGAGATTTTCCACGCTTTGTGAAACCACGATGGGGACACGTGAATAGGGGAGAAGTCTTGATTTGGACTGGTGGAAGGCTTTGTAAATTGTGTGTGGAGAGTCATCGAGGCAGATGTAAAGAGATTTCAGGTCATGACTTGCTTATTAAGCCTAGGCACACAAATCATAAAATATAGGAGAAGGAATGAGATGAGATGTGTAGGAGGGAGGTTGGAAGAGAAACGTTAGGGTGAGTAGGCTGGCTGCTTATTAACACTGCAGTTAGTGGAGAGGGGATCAGAGTTGTCTGCCCTCCAGATAACTTCAGGTCTCTGTCTGCCCTGCAGTGTAGTGTCAGTGAGGTTGGTGTCACATACTGGTTTGGACTAAGGCTGGGACAGAGGGTTGGTAATATTTGTTGTTTGGAGCATGGGCAGACTCGGGGGAACAGGAACATTTGTCAGGGTGAAGCTGAAAATTAGAGCAGGTAGGTACTGGTGCAGTTGAGTTACTGGTTTGAAGTTTCAACTTGTTGCAGTTACAGATCCAGTTTAATTATCCTTCTCTGAACATCTCCTACGGAGACACTGTCTGTCCAGGGGCTTAGGAGAGAGCCTAGAAGTTTGGTCTGCTGAAAATCAGCCTCAGGAATACCCCTTGGAGGTGCTACAGTTGGTGTTCTTTCTATCGGAACTTTTACAGAGGGTGTGCAAAGGAAAACTAGCCAAGAATAGAAAGTGGTTTCATGTTCCTAGGTTATATAAAACTCCAAAGGTTTGCCAGGTTCTTCCCTGGATATTGAGCTTCGTTAACCCTTTGTGTGTTCTACAGTTGGAGTGAACATTTTGAAGATAATTTGGAAAGACCGGTTCAGATGCTCATCAGCAAAGTGCAGGTGCTCCCCTGTGAACACAGGAGGAGGGAGAATAATGCGAAATAGATCCACAACATAAAATGCTGTGAGCAGGGTTCTATCATGTGCTGCTCCCTCTTGCAGCCCTTACACATTCAAGAAGCTTCATTCTGTTTTATGAAGGTGGATGGTTTTCACATGACACGTGATGTGCTTACTGGGTGAACAGCAAATTCCGAGATACATGGCATCAAATTCTTTTGACTCCCTTTCCTGGGGGAGGAAGAGTGCTCTCTTAATTGAGGTCCTAGATAAGGTGGAAGATAATAAGGTGCTCTCTGAGCTCGCCACAGGTTGCTTAAAAAACCTTCAACAACACAGAAAGCTTAGACTCCAATTCCCTGTTCACCAAGCAGGGTTGATGCCAGGTCCTACTTTGCAGGTTTCCTCTGGTATTTGGATCCCATACTAACAGAGACATCTCATCTTACCTTCAGTGGAGGCTTTTTCATGTTTGGTGTCCTTTGAGACCCTTCCTTACAAAGGCAAGAGAACATTCCTCACAGAAAGATGAAATTCTCTTTATTCCATTTCTTCTCACTAACTCTGCAAACCTGGGTCATTATGAATTAAATTCTTTGACAGAATTTTGCCATTCATCGAGATGTATGCTCTGCTTTCATTGCTTACAAAGTTCTTATAACCAATCCATTTATCTTATCAAAATGCATTATCTTGTCCAAAATGTATTATCCAGTCAGGTGGAATAATTTCTTGTAAATGATAACAGCCACTGTATACAGGCTCAGAAGCTGTAGTTGCAAAGTGGGCATGTGGTGCATAAAATGTGAACTGTATAAATGCTTCCTTATTGATTCCAGTTTAAGAACTGTCAGTGACTGGCCTGTCACTATGAATATTTAATTTACTGCATTTAGAAGCCATTTCTGCTCACCATCTCAGATTTTCTGGTTTTCTATGTCCATTTATATTTCACCCAACAAAAAACCAAATCTATCCATCCTCAACAAGTGTATTGTGTATTGCTTGGTTTAAAATCATAAAGAATATTAAATATTTAACAAAATTAACATAAAACATTAAATTAAAAACTAATAAGTTTAAATATAATATCTGTAAGACAGTTGTGTATAATGATTATTCACATATTTCAGAGGCAAAAGAAGAGGAAAAATGCAATATATAGTCCCCTAGTAATTTAAAGTAGAATCACATATGAAGATTAGAGTCTTGTATTTCAGCACCCACTCCCTCCAGAGGAGTGCTGATAGAAGATGTTTCAGTGCTGTTTATATTAAAGATACTAACATTGATCACAAAGCTCTAAGAGCTGTGTCATAAGCCTAATATATTCTTCTTTCCATATCATAGATCTCTACTGTATGCTTCCTTTGGGGGAGTGGGTTAATGCTAATACTGAAATTCTTTGCATCAGGTAGATGAAGTTCTAATAGAGTCTGAATATTTCTGCATATGAGAAGTTTTTATCATTTTCTATTTCCCTTTTTGTAGCCTCTCATTATCAAAAGCAAAGCAGAAGTCTTTTGATGGTTTGGGGGTTTTTTTTTGATCCTAATGTAGAAAATGGTATGGGTTTGTTTGTTTTCTACATAACTGGCTGTAAACGTCACTTGAAGGAAAAATTGTTCTGCAGGGGGAAAGAGCAAAGCTAAGATGGTGGGAAATGCACCTTGCCTTGATGGAGATGGTAATTTGTGTTAGCACCTCGACTGGACATGGCTACAGATGCTTCTTATTATCCAGGACTTACCATCTCAAGACAAAGCTGTTACATTTTCTGAGAAATATCCCAACTGTCACCCATAATTTTTTGACTATTCTTTTTATCTGAGCTTGACAGATTCACTGTTTCTTTTTGTTCTTCCATTTCTTCTGCAATCCCTCAGGCAGAATGTTGTTTTCTTAGAATTTTAATTCCACCAGCTATATATAATAAGGGATATTAAAGTAGGAGAAGAAAAATATTCAGAACCAGTAGGCACCAATAAATAAAGAAGAGCAAGCTAGCTTAAGCACATTACCTTTCTTTGCTTTTCTTATCTGCACCCAAGAGTCTCAAACTACCTCATATTTTTACATAAATGTGGTAATATTTTACTGTTAAAATGTTCTTTTGTACCAAAAATATTTTAAAAGAAAACATTTACAATAGAAGCTGGAGTGAAAAAGGAGTTCAGTTATACCAACAATCAGAGTGGGGGAAAATTGTTCTTACTAGTGGTGGAAAACACAAAGCGTGGCCATTTGTATGTGTCCTCTTGTGCAAAGATCTCTGA
The DNA here is from genome assembly GCA_013399075.1 of Chloroceryle aenea. Lineage (NCBI taxonomy): Eukaryota > Metazoa > Chordata > Aves > Coraciiformes > Cerylidae > Chloroceryle > Chloroceryle aenea. The sequence continues at coordinate 168,180 of VWZY01006094.1, read as the reverse complement.
TCATAAAGACCATATTTGTTGCAACAGCAGTTTTGTCTGAACAGGAGAGCGAATTCTGTGCTTAAATTAAAAATAAATGGTATTTGATCTCTGAAGTTGATTTCATTTGTGTTATTGCTTTGGATGCTAGTTCCATATCTGGTTAGTTTGGTGATGTGAGGTGGAAGCCCTTCAAGGCTTCTGGTTTCCTGCTGGCTGAAACTATTGGTTTTAATGCCCACTATCCATGGGTCACTGAAGTTCTAGAGAGAAAGCTCTGCCTAGGAACCATTACCAGAATAAATGTGCTCGTTAAGTTCCAAAGCATGAACGGATACCGAGGCTTTACATACCCAGGCCTTCATTAGGAGTAGAGTGGGGTTTTGCTTTGAGCATTGCTCTGCCCTGGTTGAGTACCAGCCATTGCATTGCTGGGTTGAGCTCTCAGAGATGTATAGCTGGCTTAAAATTTTCAAGGTCTCTCTTTTCCTCACAAATGAGCAGCAGTAGAGCCTCTCAAATGGCCCATCTCATGTGGACAAAGTTGGGTGAACTTGGGAGGTGTGGGCAGAGATAGATTGTTTTTCATGCATGATGTCAGACAATACATTATTCCATCAGTACTTTCTTGCCCCAGAACATAAATACTGTTTTTTTTCCGTGCTGTAGCATAATCTTTAGTTATGCTTTTGATTATGCTCTCATCAGGACATGTGGAGAGGTGTGTTTCACATGTGGAGTACAGCAGCTGTCTTTGGCAGACCACAAGGCACAGCAAGATTGTTACATTTTAAAATAAATAAATTAGTAAATTAATTCCCCCTGTCTGGTGAGATATGCTTACCAGAATGTATTTATTGCCAGCTTCAAAACACAAACTGGAATATACATACATATTATTTCTGATCAAGCTACTGTAGTGTCTTTAAAGCTCTTCCAGCAGCTATGGGGTTGAACATTGAACCTTGATTTTAATTCTTCCTGTGTCTCAGTTACCCAAAAGACCTGTGTTCCAAATGGAGCCATTCTATGCAAACTGCAGACTCAGATGGGTTCTTTAAAATTATTTTTCCTGTTAATGCACATTCTGTTAGGAGAGTCTTGATTATTTTACTTATTTTTTTAAAGCAGGTTCTGTGAGGCAGTTTTCTTGTCTCAAATCTGTGTGTTCCTCGTGGCACTTTTTAACAAAGAGAAACATTAAGCTTAAATGAACATCTCCAGGTAGCCTAGCAACAGGATATGATTAATAATACCTTTCACCTAACTGTATGCAGATAAATGTCTGAAAGTGAAAGCAAATTCAGAATTGGTTGGCCAGAGCCTGGCAGTGCAGTGAGAGAGAAAAGGTAATATGATAATATCTTGTGATCTTTGTTAAAAAAGGAGAGGAAATAAAAGATAGATTTAATGGGTTGGATCTGCCTTACGGAGTAAAATACAGAGTATAATAGGGGTTTTTTAATAACAATTAAATGGTGTACTAAGAGAAAGTATAAATGCTTTTGCTTCTCATTATTGGTTATCATTACTAATCTACCAGCCATGCTTTTTCATATGTGAGAGATCAGAAACAATCAGTAGTAATTACTGGGCCATCACAGCTAAATGAAATCTAGTATAATTTAATATACAGTTAATGGCTTTATAGTGCCATATGAGTGATTTTAGGCCTCAAATGGAGTTTTGTGCTGAGTGCTGGTCTTAAAAAATATACAAAACATTGGATATGGCATCGAATTTATAATTAAAGTTTTCTAACAGAGAAAAGAAGTTGCTGTGGACATTCTGTCTTCTATGACACTGCATTATCTAGCTTTTCCTTATAACTTTGTATGGATGTATATACACACATATATAGATAAAATTCAGAATTCTTTTATTTATATGTTTGGATTTTATAGATTTATAAAATATTGGAGACATTCACTTTTCAAGCACTTCAGAATGTTAGAATATGGGTTGGCCACATAAGCTTAACTCATTCTCATTTTGTATTCATTCTGTATGAAGAAGAGGCACTGTGGGAGTAGGGTGAATATGAGATTCATTGTATGCTCATTTTGGTAATAGTGAGAAATTGCTGTTTGTATAGGAATAAAATGGAGTAATGTATTTCTGTGCTGAATGCAGAAGATCTAGTTATCTTGAGACAATCTGATGGACTGGCATAAAATCATAACCACTTGCCTTTGGAGAAGAAATACCCTGTTCTAATGCAGAAACACAGATTGCTGTCCTGCACTTAAAATCTGCAGAAGCTCCTATTTTATTTTTTTTTCTATTTTCAAATTACTTAATTATACTGATTGTGCTCTATCTTCTGTCTGAAATCAGTAGAGATGGGTGGGGTTTTTTCCAGTTCATCAAATGGCCTGTATTTGTGTTTGCTGCTCCGTGACAAAGTGAACCTTTCAGTGTGTTAGAGCAGTTGTAGAGGAAACGCTGTGAAAGGTTAGCTGCTGAATGTGCTCCTTCTAAGTGTCTTGATACGTTTTCATGGGCTAACATCTACCAGCAACCATTCAGTCTTCACTTACTTTACCTTTACATAGTTTAATTCTGTACTGCCTGGTGAGATTCCAGGTTTTGTTGCTGAAATAGAGGAAAGATTTCCTACATTTTATAGGAAACCCTTTTTTGTTCCTATTTGGTACCCTACTGTCAGAGTATGGTTGTTCTTCTGAATTAGACAGCAAGTCTATTGACTGTTTTCAAGAGAAAGTTGCTGCTTTTTTCTCACAGCTGCCACCCCCAGTTGCTGTGCAAAGACACTGGCGTAGGTGTGCTGTGGTGTTTCAGAGGTGTAGGAGGGGATCTCTGCCTTGTAGCTCAGAGAGTCGCCCCTCATTAGCTGAAACACCCCCCTGCAACATGTTGAACCCCAGTATTTGGCTTCTGTTGTAGAGATGATCTTTTTCTCTGCTGGAAAACTCCTGTAAGATTCCTCCTCCACCCCGCATTGGCTGTGGCCTTATCTTGTACTCTTTCCTTAACTGATGTTCACTCTTTCACCTTTTAGTCGTCACCTGAATCCATCTGGCACTAGGCTGAGACCAACAGTACCATCTCCTGTGCCACCTGCTACAACTCCTCTTATTCCCTTGGGAACATGTCAGTGGCTCCGCAGCTCCTCAGCCATCGTGGCTGGAGTGGGCACTGGGAAGGGGGACGGGACCCCTGGGGAAGAATAGGTCTGTTCACCTTTGTTTTGTCCCTGTCAGCCTTGCAGCTGGTGACTGTCAGTTTATATCACAGGACTAAACGATGGGGCCAAACCCTGTTAAATGCTGCCTAGAATTGCTCCTTGTGCTGCCTTGCCTGTGGCACTGGAAACCATTGATCCTTTTAGCAGTCACCTACAGGTACCTGTTGCATTTATTCGGTGTGTTGGATGTGGCTGACAGCACAGTGATGGCTCAGGCAGACAGGCCTGTCTTTGGGGTTTCTTTCTTGGATTAAGCAAACACCAAGCCCAGCATTTTTGAGGATTTCTCTAACATGTCTCTCTAGTAGAGAGAAGCTAATTCCTGGTTAGGAAACAAATACCATCCTTACTCTTGAGGTCTGAGACTCCACTTTTTGAACTTACCTGAGATACGCTGGTGCCCTTTATTTCTCTAGTTCTGATGAGTGAAATCTTTAGATCTGTTTGTAACGTATTCTAACTATATAACTGGTTATGCAAACAAGTCAGGATGCTTTTACTTCTTGAAATCACCCAGCAAAGACTGTTCACAGAAGCAGTTTGACTTGTAAGTCAGGTGATGATTTATTTTCTGGGAATTACAGCTTCTGTTCAAGATATTCATGCAGCCATTTCCCCAGCTTTCCTGACCTTCTAGTCTGAGTCAGCTGCGTTTGCTTCAGTCTTCAGCCCTTAAAGGCATTTGTAGGGTTTTGGTTGAAAACCACCAAGTGAGAAAAGAATGAAACTGAAATCCCCCTTTCTTTCAAGACTGCAGTTTCAGGGGAGCATTTGTTTGTGCTGGTGAATCACATTTTCATCTCAAAGAAGAGAGACTTTAGTAGGGGGTTCTGTAAACTTAAATGGGATCAGAAGGGATTGTTTCCAGACAAACTTCATTTTCCAACCAGTCGATTTTAAGATGGAGTGTGAGTAGCAAAGCAGCAATGCACTACAATTTTGCAAACGTGTAAGATTTTGTTGTATAATGCAGCTATGAAATACAGTTTGTCTAAGCAAGCAAAACAGTCCTGAAAATAAAAATTACTAATGTTTTAAAGAAAAGATGCATAGCTTCACATTGACTAAAGCCAGATAGGAAACTGTTCCTGTGCAATTCTTCTCCACAACCCACTGTATTTGAATAGGTGGCTGCAGCAGTTGCCAGTGAAATAGACTGTAATTAAGTTCTATGCCCCCTGAGTAATTACTAATGAAAGAATAATTACAAGTTTATTGCACATTACCTAGTCTAAATCTCCAGAAGTCACGTGCGACCTGGAAGGTCTCCATCTCTTCTGTAACTCCCCAGGGACACCTTGTAGGAACCTCTTTTTGAAAGTGCTGGAAATCTTACCTGAATTTTGAGGCGAAGGGGTAAGTGTGTGAAGCTGCATCCTTTCTGCCTTTTTTCTTAAAGAACTGACAAATGTAGAGGGAAGTATGAGTGGGATTCTTTGCATTCTCAGAGTCTGTGCATGTGTGTGTTTTGCCTCTCTTTGCCCTCTACCTCAGATGCCAAAACACATCAGCATCCGTCTTTGACTGGCACTGAAGTGCTCTGGACTTCAATCGGTGAAACTGGTGTCGCTGTATTTCAGTTGGCTTCTACTGTGCTGCAAAGTGCCCTCAAGATCCCTCTGCTTTGGAGAGGTGTTGCACCAGCTGGGAGATCTACTTCCTAAATTGCTTGTTACTGGTCAGCATGATCCCACAATCCTCGTGTCTTAAGTAGCAGAAGGTGGAATTAGAGCTGCTCATCTCTTTAATATCTGTTCAAGGGTCCACTGGATCTATCTGATGGTACAACACGATGCCAGACAGAGAGTCCTCCTTGGATGCTGGGCACTGAAGAAGAGAGTGACCCTCCTGATCCCTAGGTGCTGCTAGCTGGAAAAGACTGAGCTGAAAAGTACAGTCACTGAAGAGGATGGATTCTGTTCTAACTCAAACCAGGAGAGTGGTGTTTGACTGCTGTCCAGGTTTAAACCAGGACACCACGACAGACAGAGGCTCCTGATTCCTTTACTTGTTTGTTTGTTTGGGGGCTTGTTGTTTTTCTGTCTGGTTGTTTGGTTGGTTGTTTTCGGTGAGGAAGAACCTCTAGTTGGTTTGCAGCATAGAGGATAACAGCTCAAACCATTTCTGCCTTTTGGAGGTGCAGAGGGGGATTGTGTGCATGTGAAGTGAGTAGCAAGGGAAGAATGTAACGGGGAGGTCCTCCCAAGGAATGGCAGAAACAAAGCTCAAGAACCCAACAACAGATGAAGAGAATGAGGAATGTGGGTGAATGCTATTTAGGAGGTGTAACAGGAAAAGGCATGAGAAGAGCTGGCTTGTGCAGAGCTCCTCAGTGGCACCGATCCCCATGCTTTGTGTTCTGTCTTCCTCCATCTGCAGGAGGTAGGCCCTCGGAGCGAATAAATGAGGCTTGTTATTTACTCTAGTTGATTTTTTCCTTCTGTGAAGCTTGTGCTTGCCTTGTGACACTTGAGTAGACCCTGAAGTCAAGAGGGACTTTTCATGTGGTTAAAGCTAAGGGAGTGATGAAGTGCTCTGGCTGGTTGGTTTGCTCTCCTCACTGCAGAACTTGAGCTTTAGCACATGCAGTTTATTAAGGTCAGAGGAGCCAGATTTAGGAACAAAATTTGCTGTACCTTGGCTTCTATTTCTGGGCTTCTTTTCACAAACCTTATCCCCATTATGCAGATGCTTCTTTTCCCATGGCAGGGGCCATTTCTGAGCGTGTTTTGTGACTATAACTGCAAGAGCCAGTGAAATTAGAACCATAAAAGCAGACAAATGATAAATGCATGGAGAGGTGGAGTAAAGAAGATTATCTTCCTCAGCTTTAATAATGGAACCATAAGCTATAAGACAAATAGGCTTAGAAAGGATAAATTCTAGCCAGATCGCTTTTTTACCTTTCTGATAAGATTACAGAATAAGCAGATGAAAGGCAAGTGATACAATCTGTGCATTTTAGTAAACCTTTTGATACTATCTCACCAAAGCATAAAAAATAACTAATATATGTTGACTTGGATAGCAACATGGACACACAGGCCATGGATGAGTTGAAGGACTGTAAATAATGAGCAGTGATGAATGGTGATGGACTGAGACAGGGTGAATCATACTAATGAGGCTTTGCAGGAATCTGGATTTAAGCCCAAGTTTTAGTGCTTTAACATCTTCTTTGCAGCACCTTTTCAGCGTGCTGTTGATTTCCACCCTTGTAAAAAATGCCACTGAGCCAGTTGAGTTAAATACTGGCACCTACTGGGGTTAGCCCTGGGCAGAAGACAAAGGCAAGTGTTTCTTAGAAATGCTCAGACCTTAGAGGTAAGGAAGCTGAAGAACACTTTTTTGGATTGTTTTGTTTCAAGAGGAGGGATAGAATTTGCTACTAATGCTGACAGCCATAGAAGGGTGGAGTGAATAGTGGGTTAAGTGATGGAGTGAGTGAAGTGTAGCAGCAGCGTTCAGCGGGTGCCAGGAATCCTTCCATTAGAGAGAGGGTAGTTTTGTGAGGGACCTGTCAGAAGGTAGGGAACATCTTCCTAAAGAAAGTTACATAAAGCTTCGCTGTTGAGACAAAACATTCTGCAGTGAGGGGAAAAAAAAGCATAAAATGTGATGAGTGAAGGAAGATGCTCTAAGTAGTTTCTGTCTCTAGAGGCTTTGTGTGTAAGTGGAACACCCAAATAGCTGGCCTGTGGTGTCCTGTATAGCCAGAGCTACCTCCACCCCACCTCCCACCCTGAATGGTCCTGTCCTCTGCGTCAACTCTGGTGCCATGGGGTGGGACACCCAAAAGCAGAGCTTTCCCTGATGTTTACACCTTCTTTCCCACAGACATGGGGTGAAACAGAAAGTGTCAGCATGTAGCTGCCATTTCATATGCACGCTCTGCTGCACAGCAAAAGTGTTCAGTGAAGAATGACCGGGAAATAGCTTCGGCTGCATAACCAGTTCTGGAGTGCAGCTGTTCCTCAAAGATGTTAACACAATAATATAGCAGAATGTCTGCAAAATGATCCCGTGCTAAATACCATCAAAGCAGCCAGGGATGGATTAGGCCTGTGCTGAGTTCTTGTGCCAGATTATTTTCAGTGAAAAGTGCTTTTATTGTTAAAATCGGCACTGCTGGAAAAATGTTTGGTTTGGGTTTTTTTGTCAGATTGCCACCAAGCAGTGAAATAATGATTTCAGTTTTTCTGGAACTTGTTTGTATATTCAAAATATTATTAGGCAACAGCTAATAATTCCCCTATAAATCACATAATGCCTAACAGAAGGTGAACACAGAAGTTGTCTTACAAGCGCTCTAGATAAAAGCCTGGGAGATTCTGTCAGTGACAGAAAAGTCAACACAGTCCTGGCTCTTTTCACTTAAATCTGTCCTGGGTTGTAATGAAAACTTGCACCTAAAGAAATGTGTAATGAAACTTGTAATGAAACTTGCACCTAAAGAAATGTTTACAACTGCAGTTGATGTGTCCCAAAATAGTGAAAAATAGAAATTGGCAAGAAAAAATATCGTATGGAATAGTGTGACTGACTTTATTTATTATTTTCTCCTTAATTTCTGTGCCCAGAAGCCAGCTTGTTTACAGTTTCCTCTGGGGATAAAATTGTGTATTCCAACTAGTTCTAAAATGACAGGTAAATTTAACTTGGCATATAGAATGTCTTGTCTATACATTGGGAATCAAACAAGGACATTGAAGGACATAACAACAGCAATATCTTACTCTGAGTTTAAGAAGAAAGGTCAAGCCAGTAATGCAGGCTTTCAATTCTCAAAGCATCTTGAGGAAATTCTGGGTTTATTATTAGAAAATTCCACAAATCTATTTTGCTGTTCAGTTCTTGTGGCAGTTGTGATAAGTGTATCAGCCTGAATAGAAAATATGAATTCTGTCTGTGGGCCATAAGCAATTAGTAGCACTTCTACACTAAAAGTTTGTGAAACAAGGTTGGTAACTCTTCTCTAGCCATGAAATGTTGCAGGTTCTTTCTGCCACTTCTTGTAATTAAACCTGTGGGAGATGTAATTAAGCCCCATTATATGTGTCTCATGCTGCTGCTGCTGCTTGTCGACTTAAATCTACATCTAAACTAAGAGAAAAACAAAACAGTTTTCCTCCACCTCTTTTAGGTTGAGGTGGAGCAGACTTAACACAAGTGATTATGAAATTAATCAGATGTGAAACTACAGCTTTAGTTGTGTGTACAATTTGAATTGGGAAAAAGGAAGGAAATACAATTAGAGTAGTAAAAGATGTGAATTGTGTATAGATTGTGCATCGCTGTAATGCCACAAGAAAATGAAGTAATTAGTTTGAAAGAGTGGCAGACAGTGACAACTGTTTTGTATTCGAAGTGTATCTGGTAGTACCCCGCACTTCTGTGCTTTCAGTTGTGAAACAAATGAGTTGTTTGGGGATAATTTACACTGGCGCCATTAGAAGCAGTTGTTCGATGACTTTGCAACGCAAACAACTTGCTGTCTCCTTCAATAAATTAGCATGAACATTTTGCTTTATTTTTCATGGATATTAAGCCAATTATCATCCGCTGTCATCCCAGTGGCAGAGTGTAACTGATGTGGGCCTGTTGCACATCTAACCCGTGCATCCGTTTGAATTCAGGAGAAAATCATAGAATGACAGAATGCCCTGGGTTGGAGGGGACCTCCAAAGGTCACCTAGTCAAAGACCCCTGCTGAGAACAGGGACATCCTCAACTAGATCAGGTTGTCCAGAGCCTCATCAAGCCTGACCTTGTATGTCTCCAGGGATAGGGTCTCCACCACCTCCCTGGGCAACCTGTTCCAGTGCTCCACCATCCTCGAGTAAAGAACTGGACTGTGGTCACCTAAACATCTGGTGCTGCACTGTGTTGGCTATGATGCTGTTCAGCAGATGAAGTCCACTATTTATAGCTTCTGAAGAAACTCAAGTATACATTTAATGCATAGGCTAGTTCTTTATGTCTTTAAGGCTAGAGCAGCTTGTGAATGAGATGCTGTTGGAGATCAGCTGGAGCTGTGGCATTCAACAGCTGGTGGTCAGTGTGACCAGCCTGTTTGCTTGGAAGAGCTTTGGAAAAAGTCCTCCCTGTTCAGTGTTAAGTAATAGTAACAGGCTGTGTTCATTTTGTCTTGACTGTTAAGTGAGCCATCTGAGCATCCAACAGAAGAACAATTTTATTTCTTGAACCAAAGCTGTGACAGCAAATGGAATAATTTTTATGTTAGTGCAGGGCAAAGCCCAGTGTAGGGGCATAGCTCCAGTGAGCGTCACGCTCCTGCTGTACACCTTTCATCTGATTTGCTTTTAGTCTTCCGGAAGGTTCCTTATTCCCTGGGTAGCCTTGAAGAGTATCCTTCCTTGCAGAACATGCCGCAGAGCCCTGGCCAGAATCAGTGTCTCCCATTCAGCCCCACACATTGTGGTGTCCCAGCAAAATCCAGACAGACCCGGATCGTGTGGTGGTAATGAACCCCTTCGCCTGTCCTGCCCCATCTTCCCTTATATTAAACTGCCTTTGGAAAGGCAAAAAAGAACTTTATTTCAGAAAAGAGAAAACATGTTATAAATAGCTATGTTTGTGCTTAGTCAAGTGCAGGTCGCCTGTCTTCTACGGAGGGAGAATTGAATTAAAGACATTAATTAATGCATGTCCTTATCATAGGCTGCTCTGGGTACAGTAGAGAACCTGCCTGTTCCGGTGCCAGTATCCCCAGCCTCCCCGGATCACTTGTTCATACAGTAACTCCTCTCCCAACCACTTTACCCAGTGATGCCATCACTAAGGAGCTCGGGAGGATACATGTAACACTTCTTATAAAATTAGTGCAGTAATCTTCAAATGTTGGGTGATTCCACAGCATCTGTCACAGAGAGCCCCTAGCCACGCTCTATTGTAAGTGCTTAAAAATAATATTGGAAAATGTGTTTTATCGGGAAGCCACTAGATGTACAGATTTACCATAATTCATTCCAAGCTGTGAAATGAGGATATAGGATAAATAATGCAGTAAAATGGGAATAATCAGGTAAGATTAGACCCTTGATACACAGAAGCATGAGGCAAAAAAATTAAGTACGGTACTGAAAGATTATTGGAGAGCACCACTGAGCACTGTTTTATACATTCACATATTCACATTGCTGGAGAGGGTCCAGAGAAGGGCCACAAAGATGATCAGAGGGCTGCAGCACCTCTCCTGCGAGGACAGGCTGAGGGACTTGGATCTGCTCAGCCTGGAGAAGAGAAGGCTCCAGGGAGACCTTGTAGCAGCCTCCAGTACCCAAAGGGGACCTACAGGAAAGCTGGGGAGGGGCTGTTTACAAGGGCTTGTAGTGGTAGGCTGAGGTGCAGTGGTCTTAAACTAGAGCAGGGCAGATTTGGATTGGACATTAGGAAGAAGTTCTTCACTATGAGGGTGGGGAGACCCTGGAATGGGTTGCCCAGAGACCATGTGGATGTCACACTGACCCTGGGCCTGGGACCACAAGCAGCTTGACCCCAATGATCAGGTTTCCTACAGTACTGTCTGTAGAAAAACATCTTTTCAGGCCTTGATTCTCCTGTTGCTAAAATACAAGGACAGAGCCCTAGAGCAAGTCAAGGATCTTTCTGACAGAATATTCTCCTTCAGAAGGAAATGCTGATCCAGTGCAACTGTGAAGCAGTGTGTGGGAAAGAAAGTTTAAAATGAATTTTCTATTTAAATTCGTTTCTGTGGAGAACTGTGGTGACAATATTGTTTTGACATCTTCTGAATAAAAGGATCCTTTCTTAGTTATTCTGAATTTGTCAGTCTGCAGCCTAAGAAAAAGGGCAAAATGTTGTGAAATTATCTGGAAGTTTCAACTAGTCAGAAGTGCTTATTTTTTGTGTTTAAAAATCACTCTAGTATTAAATGTCTCTTCCTGATTTGGAGCAGAAAAGTTATTGAAAAAACCCAAATATTTTCCCAGGATAGGAAAAGTGTTTCTTAGCTCTCCAGGAAACTGATGATTTAAAACATTTTTATAATTTTAAAAAATAAATGAAGACATTGAGTCTGGATTGTTGTGTAGCAGATGAGAGGGAGATTAGAGGTAACATTTTCTGCTGCCTTGAAGAGGAAGATAAGACGTGTGTATGCAAACTCCAGAGCTTGGAGGCTCAGGAAGAGAGGGCTCTGTCTTCTTACAGTGATGGAAAGGCAAAAAGCCAACCGTGGCTGTGCTCATTTTCATTTTACAGCTTCATTCCAGAGCACTTCTGTCCAGCATCCTGTCTTCTTTATGGGCTTGAGTATTTGTTCTCTTCTTGCAAATTAAATTATGCTTTCGGGCTTACTTACATAAGGAGGAAAAAGAAGAACCCAGGGAAAACTGGGTTACCATGAGCCTGTTGGTGATACAGGGACAGAAACTTGGGAAGACAGAAGTAGGCATAAAGAAGGATTAGCAGATTGCAGTCTAGAGTCGTGCCTGGCACTTCCCAGCTGTGGGATTGCCTGGGCTGACCCAGCAAGGCCTCATGGCCAGAGGGGTCCAAAGTGGTATTTGAAAAAGGAAGTGGATGGTCTCTGACAGGGCCCTTGATGTGCAGGTAAATCCCTTAGCACAGTGTCTGCAGTCACCATCCTTCCAGGGAAAAGCAAACCTTTTGTGGTTACATGAATATTATGGGATCATAATTGATGTCTGTATAGAGTGCAGGGGAGCTCTTTGGTGAGGCTGTGGTGTGTCTCGTGCCTGAAGAGAGATCTTTGCATTCATGTGTTTCTATCCTGTTACTACCTTTTCCCAGTAAATCAAAATAGATTCTTCTCCAGACATCTTCACAATCCATGCGTTACATTTTCAGTCTCCAAAAGGTGTACTCCTTTCACTGCTCACTTCACTACTTTTAGAAGAGTTACCAATCCAGCTGCAGTCGAGGCAAGTTTGGAAACTGGTCTTGAAAGCTGTCCTCAGGTTTGTGCACTCTGTGTGGCTGAAAGCCACCTGTCAAGGGGTCTTCCTCCGAAGAGGAAGATGTGTTTATGCTATTGCAGTTTACCTGTCTTATTTCAAATAAATCTAAAGGCGTTTTGATAGTGATGTAATAAGTATGTTTTCTTCAAGGTAGACATTGAGCTTGGTTACTTGGAACGGGTACTTATTCCTGATGCTAGGACATATTTTTTCTCATATTTCTAATTTTGGCTCCAAAATTAAGCCCCAGTGAGTGACAGCCTCACAGTAGTGTCAGCGAAGAACTGTTAGGCTGCTGGGAGCCATGAAGTGGGGTAAGATCTTGGTGCAGGGCACTTCATGCTGAGGTTTCCTTCCCTTCTCTGTCGCACAAGTCCTGAGGTTGGATGCCAGTTCATTTTTCTCTGCTGGCTTTCTGCCAAGCAGAGGGATTAGATGTAATTGTTTAGGGTTGGTGCTAATGAAGGGAAGGGTACGAAAGCAGGGCAGTCTGCATTTGAGTGCTGCGGGAGGAGGCCGGTGACTCTTACTCCTGGCTGGAGCCTTGTTAACAAAGTTCAGGGGGACACAGTCTGAGCTGACAGGAGTGCACAGACTCCTCTGCCCACACAACCCTTCATCTGGTCTCTGACAATTCAGAGGCAGTCTTGCTTAGCTGAACAGACTCTGGGCCAGAAGAGTGTCTGTGTCCGTGTAGCTCACAGCCCGTGCTGGGAGGCTCTGGGTAGGTCACACAGCCTCTCCCCACTCAGCTGCAGTGTGTCAAGGACAGATGACACTTAGTGTTCTACATCTTTCCCTTAGAGAAGAAGAAGAAACTGTCCAAGCCAGGCCTGGAGTTGACCCCATCAGCATCCACTTATAAGCTCAAAAGTAGGAAACATGCTGAGGCTATTGCTCAAAAACATTGGGAAATGATTAGGAAATTGCTGAGACCATCTGGGCTTTTAAAATGTAATATTTCAATTCCTTCTTATCAGAAGGAAGGAAAACTTTATATTGCTCTGTTGTTAACAGCTGTACTCTGGGATTATAACATGCAGGTCTCTGTCTGCCTCTACTGACTGAAACAGCTTTTATTGATACATTTATAAATGTACCTCAAGGTAACAGAAGTGGATTTCTTTTGTTAAAAACATGGGTCTGAAAATCAGTTCTTCTGTTAGATGGCCCATGTTGAAAGCATGTTCCCCTGGCATCACACTGAAGAAACAACATCCTAACATTCTTACACTGGGTAAAGAATTTATTCGTCAGACTTGTAAAAAGGACCTTTATTCACTCTTACCAAACTGACCTCTTTCTTCCATGTCCAAACAGAACTCTTCCCTTTGAGATAAATTGTGCACAACTCCACTATTCTGAGTTCTGTCATGCATAGTAATTTCATCAGTAGTACTTTGGGTGTCTTCAGACACGGGCATTTACAGGTTGATTAAATACCTTGGATAGTTGTTACAAAGTGGCAGCATTTTGGAAGAAGAGAGGTGCTTCATGCTGACAATCTCGGGGTGCTGCAGGGAAGGTTTGGGTGTGGGACCCCAGGCTGCAGTGGTGCAGGTGCAGACACCAGCTCTTCTCAGCTTCGCTTCTGCGGCGCCGCATTGTCCTGCCTGGGACCTGAGCCCCGCTCTGCAGCGGCTGGGCTGGGGCTGGGGCTGTGCTGGTGCAGCACAGAGTGTTAATGGCAGCAAAGGTTACAAATGCNGGGGCTGGGGCTGTGGCTGGCAGTGCCACTGCTCACTTGCCTGTAGGGGATGGAAGGGAAGAGTGGGCATGATCCAGAGAACAGGAGTGTCAGTGCTCCTTCTCCTCCTGCTGCTGTGGGGGGACTCAGGGCTGTTCCAGTTGGTCCTTTCATACAGGTCTGTGTCAGGGGTGCGGGCACAGGGAAGATCAGTCTGGCAGCAGTTATAAATGTGCTCCTCTTCTGTGAAAGTGCCAGCTCAGTTGTCTGTCCCTAGCTCAGAAATCCAGGAGAGAGCGACTGTGTTAAGAGATGTCACCTCCTGCTTTCCTCAGCAGGGGCTGCAATTCAGGCTTGAGAGTTTCTGCCTCAGCCCTCCTACCTGCCAGCCCCAGCAGTGCCACACGCTTCTTTCCTTAGGAAGCTAAAAGTGTCTCTCCTTTCCATGGCATTGTGCAGTAACTGATTTTTAAAAGGCACAAATATATCAGAAAAACCAGTCTGAGATTTGAGAGGGTTTTATCTTGCTGCCCGGGGTTTTCTGTTGGGCTAATCCGAGACTGTTTATGTTGCTCCCACTTTCTTCTCAAAAGCAAATAGCATTGTAAGACTGTTTGTTTTGGTGGTTTTGTTTTGGTTGGGCTTTGTTTGGTTGCTTTGCTTTGCTTTGCTTGGTGGGGATTTTTTTGTTTGGTTAGTTTGGTTTTTGTTTTTTAACATCTTGGCCTTTCAGGGGGGTAAATGCCCCTTCTCCTGTCTATACAGCCCGGCATCAAGATTCTAGACATTATTACATTTGTGGATAGTTTACAACCACTGAAGACAGAAGTTCTCAAAGTGTTACTACTCCCCTTGCTGGTGTGTTGTAGTCATGGCACTCGGGTACCTGGCTTTCCAGCGCTAAAATGCCTGCTGGAGGATTTTATGGAGACACAGGGAAAAATTTAAGAGTCCAGGGTTTTGTGTCCTTTTTTTTTATACCGTGTGAGTATTAAATGAATGGAATTGACTTTCACCTGTCGTCTTGATTTCTGGAGGCTTTGGTCCTGGACACTTGTCAGCTTGTCAGCCTGATTTTATTTGTGGTGGGAGCTATTTAAGCAATGTCAGGATAACTATTGGAGCTGCTTTCTATTTCAGAACGATTCATTCTCCCGACTGAAAAATCAAAAAGACTTGTAGATGCGTTGGTAAAGACTTACTGATATTTGTTGTATTAAGGGATAATAATAACAGTACTAAATAATTTTCCAAAAGTGAAGAGAATTGTTTAACATGGTAATTATGAGTTTTTTTCTGACCCCATGCAACTGATGAGATCAAGTGTTAATACAATCCCACTTTTAGGGAAACCAGAGGTCTACAGTTTTTTACCTCGTTGTGCAAATCATGAAAATATTCATTTACAGAGAAGAAATAATAAAGAAGCTAGACCAGGTTTTTAGGGAAAATAGGATCTTCACAAGGAACTTCCTAGATTTTTTTCTTCTCATTTATATAGAGAGAGACTTAACAAAAGGTAACAGAAAGAATGCAGAGCCTCCTCAGCCTGCAGAGCAGTTCCTCAGCCACAGCCCTGACATCTCATGTTGAGCTGGAATCTCTTTCACATGATTTTATATAATCAGGACATCATTTGGTTGCTTGTCTGCCCAAAGACAGCAGGCTGGATGGGGCCAGACAGAAAATGTGCTGAGTACAATTATCTGGTCTCCAGCGGATAACCAGAAGTGGATTGCAAGGGAAGGATGCAGGAATAAAGCAAAAATATGTGGTCCTTCCCCCAGGGCTCTCCCAGTTCCACACAGGTAATACTCTAACGAGATTTCCGAATCATTTCAAAAGCAAGAAGATTTTTATCTTTGTTCTTCGGAGGACCCAGTGTAGAGGAAAGTTGGTGTTTCTGTGAATGGCACTGGAACGTAGCGGGGCTGCAGGACAGGTACAGGCAGCTCTGCCTACAAAGTGCTGGTTTAGGGAAACCAGCTAGAACATTGGGCAGGGCTAGAACATGGACAGGGAGATGAGACCTACAGCTACTACAGAGACTACAGACTAGCCTTGCAGGGTGTGTCTGTGTTGAACGTGGGCTCTTCTACATCTTGGTATGTTTTGTGTCATTTCAGAGGATGGGTCTGGGTCTGAGGACAGCAGGTGGGATCCCTCTGAGCCACAAAAGCAGACCAAGAATAGGGAAATGTGCTTTGTCTGTGCTCTTCTCTGTGAACAAAGTCAGATGTTGAGTGATGCTGGACCCAGGTCAGAGCTTATGATGTGCACACCTCTGGCTCATGAGCACTGAGTCCAAGATGTGAAATCTAAATCTCAGCCATTAGTTTTCATTGTAATAAACCCATCAGTTTCATTCAGGAGCTTTGTCTCCTTTCATATAAGCTGTCCCAGTGAGGTGTCCTGACCACGTAGGGGCTGTAGAGGTGCTTGGCAGGAAGCTTCCGTGGTTAAAACAGTGAACAAGTTGGGAGAGACTTGTCACCCCCACCCTGTCCTTTGTCACCTCAGTATTGCATCCTGCAGGATACACTGCTCTGACTCTGCCTGCTGCTACAAGCAGTGGATCTTCCTCTGTGAGGACCTGACTTGAAGTCCATCACTTGGAGAGTCTGTTCCCTACGCCTGCTTAAGAGCATTCCTATCTAAGGAATAACATTTTCAAGGTATATAGTTACAATATAAGTTGAGACTTTTTATTATTGGTTTGGGGTTTTTTGCCTGGCTTTGTATGGCATACTGGAAAAAAATATTTAAGAGCTCTGTGCCTGCAAAGGTTTCTGTTTGAGTGGGTTACATTACCTCTTAAAAAAAAAACCCAAACAACTTCTTTTAATTAAAACCCCTGAGGCTAAATGTGGCTAGTTGAAGGCACTCTGGGGTTGTAATCCAGAAACACAGAGCTGATTTCCTTGTTTCACTTTAAAATTAGTGGTTTGGTGGTGTTTTTTGCTGTTAACTAGAATTGAAATGTTTCAATTATGAATAACGCCGGGAAGAAGGAGCACACTTGAGTGGGTTTAATGAGTTGCTTTGTGAATGTGTGCGTGGCAGTGGAGTCTCTGAGACCTGTCACTTAATATAGATACTGAAATGCATGTTTTATTTATGATGTATTAATTTTAACTATCCTAGCTTTTTTATTTTATGAGCAGGGTTTCTGTAGAGCCCTAAGATCATTTTAATACCTTCAGAAGAAATTTCCACTGACACCCACTGAACTGCAGAGCTTTATGTCTCATGAAAGTGTAAGAGTAGCATGTTTCTTGTCTACATTTATTAGTCTTAAGAAGGCACTGGATTTTCCTGTCGTGATTGAGAAAATACTAAAGGGTGGTTTATTCTTTCCCCTGGCTCCACAGTCTGCAGTTGTGGTGCTTGGGATGATACGTCGATTCTGACCAATATTGGCAGTGGTGGGTAAGAATAAAGAGACAGCAGTTGAGTACTCTGCTAAAACTTGAGAACAGGTACGAACAATAGAACTGTGCCTTTATTTTTGACAGGAATTTGAAAGGTCCTCTTATGTTTTAGAGCATCTTAGTATTGGTACTTGTTGTTTTTAAGGAAGCAAAATTTCCTTGGGAGATTTGAACATACTTCAGTGCATTTTTATTGTTGGCATTTTAACAGTTTGTCTCTTTTGTCCTGTCTTTTTTCTTTTATGAGCTGTTCTTCATCTTCTGTAAGAAATTGCTTACTGAAAAGCTGTATTTTAAGCCTTCAATTTAATGTTCCAGAGGAATATAGGAGTACTTTTGACTAAACCCCCAGTTTTAGAGGAACTTGCAAGCACCCATGCAAACTGCTTTCTAGCTAACATCATTGATTATAACAGTGCAAAGACAGCAAGTGCAGCAAAGCAAATTAATGTGGTAAGGTTATTACTTCATTAGAAAAACTGGAAAATATAATCCATGCTCATTAAGTGTGGAGACAAAAAAAATGTTTCTGCTGAAGTGACATCCTCTTTAAAAAACTGCATGGCAGACAACAGTATTACATAAATTAGTCATTGTTGGCCTTTTAAAACATGACCCAGAGCTGTTTTACAAGCAGAAGTGTAATTGTCAGTATGAGATTCTCCACACTAAAAAGCCAAAGACAACATTTGAAATTAAAAATGGGAGAACTCCTGTTTGCAGAAGAGCAGTGAATAGTGTGGAAGTGGCATCCACAGATCTGCAGTGAGCGTGGAGCGGTGAATGCTCCCATAACTCTGCAGAGATGCAGGCAGCTCTGTTGTGGGTGGCTTAAGCTACACAGCTTCCAACGAGCTGATGCATTTCTAAGAGCTGTCTGCCATTGAGTGGGGATGCTGCAGAAGGAGAAGAGAGAATTAACTCTGGGCCAGCCCTGCAACCCTTGCCTCTTGCTGTAATCCCTCCCCCCACGCCGATACACACGCACGCATGCAGAGAGTTTTCTTCTGTAGTAAGAAGAGTTTGTGAATTTTCAGCTTTCACCTTAACGAGTGGCTGTACAAAGTTGGTATCTTTGAGGGGATTTCTTTAATTTCCCAAAATTAAAGCTGATTGAGGGACAAAAAAAAAATTTTTTTTTTGCCTTTGGAGGTGTTTTTGTTTTCTAACAGCTCATTTGTAATCCAGCCTTCCTTAAGTACATGTTTCCCACTTCCCTCTGTGGAGAAGATGACTGAGCAGATGAAGTGATGTGTTTGCCCTTTAGACATGTTTGCTCCAGCAGGTTGGTTGGCTGCTCTGGGGAAGGAATGATAGATTTGAGGTGGGCTTCAGTGTGGGGGTGAGGGATCTGTAGCAAGAGGCAAGTGTTGCAGGGCAGACAGCTCTTAGAAGCAACAGAAGTCATCAGTTCACTGAATGTGGTGTAGTTTTAACAACCCACCATGAAGCTGACTCTGCATCTCTCTGGAGTTAATTACAGGAAAATTCACATTTACTTTCATGCTACTTATGCAGGAAAAGACTGAAGCATTTGGAGTCATTTTTCAATCTAAGGCTAGCACAATGGGTTGGTTTTGGTTTTTGGGGGGGATAGAATTTGGTTGGCTTTTTTACTTCATTTTCTTTACACAAAACCAAACAGAAACAAACAAAACCATACAAACCACACAAGCAAACAACAAAAAAACCCCACCAAACCGCAAAACAAAACACCAAAAACCCCAAAGCCAAAACATGACTTTTGGGATACTGAGAACCAGATCTGTCTAAGTGGCTGTGAAAGTTACTTGGAGTTGGACTTTGTCACTAGGGGGCACTTAGTCACACGAAATTGAATGTTTGGGCTGGGGTTTGTTGGTAAAAGCTTCTTTATTTAAAATAACTTCTTAAAATATCTGTTGATTTGGGGGTTTTCTGTTGATTCTAGGTATGTGTGTATACCCTTAAATATCAGGGGAGAAAGGAGGAAGACAGGAGAGGCTACAGCATACAGGATTTAGTGCAAAGAACCACTCAGGCTAAAAATACACCAAAAGGCTGCTCAATTAGTATTAATTTAATTAATAAAACATCAAGTGGAACAAATTCTCATATTTAGCAGCAGGAGGGGGGAGTAATCACAAACACAGGTACACTGCTTGAGTACAAAAATCTCTCTGCTGTAATTTTAGCAAATGCAAAACCTCCCATTCTTAAAACTGACCAAAACCAGAGCCCTCGTTCACACAAACCAGTCATGAGGCACCTCAGGTACCAAGAGGATCACTCTTTATAAAAGACATGACACTTGGTGGGGTACCACCTAGATTTGTTATGCTCCAGTGGTTGGTTTTGCAGACCCTGCTGTACCCCAGTGATCTTACAGTGGGCTGCTGGAGGCTCACGGGCAGCCTGGCCACACACGGGCATAGTGGTAGCTCCTGGCACATCTGTAAAGCTGGTCTCTGTCTTGAGAAATAACATGTTTTACCTGCTGCCTGCATGGCTGTGAGAATTTACCCTGGGACCTCTCTGTCCATGCCCCTCTGGTGGATAAAGAAGCACAGAGGGCTGGACAGTGAACCAAGGGGTGTCCCAAGTGGGTGGGCTTTGCTGTATGCTTTTTTTCCTGGCTGTTACTGCCAATCACAGAGAATAAAGAAGGCACTTGAGGATCATGTCTGCCAGGCCAGCTTAATGCTGAGGCCTGCAGAATGCAAGTATTAGTTTATACATACTCTCAGCGAGCATGGCATGGTGTTGTAGTGTGTCTGTCAGCAGTGTCCTCAGCTTCTGACCAAAGCTTGCCATGGAAGGCTTTGGTCCAGTGTTACCTGGGGTTTTTTGAGCCATCTGGGCAGGCTGGCAGGTTAGTTAACAAATTACACAGCTGTAGGGAGAGGCTGGAGCCAGGGGTGAATATTCCAGGTGTGAACTGGCACGACTGGGAGTGGGAGGGATGGTAACTGCCAGACCACTGGTGACAGAGCTTGGGAAGGAGAATAAGCAGTGTCAAGGACCTGACATGCTGGAAGCATATGGTTTGGGTTTTTTCAAACTGGTTTGCCCCAGATAAAGTCTTTATTAGAAATATAGTGCAGCTTGGAAATCTAAACAGTTTGGAAAACCCAGGGTGAAGCAGCTACATATCTAAGCAGCTTTTATATTTCCCTGTATCTCCTGCTGCACACGGAGGGAACGCTGCTGGGGTGCATTTTGGAAGACCTGCAGGTGACATAATAAAATTGTAACAGCTTGCCATGATTTCCTGTATCTTTTCTGCTTTATGAATCATTGTTCATGATTAATGGCCATGTATAACCACAGCTACAGCATTCACTTTCATTCATGGGCTTGAGAGCCGGTCTGGCTCTCCAAGTGCCCCAGCGTGGCTTTTGTCCCTCCACAAATGGACACAGCAATATTTTCTGCTCTGTAGTACACAGGGAAGTGGCAGTAAGATCCAGAGGACAGTATAGGTCTGGACTTTTTAACGAAAAACCGAGAGAACAGATTTCCTGTCAATCCTCTACACCTAAGGAATTTTGAACTGTCTCTTGGGCAGAACTGAGAATTTAATATTCAAGTCAGCCGTGGTTAACTGTGGAGTCCAACAGCATCACTTGGGCTGGGGGGCAGGTCAAGACTATTGAGACACTGGGTCCCCATTCATGCTGCTGGTTGTCTGCTGTGGCTCACAGGACCTCTGTCCTTCATGGTATAGTATTATCTGTGCTGGCATCGAGGGCTGCCCTCCTGCAGTATGAGCCAGGTGCTCAGATGGCCTCTATAAGAGTTGCACTGCATGGGTCATATTGCAGGACAAAGATTTATAAGCTGAAATTCTTTTTTTTTTCTGGCTGTCACGATGAACTTCACTGCAGCGTGGCTCAGGCCACGTTTCCTGGAAAGATAAGGTGGACATCTGAATCCATGGTCCCACTGAATGTTGTTAAGGGGGATTTAAAATTAGGTTTTATGGAAACAGGATAAATTATGCAAGAACTAAAAATCTACACGTATCATAAGGTCACCCCTCGTGCAGGTTGCAACCTAGAGAGGAATAACTTCTTACTCTTATAATTGGAAAAAAATAGGTTAGAAATCAGTCATAATTAGAGTGGGTTTGGCCAGCTTAATTCTAAGAAAGAATTTAGAGAACTGTAAAGAAGTTTTCTCTGCTTTTGCTGCTTAGGCGTGGAGCAGGTAGAGGGCAGTAGGTGCTAAGGTTCAGGGCAGCTTCTCCCTTGTGCTGGTGCTGAGCAGATCACTTGGCTGGTCTTTAGCGGTGACTGTAGGCAACCTGATTTTGGGTATCAGTCATCTGGAGGCACTCACACAATCTGCTAACCCAGCTCAGCGGATGGAGTTGTAACAGAGAACAGATCCAAACGTTAAGCCTCCTGGTAAGACTTCAGATTCAGCAATGAAAATAGTGCAAGCATTGACCTGGGGGTTCTCCATGCAGGTGAACTTCAGAGCTGACAGCTGATTTTGCCCAACACATCTGACACTGTCCAGGGCAGATTCTGTTTTCTGCTATTAAAACAAATGTGATAAGTATTACTTCCCATAAAAACAAATCTCTAGAAGAAATTAATTTCCTTCTCTAGGAGAAAAAACATTGGACAAAGTTTAATTAAAATATAATTGTCTGTAATCAATGCATTATAATTAGAAATAATGCAGTAAGTGTTCCCTTTAATGGCTGTTGGGCTCTGTGTTCGTTAAATGAATATCTGCTTTATGAAACAAAAATCCAACACAGCTCAGTGCTCGTTCTCAAAAGCAAAAGTCCCCATTTGTTTTTCTCTAGTGATTTTCATGCAGTTCCAAGGGAACAAAACCAGAAGACCAGCAAACTGATAGGTGGTAGAAAATTCCTGTAATAACTCCTGAACGCTTGGCATTCCCAGCCTGTGGCACGGAAGAATGGTGGTGTTAGCGTGTGGCTTAAGCTACTGCAGGTCAATCCCTTGCTCTCAGTACACTTTCTAAGTAACTTTGTAAATCACTGAGGTCATTGTGTTTATTTTTCATTGCACACAGAGCCTAATACTTGTAATATTCACTAAGTCTGTTCTTCCTTTTCCTTGGATAATTTATCTGAGCAGTGGTCAGTCCAGTGGTTGGAGGTTTGTGTACCAGCTTAACAGGAAAGGTCAGCAGCATCCTGTATGGCACCCACAGAGCATCCCCTCACAGCAGGAGGACATCACTACACCCCTTTGGCAAAAGAGATGTGCCCTCCCATGATTAAGGTCTCCCACATATGCTCTGGAAGCAAAACTGTGGGGTCAAAGGATGGCATTGCTCTGAGACCTCCCTCTAGCATGGCCCCTGAAAGCACAACAGGCAAAGGGCAAACATTTCAGTTGTGACACTGGAAGAGCTGGGGTAGAAGCAGACTGCTTTGCTGCTTGGCACTGCCTGGGCTTAGGGGTCTTCGGCATGGCCAGAAGACAGCTTTTAGCTGTGCAAAGAAGACAATTGCTGGAAACCAGCAGAGTGAACACTCTAGAAGATCTAGAATGGTTTCACCGGTTGCCTGTGTACCCCTGCTGCTCAGAGCAGTGTGAGGTAACACAGCTTTACTCTTCCCTTGCCCGCCTGCCACCAGCGGGCCATGTCAGTGAGCTGTGATGGGAGTATTGAGGGTGGTCAGACTCCAGAGTATTCTAAACTGGGGCCTTTTTTTTTGGCCTCTGCTGTTGCACATACCAACAGCAACACTGGAAGAGGCCAGAGCTCTGTCTTGCTCAGTATCCTAGCAGCAAAGTGAAACCTCCTCACGTGACTTTCCCAAGCTCCAGCAGTTTGTGTTTCAGGGACTTCCTGAGCCAGAGGTGGTTTCTGTTTGCTTTTCAACCCCCAGAGGATTTCCCAACTCTCAGCTTGTTCAGTTGTCCCCTGAATCCATATAAAGTTTAGCAGCCGTAACATCCCCTGGTGAAGAGTTCCCGAGTTTCCTTTCCCAGTTGTGTGGAGAGCTGCTTCCTCATGTTTGTTTTGAGCCTGCCATCTGCCTGCTTCAGCTGATGCCCCCAGCCTTGTGTTAGAAGAGGCAGCAAACAGTCAGTTCTGATTCACCCTTTCCATGTCACTTATGATTTTACAGATCTCTATCATATCTCCTCTGGACCATTGCTTTGTCAGGTTTTGCAGCTGTTGCTCCTTGTAAGCCAGTCTACACTTTTGGTCCACTACCTCACCCTCTTTTGTTCTCCTCCAGTTCTGTACATGAGTGGAAGGATCAGAATTGTGTAGCAAGTGTGTAGTTTCTTTTTGTTTCTCCTCTAGTCTTCAATTTCTAATTTCTTCTAGGCTTTTCAGTTTCTTCTAGTCTTAGCATGGAGATGATGTTTACACAGAAGTTTTAGTACCCCAGGATCTCATTCCTGAGTAGCAGGGTGCTCACAACTCAATTCAGAGTCCACCACTTCTGAATTTAAGGGAAAAGTTTTCCCCTAAAAGTTGCCCAGCATCACTTCACATAAATTGCAATTCATACACCATTTTATTACCAATTTACTCTTGTACAGAGTTTTAGCTTCCATCATCTTTACCCCAGATCACTTCCTATCATCAGCAGACATTGTCATCTCCCTGTTTGGTGATTTTTTTGGGGGGTGATTTAAGAATCACGTTAAAGGGTGTGAGTGTCCTCAACATGAGGCAGCAGGACTCCACTGGTGACTTTCTTCCATGGTGAGAACTGACTGCTCTCTCTTGTATTCCGTTGTTCTGTTCCCTAGCTTTTAAACGTTTGGTTTTCTAAATCTGTGCAAAGATGTTGCCTCTAATTCTTCACCTCTTAAACTGCCTTGAGAAATCTCACGTTAGTTGATGTTATCAAATACCTTTTGGAAAGGCAAATAGACAACGTATCCGAGTATTTAAAAATTGGATTCCCGTGCAATCCAAGCTCTGAAAGAAAATAGCAGGCACTCAAGAGACTCGTTACTGTTGCTCATCTGAACTATTTAGTCACTTGTGACACATCTTGGTACTCTGGTGCGGATGGCTCAGTAGCAGCTGGGCAGCTGAGGGTTCTGAGGAAGTGGATTTACAGCAGAACTCCACTGATCCATGTGTCAGCTTCCCCAGAAGGGGATTTCTCCTTGCCCCCACTGTTATTCCCTTTCTCCTTGCCCCCACTGTTGTTCCCAGCCATGCATCTCCACCTGCTCCGCTGGTGTGGCTGATCGGAGCTGATACGGCTGCAAATCAGCCTGTTAAACAAGGTGAGAATTTTTAGCTGAATCAGGACTGTGATGTGGCTTGACCTCATGATGCAGCTGCACTAGTGCTGGCTCAGGGGATGGGCAAGAGCTGGGCCATCCCTTTTTCCAGGCATTGAGCAGCTTAAGCTCCAAGAAACCCTAGGGAAAGTTGTGTGTCTGTAGCTTGTCTAAAGTGGTTTTTAGTGGAGGTTATTTGGGTGTGGAGTATGAGAAGGTGGCTGCATGATGCTATTTGTTTTCCAGCAAAGAAATAGGAGCCCACATCGTGTTAATAGAATAGGTCTATTCCTCTCTCAGAAATGAGATGGGGCCTTTGAGGGATTTCTTTAAGACTTTCTTTGTGTCAGTCTGGCTTTCTCCTGTAATCAGGAAGCTTAGCTTCCATTATTCAGTGGCTTTGTTATTATGTTTAATGTAAGTTTGGTACTGTATGATAGCAACCAGCAGTGTGTACATTTTGGTCAGTGATCCTGGAAGCTCCTTATTTGTAATCCAAGGGACAAGAAGAATTGTTGAAAGTAAAGACATTACTGCTAATGTTTTGATGAACAGAAGAAATCTGAAACTCTGAGCTGTTGTAGCTCTGCTATTCCAGGGTCTTTTGCTGCACATCTAATTAAACATCCATTTAAAAATTCTGGTTTCTTCCACTCCCTGCCAGCAGCATCAAGATGTAACATTCATTTTTCTGAAATTTGCTTCTCATATACTGGCAATAATTAGACCTGGCCTTTATATTGTAAACAACCGAAGTACACAAATCACTTTAATTACAGTAACAGGTCAATATGTTAGTGATGCCCAAAAGTTTGAGGGGGCAGTAGATGCTCAATTATCACAATTTCTTTTTTAGACCCCTCAGAAGGCAGGAAATTCAGTCCTGTGGAGTTGGGTTTTTACTCTTCACTGATTATTTAAGTAATAGCAATTGTTGTGGCTTTAGTCCAAAATACTTTCCAATCTGAAGAGAATTTTTCCACACTTCTTTTGTGTTTCTTTTCACTTGCTTTAATTAGATTTCATATAAAGAATTGTGTCCATTATAAATAAATACTAATAGCTAAATAGAAATCTGCTTTTTCCCCTTAATCTGTGGAAAAATGTGCAGGCCTGGCCCCTGCAGTTAGCAAGAAGACAGTAAAAAGTTCTGTTTCATAATCAGAAACAATGCTGACTGTGTTCTCCTGTCTCATCCTGAGTGCTCAAATCAGTAGAAATTAGTAATTTACACGTGAATAAAAGCACCATTATGACTGTGTCACTTCGTGCTTGCTGGAGCCAACTTGGTCAGCGACTCACATGCTGATTCATGTCGAGCACACAGGATTATTTTTTAATGACTGAAAAAGAATACAGTTCACCAGGAAGAATAAACAAGGTGGGGTTTTCAGTCGTAACAAAATATTCTGAATGACTTGGTGCTAAGGACTCTGAGAATTCCTTTTTCACCTTTGGAGAAGACGCATTAATCTCACCCTGAGTTTGGGGTATTGTCATGG
This sequence comes from Chloroceryle aenea, assembly GCA_013399075.1. Classification (NCBI taxonomy): domain Eukaryota; kingdom Metazoa; phylum Chordata; class Aves; order Coraciiformes; family Cerylidae; genus Chloroceryle; species Chloroceryle aenea. The sequence continues at coordinate 142,187 of VWZY01006094.1, read as the reverse complement.
CTACTGGTGCTAGTGCACGCCCATGGTTTGCAAACTGGGACGGGGTGGGCTTGACTCTTAAATCAGTCTCCCAGTCATGAGCATGGCTGCAAATTCAGCTGTAAATTCTCCTTCCCCTTGCTGTGCCTGGCACGGCACATCCTGCAGGAAGACTACTTAGCTTGCTGTCTGAAGGCTGCTATGTAAATAGCACTCGTGCTCCATGGTCACGTTCTCCTCGTAGGTCTCCATAAACTGCACCTGCACATTTAATGGATGCAAATTGTACGTAGGGTGCCCGCTTTTGGTGCATACACACGGTCCTTTGGAAGCAGCAGCAGTGTATTTTGTGGGCAGAAAACGCTTGTGTGTACAAAACCTGCAGGTGTGGTTGTAAAGGCCATTTGAGAGTTCTCCCTCTGCATGCAAAGGGTGCGCTCCACCTGAGGACAGCTCCCGAGGCTCTGCCCCAGTGATCAGGCTGCAGCTCTTGTGCTTTCGGCGCTGGGGCACTTGGTAGTTTCTGGGTCCTGGGTACCACTTTACTGCTGTAATTCTCAGTCTGTTTAATTAAAAGGAAGCATTTAACTATGTTTTCAGTGACATATGTGAGTTCCGTTCTTGTAATGATTTTCCAGCTGAAGTTGCTTCGTTGCCCCTGCCGCTTTCCACTTCTGAGCACTGCGGGTATCCGAGCTGGCACAGCAAGGATGGCACGCAGAGGGAGGCACAACGGGCATCTCTAAAGTAAGGGAAAGACTCCTGCCAAAGCAGAGTATGGTGCTGTTTGTGAGGCTTGGAGTATCAGGGTGATTCACAGGCGGAAAGGAGGCGGTTGCAGTTAACCGCAGTACGTGCAGCGTATGCTCAGTTGCTGCTCAGCCAAAGGTGGTGGTAGGGCAGATGGCAAGCTTGAGCTGCAGGTTTGCCTTTAAAGACATTACACAAACAAGATTTATCTTTTTGTGAAAGCTTACATGTGCTTTCGTGTAGTGGTGGTGAATCCTTTACAGACTGGCCTTCAGAATTTTGGGCTTTTGGGGAGGTGGTATCATAAGATCTCGATTAAGTAACTACTGTCAGTTCTCTCTTACATGAATTTTCTTTTACCTCTGCCCATAAATTATTGTATCCTTTATTTTTTCCTAGTCAACTACCGTGTCAGTATAGCGGATACAGTTTGTATTTTCTGATGTTCAAAGAACACTTTCAGAGAACACGACTGCAATGTTTTTATTTGTCTATTGAACTTTTCTTGCTGAGGATTGCTGTGCATCATTATAGGCCCTTCTTTTAGACAGCTGCTGAAAATATCACCCGTTTAGTACTGGTTTGAAAACCAAAAACCCAAACAGGACTAAAATTGTGTATGCAGAAGTCAGGTAGAGATGTTTAATAGGGCTATAAACTATCTTTACCCCAGAACCTTATTTCTTTACAGAGGTAAAAAGGGGGCATACATAAATTCTTAGCATGGAGAAGCAGTGGGAGGAAGAGATTTTATGGTGCTCTAGAGATCAAAAATTGACGGAAATTCCAATAAGCAAATAAGAAGCCTTATTTTGTAATATAACCTCCTTTGGTAACGTTTCAGTAATGTAGCCATCAGTGAGAAATGCAGAAGTTGTGTATTCTCTACTAATTCACATATCAGAAATGGACTGCTTGGACTAACTGCTCCTGTCCAATTACCCAAATCCATTGGAGGACTGAATCTGTAGCAGTGATTGAGCTTTCCACCCCCCTTTTTTCTCCCCAGTTTCTTTTGAGTAGCACAAGCCTGAACCCTTGTGCATCTTGGATTCGTATTATATTCTCAGTCATGGCTGACCTTTTACAAATGACTTCCAATAACTCCAGCTGAATTCAAACACAAGAGTCAGTTGCAAAAGGTCAGACTCTAGTTACACAAAACGTAACACAATTTGTACTCCCTAGAGCAACCGATTGCTGTAGGTTTTTGTTTTGCAGCTGACCAATCTTAATTCAGAGCCATGTATTAGGAAAGGTTATATTCTAGTTTTGTTTCTTTTTGCCTTTCTCCTCCTAGTTTTCTTTCACTATAAAATGATGCTGTTTAGAGAATTTTTTGAGTTTTCCAGATATTAAGGTTCTATTTCAAAGGGCTCCTATTTCACCTTTGCCTTTTCCCCTCTCTACTAGTGGCTTAATTCCAGCTTGTAGCCTTCCTTGTAAACGTGAGTAATGCCTTTCTGTAAGTGTCACGTTCTTATTGGGAAGTATTTTACTTCCAAATGGAATAATTTCAGAGAAGTTATTTGAGGCCAATATGCTAAGAGCATGCCTTAGAGTGGCACATTTAGACCTTAAGTAAAGAAACATGGCAGCTTCAAACAAGTACAGCTTAATTATGCAGGCATATCTCAGAATGAGTAGTAAATTGAAAGAATATTTGCTCTCATCACTGCTGGTCACTTCCTGGCCTTCTGTTGTGTAGACAATTCGTCTCCTTTTTGTTTCTGAAATACAGAAACTGTAGACTAAGGCTTCCCATGGAGACTTTGCTGTGGGACTCTGCTTTGTAATTAGTGCCAAGAAGTTGTCTTTTTCCACCCCTGTTTGGGCTTGCTTCGTGCTCATCTTGCACACACCACTGCTTCTGATTCACACCAGAGAAGCTTTGTAGCTCAGCTGTTTGTGGTGCGGTTGTCCTAGCAGGTAGGTCAAAATAAGCTTCTGTGGGCATAACCCTGTAGGAGCCTGTGTGCTGCTTCCCATTGGTACTGACCCCCTCACCTTCATATGCCATTTCCAGGGTGTTCTAATTAGGATTGTATAGCCATAGGGGGCTTCAGAGCTGGATATCAGCTCGTCTTCACTGCATGTGAAAAGCCAACATCTGACCTTCTTTAGAACATGCCAGGTTGGACGGTTGTGACTCCAGGTGGCTTTGCCTCAACACTGTTAATCTGACTGCAAATTCCTGTAGCAGTCAGATTCCTTGTCTGGGTGAGGGCAGCCATATGTTCTTAATGGGAGCAGAAGCCAAGCAGGAACCAAACCCAAAGCCAAACTACTGCGATGTCTCAGCCCCAGTGTCAGTGCCATGCAAAGCTTCAGCTGCCTGAGACCTTTAACAGGCTGTATGAAAGAACTAACTGTATGTCCACAGCTTTATTTCTCTGTGGGGTCAGAGTATGTAGATTCAAGCTCTGTGGTCTTTTCCATCATGACAGCTCTTACTGTACTGTTACTAAAATAAACAGCAGATAGTTTCCCTTCAGCAGCAAAAGATCAGGATCGAACATCCCTCATTTAACACATACTGGGAACCTTGATATAGGAAACTGCAATGGAATGGCTGATGGGTAGAAACAGCTTCCTTCGTGTCAAAGCCCAAAGACCTATTTTGTGGAAGATAACTGCATAAGCAATTGAGCTCAACACTGTAGTCAGAAAGGCATTTTAACAGATTATGTGACCTATTCTCCAGATGATTGCAGCATAAAGCACCATAAAGCACCGTGCATAACTAGCAACGTGAAAGTGGAGACCGGTGGTCGATGTGATTTCAGATGAAAAAGCAATGGCCCTTGCAGTCTGAGAACTGAGGCAGTTTCTGCCTTAGGATTTGGATCACATTGTGCTAAAGTTTCAGGAAATGCATCCACTAAACCATAATTACCTGATCTTTGCCTGCCTAATTGCAGATGAGTAGGAATCCATGATTTGCTCCATGCAGTTCCTTAAAAGAGCAGGAAGCTGAAAAAGACATAAAATAGTTGGATAAAAGCAGAAAGCATTTCAAAGCAGTTGCATAGTAGGCTGTATAAAAAAAAAGAAACAAACTGTTCTTGTTGTGAGATACAGAATGAGTGCCAAATAAGCATTGAGAGTATACACAGCGTTCAGCTGGACACCATCCAAACCACGATAGCAATGTTGTGTTGATGTTAAAACCAAATACACTATCTGATGTGTTTCCTTTATCTCAAATCTTCCATCCTCAAATGAAAAAGGGGACACATTCTTGTTTTCCCTCTTCCCAGATATATAAACCACAAACTTTTAGAAGGAGACTGTGAAAGAAGCCAGCCTGCTAGTTCTGTTAGTGGGCATCTTGGAAATTCTGTTTCATTTGAAAATATTTATCAATGCTGATGAAGCAGAGGAGAGGTAAAACTTCCTTTTTAATTAACTTACATTCTAAAGGCTCCTTGCTGTAAGTACAGTTACACGTGTTAGTGCAGGATTTGGTCCAAGGATGGATTTGAGTTACACCCCCACCTCCTTTTCACGCACAACAGAATTAATGAATAAGGGCCCTCAGTCCTATTAAGACTAATGTTTCTTTGTCAGCCCAATTCTTTTTTCCTTTGGGGTTTCTTCTTGTTATGACTTTGTTAGGTGGAAACTGAATGGTGTATGTTAATGAACACAAGACATTTGGCTACTTTAAGCTTTCATAAATGTTTAGTTTCCCAGGGTCCTTTGAACCTCTTAGGGAACAGTCCTGCATCCTTATTAGAGACTGACAATTAAAGGTCTGTTTTCATATCAAAAGTAATCACCAAAAATTAGCTAGGGAGACCTTGGAATGCTGTGAGAGTTTCAGTGTTTTGAGATGGCCAACTTTCCTTCATTTGCTTCAATCAGTATCAACTTGGGTTTCTTTTTATGTTTCCTACTGCCAGGGCAACTTAGGAGTTGGCGTTGTGACAACGGAGGAGGATTATGCAATACCATGAAGATGTGATTAATGTATTTTAGGCCACTGTAATCATATTCAGCTGCATAATTATCACAGAGGTGCAAAAGTAAGCCAGAGCAGGTTTTGAAGGCAATGGTATAAATGAGCAGTTTCCATTTTCGGAATTCCTTGTTAGCAGAAGGAGGAAATACTTTGCACATCTGCAGGAGCTGTGTTGCTTACAGATCTTGGAGCTTCTGCCAGTAATTTATAGGAAATATGTGGTTCTGTCCTAAATATTTTAATCTTTGTGCACCGAGTCGTGGGCTTTCACAGAAGCTGATCTGTTAGTGTCACACCTTGTCTGTTGTTCAGTCTGAGAAACAAACCCGAGTGTTTCTTCCTCAGGCTCTAGTGTGATGGGAAATGGCTGCAGAAGTTTGTCATGATCAAATGCTTTGGTTTCCTTTCACTCCTCAGAACCTGCTCTGGTAGATTAGGAAACCAGTAAGGAAAGTGGGGTGAATCATGACCCAGTAAGTTGCATATATATTTATTTAGGTCTATAAAAAACAAATAAAATCCAAAGCTGTTAGTGTGCTGTCACAAACTGGAAAACTGAAATTAAACTGATAAGCAAACATTGAATTGCCTCTTCAAAACTGATTTCAGAGTAGTGCCAGTCCCACTCGCAGGGGAGTGAATGTGGCTGTTTCAGAGCAATGCTGAGAGTCCCCTTTTTCCCCCCCAGGATTTTCTCCACTCTTCTCAGTCTGCTTGGAATCCCTCAGTCACAGGGAGACAGACCCGGAATTTCATTTGAGCCCCTGCCTTGTTGCCATGCCACAAATGTCAGTAGAATTATCTGAAGACTTAAGGAAACAAACTTATTCCAAAGTCTTCATGGTATTGCTGTTGATGATGGCTGCTTGAAGTATAAATTGGAAGAAAAAAAGAAATCCTTTGTTGCTACGACGTGTAGCGGTCACCTCCCGTACACTGGCAGATCTGTGTATGGAAGGGATTTTACACTCTAATTAAATCCAGTAGTAGTCTTTTGCCTTTTGAAATGAAACCTGGGTGGTTTTTTTCTCTCCTGCTACATACTTAGGGAACAAACATGCTGTCAAAATCCTGAATGTATCCGACTATTTGAACATAGAAACAGCATCAAGCTGTTATTTGTTCTGTTGGAGTGTACTCATATTTTCAATCTGAATCTTTTGTACCTGGTGATCTTAATTATATTTGAGCTGGAAGTAGTTTAACATTAAAAGGAATTACAGCAGATTAATCTGTAAACCTGCACAAATATCACATTCCTTTGTATGGAGGTAAGCAGGGCACAGTGTGCATAATTACGTGGTGTTCACTGTGTAGGTTGTGTGCATAAGGCTGAGGAGTCAATGTTGAAGTTCCTCATGACAGCCTCAATTAAGGCACGTTCCTGTGTCCTCCAGTGGTCAGGTGCCTTAGAAAACATACATTATTCCTCTCAGCACAGTAAGCTTCCTTGCAATAAGAACAAGCAAGCAAAAAAACCCAAAGAGTAAAACCCCAACTTGCCCTGGAAACAGGATTTAGTATCTTAATTAGTGTATGAAAGTACAGAGAAATCTGTTAAAGAATGTTTGCTGTAATTTTTGTTTTTCTGAAATAATATATCTGGAGGTCAACGCAAGAAGGCCGTTTATCTCAGCCATCTGGTACACTTCTTGCAACTGGAGAGACAAAAGAAAATCACTAAAAATTAATTGGGAGAGATCTTTTTCTCCAGTCCTGATGCAAAACCATCCTTGGAATCCAATGGCACCACTTTACCCTCAGTTAGAGCAGCAGGAGAGCAGACCCTCAGCAAATAAGAATCAGTTCATCCTGGTAAATACATCTTTTAACTCAAAGGTATCAGCAAAGTGGAGTTGTCTGTAATTTAGGCCTTCTGACTGGCTCGTATTTTCAAGGCTGGTCAGATGGCACTGCTGAGCCCATCTAGGAACAGTTTGCCAGATAAGGTAGACTGCTGAATGCTGATGGTCACCACAAGTGACTGCAAGACACCTAAATGGGAACATCCTTCTCAAGATTGAGGATGTCATTAATAAAATACAGATTAGTGACTAGTCCTTGTAAGAGAATTTTGGGGATTGATAAAAAAAAAAAAAAGTCAAGCATACTTCCAATGCCAGAGCCTTCTACTGCCCTACTAGCAGCTGAACCTGACCCCCCTTTTCAGTGCTGTGGATGGTGTTCATGTCTTTTCAGTGCTTTCTGTAGCTCTTCTCCTGAAACAGAACTAAGGTGCAGACCAGGATTTTGCAGCTCCCCCTAGCGTGGTGCCGAGGTATTTCCACCCTAACCGGCAGCGTTTCTGTCATTACAGCCTTGGTCTCTCTGAGCACAGCTTCGGACTATGCCAAATTCACGTGATGAGGACGAGGCTCATCTAAGGAATAAATGGAGAACATAGTACTCAGTTTGCTGTTGACCTTGAATTTGATCTCTCTTCTACCCTTAACAGCCTCTCGATCTGTGTCCTGGTTAACCCATGTCATCATAACTGGTACATCACAGAGATGCTTCTGCAGCTGCCTCTCCCATCATACTCTACTATTTAGGTTGCCCAAAGAAAGAACTAAGAGCGAGCAAGAAAGAACTACCATAAATTCTTCCTTACCTTCTCCTTAGCAGTGTCAGGAATGGCCACAAAGGTCTTTCCCAGTCTTTCTGTTCGTTTTTTTTATACTTGTCTGAGGTAGAAACCACAAGTTTGATTGATAATGCAGTTTGCATCTCGAGGCACCATTGGAAATACAATGGCATGAAAGGCTACTCTGGCGGAGCGCGCTTTTCCCCTGGGGCTGACTTTAGAAACTCATTGATGTCACTTCCTTCCTCAGTCAGCAAGTGAATTTCACTAATTCTCAAGACCAGCTGTCCATGCTGTCAACAGAAAGTTATTAAAATTCCTTTAAAGTGAATCAAAATAGCCTAAAAACAAATGTACTGGGAAACAGGAAAGCATCAGTATTCAAAGTCCACAAACCTTTGAGCAAAATAGTGTTGATCTAACCAGAGATTTCAAACACTCTGCTTTCCTAGCAACTTGTATATCATTAGAGAATGCTAAAAACACATACTCTTTTAATCTTCTATTACCAACAAGCTATTCAGTTAAAATATTAGTTACAGGAATAAATTCGATTTCTCTCCGAGATGAATCAATGAGCAAGGGAATACGTTCTGAGGAGTATCCACTGATAGTTGGGGTTGGTTGTTTTTAGCCAAAAAATAATTATTTTTGTACCTAGCAAATAAAAACCAAAACACAAGCGTGCAGGAAATAATTATCCTAAGAGACAATCTTTATAATATAGCCTAAAGTGATTATGTGATTATAATGCTTTCATTGAGGAGTATTCTCAGGTACAAGTAGGGAAGATGGTTTTACTGTAGTTAAAGGAATCTTTATACTCTATTTTGACACTTAAAATATTTTCACCTCATTTTAAAAATTCTATCTTGTGCCACATCTATCAGAATGAAAAAAAAATCTCTTGCAGTAGAGTGTCATTTCCTGTGCTGGAGGTGGCACTGCCCGTGCCCGTTGGTAGTGGCACTGATGGGATGCAGGCAGTGTCTTTAAACTCTTCCTGCTTCAAACCCCCACCCGGGGCCGCGTAGCCTCGCTGGATAGGTCAGCGTGAAACTGGGGCTTTCCCCAGTACGTGGGGATGGTCTCCAGCAGCAAAGGGAGGGTCACTGATCCCAGCTGCCCTTTTGACAACTGGTGAACAGTGCATGCTGCTGGAGTCCCAGACAGCTGTAGAAAAGCAGTGTTCTACCCACGCTTTGCTCCTGTCTTCGGGAGCGCGCTGAAGGGCACTGCAGAAGGAGGCCAGAATAAGTGAGGAGACCATAATTCAACTTGCTGCTTTGTGGATACTATCAGGATAGAGTTTCTCTCTGGAGCCAGCTGGTGCTTAACCTCACTCTGACACAGGCATGCAATTTTATTTTAGGGTAATGGCAGAAGCTGCTTTTCTACTCCAATGGTCAAATCCTGAGCTGGACACTACCAGCTCTCATGCTGCATTTCTTAAGATGCTTCACAGCACATATTTGAAATCTGTTGTCTTCACTTTGAATGTTGTCATTTCTTGTGGGGTTCCAGGATAGTAAGATTGGTTACCTATCTCAGTCTTCTTTTTATCCCAGCTTGATCAAGAGGGACTCGTGTTTCTTTTATTTTAGGTGGATTTCAACGTTGAAGTTTTTAGTCATTTCTAAGTGTTAAATTCTGATTGTTAATTACAAGGTTCAATTGTTTTTTTTGCCAAATATTCTGGTTTCTTGCTCTGTGTGCACACGATCTTATTTATTAAGATATGTACAAACTAATTGTTTTCTTTCTCTTTCAGAATCTGGAGAAAAATTGCAACAACAGGTAATTTATCAGGTATTTTGACACTTTTGTAATTGCTGTTACTTAATTATTCATGTGAAAGAATTGTAGCAGTTAAAGGGGAGAAGCTGACAGGACAGGCTAAGTTAGCTAACTGTGAGGGTGTGCTCCAGACCATGGTGGATCAGCCAACTGCCTCCTTCTGCAGATGTGTTCACAACAGTAACCATTGCTTTGAGTTAAACCTAAGATTTGCTATTAAGGAATTTCTGATCATCTGCTTCTCAATGTGATGATGGTGAGGACAAAGCCTGGAAGTAATTTATTCATTGTTATCAAATTTTGTAGCACAGAATTCTGCTTTTTTAATTTTTTTAAATTCCTTTTAAAAACCAGAAAGCTGTTGATATGAAATACGTGCAGAGAGCATGGAAGTGATGTTGTTCAGTGTTGTTTAGGTTTTCATTTCTGCTGTGAATTTTCACTGAGGCTTCACTGAACTGTGACACTGCTTGTGGAGGCATTTTCTGTCTTCTCTCTATTACTGCATCAGTTAGGAGTAATTATATAGGAAAAAAAGATTTATATATTGCAATTTAGCATTTCAGTCAGTAAAAGGATATGGGAACTACACTGAAAAAAACCAATAAAAATCCCTACCCAGAAAGAGCAGAGGAGGAAACTCAGAGTTTGCTTTCCTAGATGACATGCTCTTCCAGCCTGAAAGGTCCTGACTTGTACAGAGCACTGTGCTGCTTTTTATTCTTGGCTTCTTGCCCTCCTGCTGAATGCTGTTACCCAGATGGACTAGAAATGGGTGTCTGGGTTGTTCATGAGATCTGCTTCAAAAAGTCACCTGAAGAGCAGTCATTAAAATGTTTGTGTTCCAGCATTTACCAGCCCTTACACAGTCGTCCTTCCAAGCTATAAATGGGAGCACTGGTGTCATTACATCACTGCTAGCTGTGAATGGAGTGTCTAGATGGAGCACTAACCCACTGGGTGACTGACCACCTATGGCAGCCTTGTTTGGGTCCAACAGCAGTTCTGCTGCCATGGCAGAGCATGGCACCATTGTCACTGTGTCACTAGCAGTGGCCTGAGCTGGCACTGCTCCTGGGACACCAAATAGCATCCAGAGTTGGTACAACCTCCCCATTATCTTGAGAAATAGATGGGTGAACACACTTAACCCAGAATATGGCCTGATGTACACAGAGGAGGATCTTCACTTTTTCTAAATGAGCGTCGAAATGTTTTGAAACTTAATGGGAGTTCTGTGATTTGACTGAGAGGTTTTATCCTAAACCAACTCTAATTAACCTTTTTAATCTAAACTGCATTGTAAACTGACCTGAAGTGTCTGGCAAAACCATTTCTGGGAGTCGTTCTTGACCAGAAGGGGGGGCAGTTGTATTTATAAACCACAGCTTGAAGGTAGATGGCCAGGGCTGTGAGTAGCTCATCAGAGACCTAATTCTGCACATTTTCTGTGGGGCAAGATCAGCTCTGCAGGTGATACTGCCCTTTTTGGAGGAGGAGTATGCTGTGATGAAAGGACACTTGTCACAGATGTAAAAGGTGGATTAGGTGCCATTCGTGTATCCAACGCTGGTCTTTTCCTCATGCTACTGTCTTGGCCTCCTCAAATTCATTTCTAAGTCTGTCTCTCTGCAGTTAACTTAAGAGCATCTGATTTTGCAGGAAAATTGCACTGTCCTGTTGTGTGAAGGGTGTATCTAAAGAAAGCTGTAAAGCATTGATTTGGGGGTAGATGGTAGACATTCCCTTTTAAAAGAATACTAGGGAGGCTGGTGATACCTACAAACATCCTTCAGACTTCCAAGAAATGGAAGGACATTTCCAGTTAGAAATCAATTTCATTTTCAAGTCTATAATTTAGGCCACAGTTGCAGAGGCAGCACATAATTGATTCGTAGTAATATTCCTTCAATAAAAAGGTTTGAACTGGGGTTGTTCCTAAGTGAATGTCTCCCATAGGAGGATGCTGTTTATTTTCAATACTGAACTTGAAATTTTATATGCAGAATAAGATACTTATGTGACTTGAGACCCTGCAGTCCCATTTAAGTCAGGGCAACGACACTGGGTTGAACTGACTGCCAGAAATTTTAAGCGAGGGAGAAGTTGCTCTGCAGGAGATGAATGATGTTACCACTTGACAGGAGCAGGAGTGCAAAGGGGCAAATAGCAGGAAATGTCTCGTTGAGAGGTGAGTGAAACAGAGAGGGGATGGGGAAATGATAAAGCTGCTGTCCTAGTGATCTCCTGCCAAGTAAACCCCTCACTATCTGTGGGTAGCTGGGACCTCTCACATCTTGGAAGACCACGGCTGTTTCAGTGTGGGTCTTGGCTCTTTCTAAACCAGAGCAAAGTCTGGTGAAATATGACACAGATGAAACACTAAGGTAGTGTATTCTTCCAGAAACCCTTGACTACAGTCTTCCTCACAGGCTATTGTTTCCTTTGCTCATAAGGAATTTGCTGGTTTTAGCTTGAGTGCCTTGCTTGTCATCTATGGTTATGGGGGGGTGTGAACACGTGAATGTGTTTGAAAGTGTAAGAACATAGGCAAATCCACATTTGAGATGCTTGCCAACCTGGAGTGTGCTATACATTTCTATTTATTTTTATTTACCAATAAAGTCATCTAATTTGAATTAAATGCTAATTGTGATTGAGGGGAAAATGCTGTGAGACCTCTAGAGATCTTACTGTCTCTTCCAAAGCAATCTGGGGGAAGTTGAATTCTTCATGCCTGAATATGCATTAATATTCTTCATCTGAACCCAGTTTCATTTGAAACTTTCCTTACTATTCTAAAAGAGCAAGATGTCTTGTTTATGCTGGAAGATAAGTGTGTTTACCTGCAGACTGGATAGAAATGGATTCTGTTTACTAGCAAAAAATCCCTGTGGATCTCACTGCAGCCACTAATGTGAGAAATACCGTGGTGAATGCAGAAGCCCAGCCTTCTCTTATGGCCCTCTCTTCTCCAAGGGGTCCGTGGGGTTTGTAGGAAAGGGGTACAGTTGTTTATCATCTTCCTTTTTACATTTCATTGGTGGTAAATGCCCTGGGTGCCCTAGGGGAACCTGTCCAGTCACAACACCAGGCTGTCTCCCTCTTGGTCCTCTCCTGCAGTGACATTTGAAGCTGGGGACAATTTTAGCCAACTTTGACATAGTTCTAAGAAGAAGAGCTCAGTGATGTGAGGGGCAGTGTCTGCTCAGAGGGGAAATTTTGTCCTCACTGGCAAGAAGTCCAGTGGTATCCCAGCTCCCTATCCATGTCAGGAGAGGGCAGAGAGCAGGCTGGCGAGTACAAATCCAGGTGGTGAGCCACTGAGTCGCCCACTGCTGCCAGTTGAGTACAGGCAGGAACTGGAAGTGCTGGCCAGGGAGAGATTGGATGGGGAAACGTGATTGAAACTCCTCCAAAACTAGGCTAATACTTGTGTCACTGCTTGTAAGAACATCTTATTGAACAGCTTGTTTGTAGCTTGACGTTTGCAGCTGAAGTAATTCCTTTGAAGTAAATCAGGAAAGGATTTGGTACACGACTGGAAACCTTTAGGGCTTAGAATCACATTGTTTCCCCATATAACACATGCTCTTTGCCTCGTTTTTGTTCCAATTATCTTAATGGGCATCCAAGCTCCACATTTGGCTACTCAGAACAAAGATCTAAGCAACTGTTTAAGGAGCTGTATCTTCATTATAATTTAAGGGTTGGAAGGAAACTGCCGTGCCTAAATTCAGCTCAAGTCCAGATCTGCAACAGCCTCAGTTCATTCATCACCTCCCAGAGGAGACAGCTGAGCCTTGTAGGCTTGTTCCTCTGAGGTTACGGGTGTGCCCCAGTGTTGGAAAGACTGATCCCACCCGGGCCCTTCTTATCTCAGTGTGGTGGAAACCCAGAAACAGTCAGCTCACCTGGAAAGCTCTCACCTGCCAGATTAGACTGCACAAGGTACAGGTATCCTGGGCAGTCTTGGTGTTGGGATATCTGTGAAAAGTAAGCCTTGAAATATGGAAGTCCAGGTTCATCTTCTTCCTCTGCCCAAGCAGATTCAAACCTACAACTTCTGCTGCCTCTGAGACCCACGTTATATCCCTTCTACATGTGAGAGAGAGAGACAGAGAGATGTCTGGTGGCTGCAGCACGCCCTGCTGAGGGGAGTGAGGGTTTCAGTCCCAGCATGCAGGGTTAGTGAACCTCCAGGGTTAATGCCCAGCGGTTAGATTACCCTCCCAGGGAATATGTCTGCTCATGCAGACAGGGCAGTGGGAACCAAGTCTCCCCTGTGCCGGGGAGGTGTTGATCAGCAAGTGCCAAGAAATGGTCCCTAATACCTCTGGATGAAAAGATGTTGATGTGTAGCCTCAGGCATCAGCCTTGTCTTTAGAGAGGAAAATAGACGCTGTTTCAAATACGAAATGTGCTAAAAAACAACCTGCCTGGCTTGAGTTGTGAACACGCGAGAGGCATTATTTATTTTCTTCTTCATAAAATGACTGTGTATATGAATTACCATGTACTTGGAAGTAACGACTTTGAGAATTACATTTGTCAACAGAGGGAACTGTTTAGGTTATTTGACTTGCTTCTTGTGGTTTAAGTTATGAAAAAGTAGGCACGTTAACATGATTTAGTGAACTCAAATAAGAGACCAATATGTAATACACAGAGATTACTTCAAATTGTCATCTTCAGGTTTATACTCCCTGTGTACATAGAGTAAACCTACCAGTCAATGGAACCTGAGAATCTTTTTTTCCAATATTACTCTTCAGAAAATTAGAGTAAGATTTTGCCTGTTAGGACCGGTGGCTTCACATACAAAATATTCCTAGATTTCAATCTAGAGGAAGGAAAAGCTTGCTGCTATTTTGTGTGTTTTGAGAACTTTAGGGGCAGAAAGAACTATGAAAGTCCAAAGCAGAGTTGTTTCATTCTTCTTCTCCCATAACAGAGATGTGTATGATCCAGAAGGTATCTCTGACAGAAGGACCTTTGCTAAAGTTGCAGTGCTCACAAGGAATACATCTGTCAGCACTGGCTTGTGAGGAATGTAGTAGTGGTGACTTGTCCTGAATATGTTAGATGAGAAAAAACCTCATGACTCCACTGGGAGATAAGGAGTTAGTAGTGCCTGTCTCTGGAGTGGCTGTTATAAGCACGTGTTGAATCTAGAGGTTTATCTCTGCTGCACAGAAGGTGAAGCATCTCACCAGCAAAGGTTTCCTGTCACTTGTGGCCAGCCTGGATAGTCTCTCCATTGGGAGCTCCTGTAGGGATTTGTGTAGCTCACCAACATTCTCCAGCAGCTGCTGTCATGTGGAAAAGTTGTGAGCATAGTTACACATTAGCTTAGGTAGCACAGTAGTGGAGGAGCCTGGCCATTGTGAATTATGCTTTGCGAGTAGTCTCCTAGCACAAAAACTTAGAGATAATCCCTCCTTTTGGCAGGTTTAAGAAAACTTGCACATACACGTACAAGAATAGTTCTACATATTTTATTTTTTAGCTCTAGGCTTCACTGGCTTGCTGAAGGTAGGAGTTGTGCAAACTTTTCATCATATTTCAACCACATATCTGTGCTGAGCCATCTGCCACAATCATGGCCCTCTGCTGAAGAAATCCTTCTAACCATGTCCAATTATGTGAACAACTTGATAGTTTAAGTGAATGAGATTAGGCTGAAATTACCTATTACCTTTTGTTTGTTTTTTATCCCTCCAGTATTCAAGCTGCCTTAAGCTAAATACCTGAATTTAGAGCCCGATCTCCATGTGCTCCCTGATCAATACAGAATCAGAGAGTGAATCAGAAAATGAACCTTGTCTCAGAAGAGCCTTTCTTTACCCTTTTTCCACAGATACTTCCTAGGTAAAGGTGTCAGGTCTTAAAATTATATGGTCATTATAATACAATCCTCACGTAAGCAGCAACATAAAGAGAAACATCTATACAGTGAAATACAAGTACCTATTGCTTTCAGTTCATGCTGACCTGTGGCACTGCCAAACATGTCTAGTAGCAAAGGACTGGGATGTAAGAGAAGGTAATTTACTCCAAGGATGTATTTCAAACTCCTGCCATTTCATCACTGGGGGCCTTTGCTTCTTCTCGAGGTTAAGCTTCTGTATGTACTGCAGAATCCTTTCCTGGGTTGATTAGAAAATACAAATGCTCTGTCCTCACAAATAATTGTTTTTCATAAGTTTCATCTACAAAGAAAAGATTTCAACCTGTTCTTAAGGAATTAAGTTTTTATCATCTTTGAAAATGCATGTGTTCTCAGAGCATTCATGTTAGCTGCTCAGTGCAGTAGTGCTGAGAGGGTCCTCAGAGCACTCAAACCAGCAACAGTCAAGTGCAAGCCACAGTAAAACCAGAGCACAGTAGGCTCCCGGGTGAATCATGCAATTCCTCCTAAGCAGCATCTTACAGGACTGTTTCAGGAAGGATGTTCTAGTACAGAAGAGATACTAGCTAGATATTGAGAACCAGTGTTTACAGCGTAGTTATCTGGCAGCACAGAAAAACATGATAAAATAGAATATTTCTTCCCTCCACTACTCTTTGTCCTACGTTTTCTGTTGGGCTCACTTAATTTTATTATTCTTGTTAGGAAAAATGAAGATCCAGCACTAAAGCATTTAGGAAACACAGCACTGTCTGCACTGCAGGCCATTACATCTTTGTAAATCAGCACTGGAATATCATCTGTTCCAACACATCATTAACTTTTTGCATGGCAGGTTGCTCTAATTGCAAATGTCTAGATGAGATCCCACCCGTGCATTGTAAAACCACCACAAAGCATAATTGGATGAGTCTTAACCATTCTTGGCAGCAGTCAGTCTCCTCTACACCACTGGCTTGTGAAGGTGTTAAGGGAAAGGACAGCTTCAGAGTGTGTAAAGGAAGGTATTGGCTGCTTATTTTTACAGTGAGGAGAAGTCATTGTGTGGCTGGGGAGGAGCAGGGAATCTCGGTGGTGAGCACGCACTGCCGTCCTCGCCGCGGGGCTGTTGCTGCCTTGTAAGCTCTGCTCCTTTCCATGTCTGCAGGATTTCACCCTCCCACCTCCAGGGCCACCAAGGAGAGCAGCATGGAGCAGGAGCGCTCCTCCTGGCCTCGATAAGCACGAGATGGCCATCTCCAGCAGCAGGCACTGGCAGGACAAGGCTGCCCCTTTCGGTGTGGTGGCTGCCTCCTTGGCGAGCCAAATGCCCGACCAGCAGAAGATGAGCGAGCCCCCTCTGGGCCGGTTCAGAGGGCTCTATTTACCCCCTGCCCTGCACCCGTTGAACAAGACATTAGTCAAGGTCGGCAGGTGGGAGGATGTGGATAGCACCCAGGAGCAGCGCCGATCCTTCCTGCGTGCCTTCTGTGAGAAATACAGCAGCAGAAAGAAGCTGCAAACCCACCTCGTGCACCTGGTGTCAAGGATTTACGTGGAGGACAGGCACAAGGTCCTGTACTGCGAGGTGCCCAAAGCAGGCTGCTCCAACTGGAAAAGGGTCCTCATGGTGCTCAACGGACTCGCCGCTTCAGCCCACAACATTTCCCACGACGACGTGCACTATGGAAAGCACCTAAGGAGACTGGACAGTTATGACCTGAAAGGGATATACACACGGTTGAACACGTACACCAAGGCTGTATTTGTACGGGACCCTATGGAAAGGCTGATTTCTGCCTTCAGGGATAAGTTTGAACATCCTAACAGCTATTACCACCCAGTATTTGGGAAGGCAATAATTAAGAAGTACAGACATAACGCAAGCGAAGAGGCGTTGAAAACAGGCTCGGGAGTTAAGTTCAAGGAGTTTATCCAGTATTTGTTAGATTCCCATCGCCCGGTAGGAATGGACATTCACTGGGAGCAAGTCAGTAAGCTCTGCTATCCCTGCCTTATCAGCTATGATTTTATAGGAAAGTTTGAAACCCTGGAAGAAGATGCCAATTACTTTTTGCAGCTGGTGGGTGCCCCAGCTGAGCTAAAGTTTCCTAAATTCAAAGACAGGCATTCCTCTGATGAGAGAACAAACACAGAAGTAGTGAGGCTGTACTTAAAGGAATTGTCTAAGGAGGAGAGACAGCTGACCTATGATTTCTATTACTTGGATTACTTAATGTTCAATTATACAGCACCAGTTGTATAGCACCAGAATAGCTTCAGGCTTCTATTAGATATTTATCGCTTTGGGATTCAAAACAACCACTTCAACATTAGTCCTGAAAAGAAACAAAGTTGCTGCTAAGTGGAGCTGTCTTCTCTTAGTGGGGATCTTACAAGCTAGAGTGACATCAATTGACATGAAAGTATAGGAGAATGCACCAAAAAAGACCTGTAAACAGCATAAATTGCACTAAAATGCCTGAAAAAGCTGCTTTTACTATTATGGATTATAATGTGGCAGTGGTAGCGCAGCCAGCTGTTGCATTAGCTTACCTAATGTTCTTTTAATGGTGTAAGAACAAAGCATTCAGAGTAGCATGATTCCCTTTTGTTGTGTCTGCTTTAGAAAGTGGTTTCAAAACTATTTTTGAATGTATTTTTTACTTCCCGTCACTTATTAATAAAGAAGCATTGGCTAATTTTGTAGAAGGTTTGCAGCGTTCTCAGTTGCAAGGCTCGGTGGTTTGATTGCCATTAGGCTGTCACTGGGTTTAGATGATGGGTTTTTATTGAAGGAGGCTCTTGAATACAAATGCATAAAAGTACAAATAACACAGCAGCTCAGCTGCCGAGCAGAGTGAATGTGGGTGAGCCTGTGATCTGAAGCCCTGGTCCCGTTTTGATCTTCCTCAGAAGAAGGAAGAATGTCTAAGTGTCTAAGGCAGCAGGCTCTGCACGTCTCTCCTCACAGTGGGATGAGCCACTCCGAGGGGGAAAGCTAAAAGCACACAGGGCAGCCCAAGTCGGAGGTGGTGCTGTATGTGACTAGCAGCAACCATAGCTGAAGCCAGCCCGCTCGCTAGGGTTGTGGAGCAAAGAGGAGCAGAAGGAAGCCCTGAAGCCATCATCAACATGAGGCACGGAACGATGCAGGTGTTCAGGGCCACCGAGGAGGTGCAGGGATGCCTTGGCCAGGTAAACACACCCACTGGTACGTGGCTGAGCTGTTGCTGTGCCTAGATGGACCCACTGGTGTTAACTCCAGAAGTGTTTGGAGCTGCCTCATTGCTTGTCGTTCTTCAGGACAGCGTGTCCCTAAATCTCCCCATTTAGACTCAAGATGGTGTCTGACTCCCACTGTCCCTGGCAGAAATCCCTCCAGATTTTCCTGTGGGCTCTGCCCCAGAGCAGGGAGTGCCAGAGCTGCACCGCTCTGCCCAGGGCACTGTGAGGAGCACGGCTGCCCCCCGGCCAAGGGCTCGGCCCCCAGGCACCATACTGGGGATGTGGTTCTTTGCAGCTGCTGTCACACTGGCCCCCAGAGCACTGCCACTCCAGTGCTGGGCACCGTGCAAGTTCATGGCTGTTACTGAGTTCCTGTGTGTCTTTACCCAGAACAATTTATTTGTTTTAATTTTTAATTTGGCCATGCATTTTCATGACAGTTGCTCTCAAGTGGGACTAATGCGTTAGGACATTAAAGAGCAGCTCCTGATAGAGCTTTGATTTTGTGTCATCCGACCTCCTAACTTATGAAAACTGCCTTCGACTTCACTTGGATTTGACCTTGGTATAAAAATCATCTTTTCCACAGATGCAGTGGAGCTCTCTAGGTCTCTGCTCTTGTAAGTACTGATCCCCACCTCAAATCTGAATTCATTCTCTCTTGCCTCGTAGGGAGGCCACTGAAGATGTTAAATAAAAAAATAAATGTACACCACCCTTTGGATGTTGATCTCTTTGCTTTGTGTTGTCTGTTGTGGACGTGTGTTAATCAGTTATTGTCAGGGAACAGGAATGGTTCATGTACCAATATCTTAAAAAAAACTCAAACATGTGAGGAAAAAATTTAACATGCTAATTAAAAATGGAAGCTGATTTATGCATGACTTTCGTTTTAATTCAGGGAAGTAAATAGTAGTAAATGACAAAGTCTCTGAAGAGCTTAAGCTTCACCTTAAGCTTGCTTTAGAGACAAACTTTCAGCCTGTCTGCCCAGAGGTTCGGAGGTGGAGGGTATGTAATTGTGTTCAAAAAGCCGTTACCGTCCCGTGAGATTTCATCTGCTAACTGATCTTAGATGAAGCTATTGTTTGAGTCAAGGGGAGGTGAGAGAAGTTATTAGCAAGTGTTTGGCTTCTGCAAATGAGAGAGAAAATGACATTGATTTGCATTCATCTGTGGACAAAGACATCAGGTCCCCGGATCATCATCTTGAAAATCGGGTACGGTTTGCCTTTGTGATTTAAAAGGGGAGGACACCACTTTGGGCCTTCAAAGCATCCATGTGCACAGAAGCATAATTGTTTTAGCCTCACTGTTGTTCTGTGGCTCTAGTGGAAGTAATTTAACTTCTTTGTATGATCAACTTCAAATTTCATAGCCCCTAACTGCACTTAAAAATTCATTTTTTGAAAATCTAACCCAGACTTTTGTAAAGAAGAGCCCCTCCATAGTCATCTTCAGCGACCTGAGGGATTCAGATGATCTCAGTAGCAGAATCGAGATTGTACTTTGCCTCATTAACCACATTTTGAAAATCACCAGCCTGCTTTGCCAGGAATTAAGTTACATGATTTAAAATTAACATAAGAGTTTAGCATAATTGAAGTGGGACTGTGATATCTGACTTATGGGATTATAAGAGATAAAGGCATAATTTGCAGCACAAAAGATAACCTCTATTTTTAAAAGTAAATTTCAAAAGGTCAAAGTGTGAGGTTGGGTTGTAACTTGGCTTGTATTTTGTAAGACAGCTAGGTGAACCCAAAACCTGAAGATCATCCATTGTAACTACTGTAAACCCCCCCAGCTCCACAACTGCCCGCAGATGTTTGTTTTACTCAGCAAAGGATACTGGATGTATGCAGAACAGGAGTGGAATTAACTCCACACATTGGGTGCATTACCCTCGGACCAGAGGTCAGCTGCAGCAGGCAGAGCCCCCTTGGAGGGGCTTCAGTACGGTAACTGCTTCTTAGACAGGAACATTTCTTCAGCTGCAGATCTCTAAGGTTGGTAGTCAGGGCAAGCCAGATGTGCTGTGAAGGCATTACAGGGAGTTCGTGGGAGGGCTGAGAGTGCTCCCGTGGCTCCTTTTGTCTCCTCCAAATACCAGACAGTTGTGCTTCTCCTCCTGAAACAAACACTCGATATTTGGAGACTCATGTTCTGTATTTGCCTTCTTTCTAAAATGAATCGGGATGAACTAAAGTAAAATTATTTTCTTTAACAATAAGGAATAATAATTATAATTAATAAATACATCAGCTAAAAAGAAATCTTAAACTGCATAAACGTGCATTCTCAAATTCTGATGTATTTGTCACCTGTACAGCAGCTTCATTTTCCCAGGTAGCATTTGGCTCACAGAGCCCGGACGCAGCCATTGCCCCCCTCTCTTCTAAAACTGCTGGTAAGCTGCTGCTTGCTGGAAGTCGGAGGTGTGCAGCCACACTGCAATCAAACGTGGCACATCATCTTGAAGTGTCCTCTGGTGTAACTCCCCCCAGAAGGCCAAATTTATTGGAGCTATGCCTGCCTCAGGCTGTTCTATCTTGGTGGCGTGTCATTGGAGATCGCCACTTTAATTTTAAATGTAGTTTAAATTGAAATGAAAATTACAATAGGACACTTTGCAAAAGTCTAAGAGGAAAATATTTTACTAGAGCTTTGTATTGTATATGTAGGTTACATATAAAAGTCTTTATTGTATGTGCCTTCCAGCTAACAGTGCATCAGGTAAGACTTTTAACTGTAATGTTGGTACCAGTTTATCAGCTGTATAACCTGCTTTGAGGCTTCCAAAACGAAATTAATTTGGCCTCAGAACCTAATGTCCAAAATCAGACCATTGTAAAAAATACAGATGCACCTGTCCTGTACCAGCCAGTGCATTTACAGTTCGGAGGGTAGGGCAGGGACGCAGCGTACTGGGGGGAAGATGCCCCTAACTCCAGGTGCCTGGGACTGATTTGCCTTCTGAAATGAGTGTATGTGCTGGGTGGGTGGAGGAAACTGGCATACTATTTATTTTAATGAAAATGTCTTAAATTTGGTATTCATGAAAGTATCTATTTTGGGGGAGAATTGTTGAGCTCTCGGCGCTGTAGCTAATTGTGGTGAGTCCCACAGGTCTTGTGTATGGTGGATGTAGCTCTGCTTGTGGCTGGAGTAACAGACTCAGACTTCAGAGACCGGGATCCTCTTTCAAATTCTGTAACTTCATGGACTTGTTGGACAGATGTGAACTGCTCTCTGCTTCAGTTTCTCTCCTGGTAAAGTGGTCTTGTAATTATACCATGTGCTGCCTTCTAAAATCACTGAACTATGTGGACAAAAGGCTGTGATTAGGAATTGGGTATTAGTGTGGAATTTGACTCATAGGATGTTCATGGCCTTTCTTTGTTTTACTTGCCGTGGCTTGGAGGAAGCCAGGGACTTCCCAGCTTTGTTCCAGCTGAGAAGTGCATCATTCAGCTCTGTTCTGGGCAGTTGGCAGCCTTAAGAAAGCAAGCTCTGTTTCAAACCAGTGCCCTGCTCCAGCATAAAACCAGTGCCAGGTTGTCTGACCAGGGGAAAGTGCCCCTCCGGTTCCTTTTATGCAGAGGAGAGCAGACAGAGACAGGGTGAGAATCTTGCCATCTCGTTTTATTCTGAGCCCAAATAAAGAGGAGCTGTTTTATCCTGGCGTAGTGGCCCTGAACAAAGTGATGCTCAGCTCGGCAGTTCTGCGGAAGCAGGATCCCTTCCACATATGCAAGCTCCTGCCTTCTCCCAGACACCAGGGCTGTATAGCCCAGTACCCAGCATGTCCCCCAGCCTTTCCTGAGGTCCTGCCAACCTTTGTGACAGTCTCCAGTTTACTCGGGTGCTGGAGACTCTCGGAATTTCTCTTCTGCTAACATAGCCACGTTTTCTGTGGCTCTGTGGAGCCTACTAATGACACGGAGACTGTCAGACTGCATTGCTTTCTTCTGTTTGTCTTCAGAAAGTGATGTGATTAACAACCCCGAGAGGGGAGAAAGGATCCTTACAAAAGGAAAGAGAAAAATCTCAAGACTACAATCATGAGGTTTTTTAAAATATATATAATTGTTGCTTCCTTTCCTCTGCCTTCTCCCATACGATTTCCCACCCTCTTTCAGTATGTCAGTACAAACAGGTGCGGGAGTTGCTGATTTGCTTTCAGCTGTCAAGTGTAAGCCAGCTCCGGTCCGGCACATCCATGATATCATGGCACTGAGGCTGCACTAATAAGCCTGCCTGAGAGTATGGTACTGTCAGCACCATCTGTGCACACATATCTGTCTTGCCCTTGTCATGTAGAAATTCCTCCTATTTCATGGTCTTTTTCTCAAATTCCTTCCAGAAAGTACAGTTTCCACAGAACCTCCCAGTTCTTCTCATTTCCCAAGATTTGTAAATTTGAACTGCCCCATCTAATTTGCATTCAAGAAGCAGCATTCTGAGACATAAGGTGTAGGAGCAGAGCAGGTTTATCTGGGCATTTCAGCACACTGAGATGTAACTCAGCACTCAGTGGATTGTAAATACATGTCAGTAGGATATTAAATGCTCAAGGTTTCATCTTCCCAAGCTAGTTGCTTGAGTGTAAAAACTGGATCTGGACAGACTAGCACCTGCCCATTGAATTACCTCATTCTTGATAATAGCAGCCACACACAGAGACAGATTTTGAAGTTTTAGGAAAGACAATGAGTGATAATTGATCTGAGAAACAGCGTGTGTTCCGAGAGACCAGCTCAGGCGTGCAGCAGTTCCCTCCCTGCAGAGTGGCACAAATGTGTGTGTAAATGCATGCAGGCTTCATGAACACCCAGTGTGCATAGGTGAGCCTCGGAACCTACAGCCAGATGTGCCACAGCAAAGGCTCTGGGAGCTACTCAGCTTAGGTTCTTCATTTGACTTTAAGCGTGTGTTTACATACGTACTCTAAAGAAACAGAACCCCCATCACTCTGGGTGTACAGACAGCACTTGGGTTAACTCTGTGTTCCTCTCCAGCTGCAGCAGAGCATTAATATGGTAGCCCTGTATATGCAAAGGTATCATATTTAGCTATTGCACAGGTTTTTGGTTTGCCTTTTTAGCTCTGGGACAGGATGCTGCCAAGGCCATGCAGCTGAAGTTTGGGCAGCTGCACCTGCTTCTGATCCTGGATATGGCTACAGGTTCTGGGGGGAGGTTCCTTGGTGGGGAACCAAGAAGGGAGGCAAGTGGCAAAAGTTTGGAGCATATCTGATTTCAAGGAAGTGATGATGTTACCACCTATAATGCACTCCAAGCCACAGGAAAAAAAAAAAAGAAAGAAAGAACGAAAACCAGAAAAGGGAGAGAGGGAAAACCTCTAATGAGAAGGGGAAATGTTAATTGTGGCTGGAGGTGACAGTGCACAGTGAGAAATTGCTGCTTTGCTGTTGTATCTCTGATGAAAGTACCCTAAGACTGCAGCACAGCAAAAGCTCAGCTCCAAGGGAGGATGATTTTTCTCAAAATCCTCGTGATCCCTGCAGGTCCTCCTGAATAGCAGTGAAAGCACAAACACAGAAACAAAGTGAAACAAAAATGTTCCATGTCTCAGCCATGCTGCCAACAAATTGCCTTATCCCATTTCCCCCTGAATCTTTCCGGCTGCGCCGCTTCTGCACAGAGAAACTCCCCTGATGGAAGTGCTGTTACCTCTTTCCTGCCTTACTTTACTTAAAAGCGATGCTAAATCTGACATTTCCAGCTTAAGGTGATGCCCATTAGGCTGCTTAATCCACAAGTCGGCCGTTGGAGGAAGCAGGCAAAACTTTCCAGGTGAGCCAAGCAACCGCTGCTGGCGGGCACAGCAGGAGCTGAAGGGGCCACCTCAGGAGAGCAGGTGGACGATGGGAGACTCCAAAGTGTGGCTGAAGAACCCGAGTCTTGGGGAAACTGCTTCTGACATCCCTAAACATACTTCAGTGGAAAGAAGCAGAGGCTACTTTGCTGACCCCCCAGCTTTCGGAGCAAGCCATGGAGAAGGAGAGGGAATATTTCAGGGCATTTTCAGAGATTCTGTTCAGCATTTTCAGTTTTGCTTTCCGCTCCCCCTCCTCCTGCCAGCACCCAGGCACTTCTTTAATTCATTGCAATTGACGAAAGGAAAACAAGCTCTCCCACTGACATCTTCATAGCTGAAATCTGCTCTCTGTGCTGTCTTGGTTGCAGAACCAGGCACAGGCTGAATGAGAGAAAGCTGGGAACTCGTTATGTAAAATCTACAGCAAGTGAGCTTTTCTAGTGCTATTATGCCCTGACCCCTTCTTCTGGCGCAGGAACAAAACCACTGAGACTGGACAGTTACAGGGTTTCCCAGGCTCTTTTTTGTTTGGGTTTTTTTTTCCTATTTCTTTTTTGCCTCATCACAAAAAACCCAAGTGAATCGATGGTGTGCCCAAACCTCTGAAATAGCCAAGGCCTTTCAGTGTCATCTACAGACAAAGCAGTGGTGGGGAAAGATGTGTATTCATGATTTAATCAGAACCGATTCTGATCTAAAAATTCCTTGCTCTGGATAACGATGGAAATCTCTGACACATTCTTCTAATCATCTGGTATTTGAGCGACACTGTTGCTTTTTTTGTGTTCTGTATGTGGCTTAAATGCACCATTTTCCCAGGAAGTTACATTTTCTTGTAACTCAGGTGATTATTTTACCCTCAAAGACTTAATCTTTGTTCCACTTCAGCATCCTCACATGACTGAAAAATAAAAGTACTAGATAACTAAAATTAAGATAGGGCAAAATAAAATGAAGGAGAGATGAGAAAGAGAAAAGAGATAAGAAAGGGAAAGGAAAGGAAAGGAAAGGAAAGGAAAGGAAAGGAAAGGAAAGGAAAGAAGGAAAGGAGAGAGAAGAGAAAAAAAAAGCAAAAGAGAAGAAGAGAAGAGGTTTCTTTGCTATAGGCTACTAAGACTTTATATGGATTTTGTACCTCTCCATGGATTTTGGAAACTTGGAAATATCTACCATTTCCTGGACACACTGTCAGCTCTTTGAGGCAGTGCAGTGGGGATCAGTGTGACCTTTTAAGGATGAATTACAAGTTTCTGAAATTGGACAGCAAAAAATGCATTGCAAGACTGTGTGGAAGTGCCCTTCTGTGCCTTTCATACCAAACAGGTTCAGCTTAGGACTCAAAAGTTGTTTTTGAAGAGCCCATTTTGTCACCTCCACCCCGCAGCACCGAGGACCAGGCTGGGTGGTTTTCTGCCCCCTCTTGCACCCCGAGGACCAGCCAGGCCACAGCAGGAACCGCTAACAGTGCCGGCGAGGCGTGTAGCTGAAAAGAATCCCTTTCACAGGCATGTTAGTTCTGCCGTGCTGCTGGTAGGAAAAACGTGCTCCTGTCAGTCATGTATGCAGGGTGGGAAAATGGGATGGGTATTGCAGGTGTTTAACTTCTGCACAAGGGTACATGTGAAACCATTAACCCCCCGGAAAGTTCCCTTTCTCTGCCTGCATTCCTCTAAAGGTAGGTCTGTTTTTAACAGGGATCTGACCTTTTTGGCTTATTTCCTTGAAGAGATATGATTAGCTGTATCTGCTTCCTTTTCAACACTGATTCTATACAATACCTGTCCTCACAAGAATAGTCCTCTCCACAGACCTCCCAACATCCACTGTAAACAGCAGGTTTTGGCATGGCTATCTACAGTCTATCCAAACCATGGATGCAGAAAAAGAGAAGACTGATGAGTCTAAAGAGGTAAGCCATCTCTTACTAGTTGCTCTATATTAATACATCAGCAAACAAGTGAAAAAATATTTATTATTCCCAAAGTCTTCTGAAATAATGTCTTTTGGTATTGTTTTTAATTATTCACACAGCTCACAGTTGGCAGTTGGCTTTGCAAAGAGCGGCTTGCCAATCCATGAGTGCCCGTAGAAGGTAGTCATGATGGCTAGGTCAGAAAATGCTGATTCATTTGAGAGGAGCATCAAGCCACAGAGCCCTCTGGCCCCGTGCTTGATTTCATCCAGTCTTTGTGGATGGCATCCCCCGCTGGCCCTCCATCGCCAGCTGGTGTGAACACTGGACTGGAGCTGTGTGCCTCGGACCGTTCTCTGTGGCTGCGTGTGCGCCCAGAACGCGCTCTCTGGAGTTCAGTAGCTGAAGACAGAGCACTGTTAACTGATCAGTGATATGTTCACCAACCAGCTGTCCATCCATCTAGTCAGTAACGGTGAGCTGGTGTCAGTAAAGCTGAAGATGGCAACAGAAGTGTTTATTTCCTTATTTCTTTTCATTAATCTCTATTGTTTTTGTTGACAACTGAGCCAACACAAGAATCTCCAAATCAGCACGGCTTCTGCCCTAAGAGACTGAATAACTCCAGTTGCCATTTCTCAGTTTAAAACCTTTCTCCTAGTCCGGTAAAAATGTGGCACCTGTATTGCAAGTTATTAGGTTTCATCTAATCTTTTTTTCAAGCTGTGAACATGAAAAACTGTCAGGAATGAAACTAATGTTCTACAAAGGATTTAAAGAAAAAATGCTGTCAGATTTTCTATAGGAGCTTATGGACAAAAGAGCTTGAACATGTAAATATTCATGGTCAGACCCTGCTTTTCAGTTAGTTCAATGAAAGATGAACCTGTGTATAGAGAAAAAGATCAACATCTTCACTTCTATGGACAGAGGTTTTAGTTCTTAGAAGGTAGAGATACTGAGAGGGAAAAAACTCCCTGCAAGATACATGGTATTAAGAAGATAGTATTGTAATCTACAAAGACAGCCAGAATGAGCTGAAGCAAAACTGCCTTTCTCAGAACACGCTGCGTAAGCCCACTGATGACATACAGCTCCTCTGGCTGTGTAAATCCCGTGGTCCACAGCTAGAGATGTACTATATATTATTGTTAGATCGCATGCAGCAGATGGCTCGGACAAAGAACAAACTCCTAGCATTGGGCCACATGTCAAACATACTATGCCACTGAGCCTCAGCCTTGCCAAAAAAAAAAGACCAAAACAAAACCAACAACAGCGTGGGACAGATTGAATTCTTTAAGTTACAGATTAGCTGCAGAGGTGGTGGCACAGAGCAGTGTGTTTAAGTGTCCTGGAGGCTCCACCACAATGCTGAGTGACATTTGTTGAAGGCATTACCAGTGTATGTTAGCCACGGAGCAGTAATGGATTCAGACCTGGCTGACAGATCTCTGAAAGTACTTAGTGGAGTAGTAATGGCAGCAGTTGGCAGGGATCTGAAGGGATCGCTGCGAGGCCTCGTGTGCTTCAGGGGTTTCCTCGGTAAATAAATCTGGAAGTAAATATAGAATCACTGCCAGTATAGTTTGAACGTGACTTAAATTAGTAGGTTGAGAAAAGGGTGGCCAAACACAGCAGACTGGATTGTTCTCAGACGGGATGTCTGCAAAGCTTCATGTCTCAGAGTGACACAAAGCTCCTCTGTGGAATGAGGGCTGTATCTCGAGAAGGTCTGAGGAGTTGTGGAGGAGGAGCAAGGAAGAATCCTTCCTCAGTGTGATGCTGCAGTGAGAAAGCTTAATTCAGTCCCTAGTTGTGCTACTAGAAATGCT
The DNA here is from genome assembly GCA_013399075.1 of Chloroceryle aenea. Lineage (NCBI taxonomy): Eukaryota > Metazoa > Chordata > Aves > Coraciiformes > Cerylidae > Chloroceryle > Chloroceryle aenea. The sequence goes on along the minus strand of VWZY01006094.1, from coordinate 114,404 downwards.
TTTACTTCAGAATATGCCTGCTGGGAGTCTGATATTAAAAATGCATTTTAAAAAGCATGTTATAAAAGTGGTGAAGGCACAAACACGAGCCGAAAGAAAAAAGTTAGAGACATTTCTTTAGCATGAGAGCCTTTGAGAGCTCACTGTGCTTAGCTTATCAAAAGGATGATGAAGAGATGACTTGTTCACATTATGTAAGTATCCTCATGGGGAGATGGTAGAAGTACAAGAATCTTTTTAACCTGTGAGAGAACAACGTGCTAAGAACCACTGTATGGCAGCTGAATTCATACAAACTCACTTTAGAAACAAAGACCATTTTTGGTCTTGGAAAATTATATGTCTTGGGAATGAGCTACCAAGGGAATGGTGGATTTTCTATCCTGTGAGCTTTCAAATCAAGCAAGGATTGCTTTTGTAAAATATATTTAACAAAATATAAGTGATTGAACTCATGAAATGTGCCATGAAGTAACGTATAATGGTCTGTGATAAAGTTAACTACAAAATGTTATGTTGCCATCTAGTCTTAAGCTCCATGATCCTTTGTCTGAGCTTCATTTCTGTAGGAGACTGAAGTGGTGGTGAGAGAAGAGGCTGAGCATTTGGAGGTAAGGAGCTTAGAAACAGCAGTAACACTGTAAGGGAGAGCAACTCAGATCAGTCAGGAAAGGATGGATGGATGGTAAAGAGTTTACAATAGTGGTATGTCTAAAGTGGAGTACTGCATTTCTGTGGCTGATAAAATCTGTGAGCACTTAACTAAGTTTAAGTGTCTCACCTGGCAAAGTTAATCAAATCTCATTGGCCCCACTGGCTAAGACTACACAACCCTGGCCCCACTACCAGCATGTTGAGATGTTTTTCCCTCCTGGCACATGAAGAGCCTCCTGCACCCTGCTCTGAGCTGCTGCATTCATTGTCCCCCTCCACAAGAGACCTACTTCTCGCTCCTATTTCCAGCTGACCTGGGATTCTTCCCTCAACTTTCCTGTACCCACTGGGAGTGCCCAGGGCTGCATTCCTGCTCCTCCCCTCCAGTTCATCAAATTCTGGTAGCAGCTTTTTGCAGTAGGATTTGTGGCAGTTTGAGGCAGGAGGGGAGAAAAAGGCCTGTTTTTTTTATCCCTGTACTACCATCAAAGTGCCTGTCTGTGCCATGTTGAAAAATAAACTGTTTCTAAAGATGAAAAGCCTTGAGGTGGTTCCTATGCTGCCTGTATCTTAATTCTGCTTTTCCAACTGGAATTGCTGCCTACTGAGGTGGGGGGAAGAGCAAAGAAAAAGTAGTCAATCCAAATCATCTCAGGAGGGAGGTAACAGAGCAGGGTTAAGGAAGCTCAGCAGTCATCTAAATGCACAGCTTCTTGCAAAACCTTTCTGAAAAGCCTGAATGAATCCCCCCAATGAATGGCCATTTTGTGCCTTTCAGTTCTCCTTCTCTAGCACAGAACTCAATGTGCAGCTTTGGACAGACAGATTCCTCAATAAATAGAGAAGGAGAGTAAAACTAAACCCACTGGAGCTTGGCCAGCAGCAATGTCAAATCTCTTGACTGATTTCCCAGGGAATTCTTGCTCTAAATGTCAGGAGAACATAGCCCTGCAGCCAAACCTGGACCAGGCTGATACCAAGGCGTGACAAAATGAATGACCTAAGTAACAAGATTACACTGCAGGAAAATTAAAACTTCAGAAATGTGCAAAGATCACATTTCAGTAAGCGGTGTTTTATGTAAGATCCTTTTAGCAGACAAAGCTTAACCCAAACTTGTAAAACATAAATTGGTGAGGGGAGGGGGATTTATTAGTGGCAACAGAATGAAACTTTCAGTCAGTCAGAAAAGAATGTCCGAGAGTTTCTGGAAGTGTCAGTGGTTTCTGAAAGGCTTACAGCCTGCTCTCAAATGCTCCTGTCGACAGGAGTCAAGGAAGGTCAAAGGAATTTAGTCTCCTAGGAGTCTGCACCGCTTTGGAAACAGCAGCTAAGTCCCTCCATCGCTCAGGCACTCCTGAAAATCCTCCTGGAGCCTCTCCTGCCAGCAGCAGCAAGCGTCCCTTTCACTGGGGTTACCTGCAGCCACTCTGGCTCATGGGGCTGGCAGGAACAGCTTTGAGATTTGGGACCTGCCATCAGCTGTAGCTGGAACTGGCTGGCGGGTTCAAGGTCTGTTGGAAAGGGCAGGAACGCCCAGAGAATGAGAGGGGAAGAGAGGAGAGCAGCCGAGCGAGCGGAGGAGCTTAACAACAGCAACATAGGGAGAACAGTCCAGATCCACTGGGTGCAAATGGAAAAGGACTAAGGCAGGGAAGAAAACACATGGTGCCTCTACATTGTGTCCTTTTTTGGGCTTTTGGTCTTTCTTTTCTCTCTTCAGTCTTGTCTGACAAACCTCATGGTCAAACAGAGTTGCCCAGGACAGGTATCCATGAGCCTCGCCATAGGAGCAAAGGGACTCTTCCCACACTGCTATTCAGTGAGGTGACAGAATCTGGTGCTGGGAGTTTTTCTGCCTCTCTCCCTCATATTGTTTTAGCTGGAATTAGCAGTTTGCACATTCCTCTCCAACTTTGGCAGTGTGCCCTCTCCTCCGTAGCACACCAAACTGAAATCCCAGATCCAGCACGCTTCAGCTGTCTGGCCAGGCCTTGTTCAGAGCAGGGATTTGCCTTTACATGTTGCAGCATCTTCTCACCATGGCTTACGTTCCTATGGAGATCTTTAATTCATGATGCCCTAAAAATGACTGTAGAAGCTCAGATTAAATGTTTAGTGAAGGAGAAGCAGAGGCACAGCAAGATTGCACTGCACATTTCCCCCCACCCCCCGACATGAGCAGAGCTTTAACACCATTTTTCAATTGCTCATATATATTCTCTTGTGAGTTACTTCCTTAACTGTGCTGAGCGCAGCAATCGGAGGAGTATTTCATCCTTGGTCAGAAGACCAAACTGAGTTAACCCAGGTTTTATAAAGATGAAAATACATAAGCAACAAAGGCAAGAAAATAGTAGGTCCTATGTGGTCCCAACTCCCAACGTTGACAAATTTCTCCCTGGACAAACTGGGGCAGCTTTCCCCTGCTTTTCAGTGCCATCTCAAGGGATGTCTTCCTTGCCTTCTGTGCTTTCAACAGAACACAGTCTGTTTGTTTGATCAGAGCTGGCACAGTGCAGTTTGCTGCAGGTTGGTGCCTGAAGCATTGCCTTTCTCTGTTTATGTGGCCACAACCTTTGTCTAATCCTCCAGAAGATCTCTCGCACTAAGAATGGTAGCAGTGACAGAAGCTATTAATGTTCTGGCTTCTCCATGTGGCAGTGATCTGCTCTGCAGATCAAAAAGAGCAGATACATGCTATCTGCAAGAAAAGGAAAGGCAATTAGTTGGTTTGCTGAGCAAATTTCTTTTGTGTACAAACAAATGGGCCACAGGAGCAGAGTCCACAAGGTGCCAGAGAACAAGTGGGCTGTCAGGGCAAAGCTATGAAAGCAAACTCAGCCCTGATGTGAAACAGCCAGCTCCAAAACTGGAAAGAAATTTGAGGTTTGTATGGGTGCCATTTGTAGCTTTTGGAACAACAGAGGAAAGGATTTGTGGGACAGAAGTAGCCGTGGCATGAGAGGCTGAAATAATCAGGGAATGCAGGTGGGAGAAGACCTGGCACGTTCAGGTCACATCAAGGGAAGCCACAGGTGTTTGAAGCAGAGCACTGCAAAAAGGAGCTTTTTGTACAGTCCCTCCTGGCAGAGGGGGAAAAGGAAATGGGGGTAAAAAAACCTTCTGCAGAGGAACATCCCAACTGAAATCCTGGCACTGTGAGGAACTCCTCCTGCAGCCTCGATGGAAAAAGTTGGTCTGAGAGAACATGGAGTATACGGTGGGCTTACGTGTCAGTAAGGCAGCGTTAGGACTTGAAGGTTCTGGAATCGCTGTAGCAGATTGCGAAGGGTATAGACCTAAAATCCAACCACACCAAATGAAAGAGCAGAGCTGTGTGCTGATGACTGAACCCCCTCTTGCTCAAGACATAAGCAAATGAAGCGAAGCTTGAAATCAAGAAAGGCAAACATCCAGACAGCTGGTTTTCTTTTGACACCAAGTTGTGAATGTCTCTCCGTGTCCTCAATGACACAGCTTTAGGGGAAGAGCAGAGAAACGTGAGAGAAACGCCTACATTTGTGCTTGATGATCACCTTGCATTTACCACAAACTCTGATGGGTAAGTATTTAACACACGGGCATGACTGTTCTTACTGCTGCGTGTACAGGTTTGTCCAGGACATCCTGAATTGATAGTGTTATACATTATACTTGCTCTTCACTGGTGTAAATTATTACCTACAAGCTCCTAGCAGAATCTAAGGAATGACTTTTCTGTCCATGGTTTCCATGCTCAAAGATCTTCAGCCCTTACAGTGTTTTCTAATGTCCAGAAGCGTTCCCTGGTCCGGGGTGTCCAGTGGAGGCTGGCTGATCACCACGCCAAACTTCCATTCCTTCTCTGTTGCTGCATGGACACCTGGCAGTAGATGTAGTTCAGTGTACACACTATTTCACTGCTTTAACACTTCAGCAAGGTGCCACTTGAAACAGTTTGTATCTCTTCTGCTGCATGCAAAGGTCTCAGCCTCTGGGGATAAAAAACCTCATGTACTTTTAGATACTTTATTCCAGTTTTGCCCCTGCCTCCTTCAAGTGGTGGGTTCTTTGCATTCTCCAACAAAGTAAGTGTGCCTAGCAACTCAGGTGACTGATAATTTTTGTTCTGTAGAGGGCTGTTACTCAGTGGATGGTTTTCATGCTGTAGCTTCAGCGGGTTCTTCTCAAGGTGAGGACCATCTGAGTTTCCTTAACAGCATCATGGTCTAATTTCAACAGTACTTTTCAGTGGCCTCCGTTGGTTTTCCACACTAGGCAAAACTTCACTGAATTTACAACTTGCAACAAATAAAAACGCTGCCTGTTTTGTAACCAGTAGAGCCCTAGTAAGGTACTAGTAGGTATTTTAGGTGTCTAAATCTCCCTGTCTGCAGAGTTGCTTAGACTTTTATTTTTTTCCTTCGTACAGCGTGCGGCAGAGAAGAAACGGAGAAACCTTTGAGCCCTTCCCAATGCCGTGCGGCCGGCGCTGCAGAAGCACAGTGGGCTCGCTTCGGCCCTGGCCGCTGCTTTTAACCGGCAGCCGCGAACCCCCTGCGTTAATCTGCATATTCACATGATCGCAGCCGACCCGCA
>VWZY01006094.1:89870-109162 GCA_013399075.1 Chloroceryle aenea | reverse complement strand
CACTCCCGGAGCCTTTCGATCCTCCTTGGGTTTTAACATTGGAGGTGCGAAGGGAGAGATAGGATCCCAAGCACCCTTCTCCTTTTCCGCACCCTGAAACTTTGTTTTATTCGCCACTTGCGGTCCTGCGACGGAGAGCCGCGTGTGCGGAGAGCCCAGCTCTGGCACAGCCACAGCCCCGCAGCGCTGGGCTCCCAGGGCTCCCCTCCCCAAGGTACCCGTGCGGTCGCTCATTCAACATCGTATCGGGAAGGGAGGCAAAGCGGCTAGAAGCGAGCCCTGCCATTTGTTTGGAACAGTGGCCTGTCCCCCTCCTCCCCCCGGGCTGGCAGGCGGGTGTCTGATGGCCATTTGAGCTACAGCCGCTGTGCCAGCCCAGGTCGGGCAGTAGCTGGGTTTGCAGCGGGGATGCCACTGGAAATAGCTGCTGCACGTACAAAACTTCTGTGCCACGGTGCTGGCGTGTGGAGCGGCTGGCTGCAAGCCCACGTCCAGGCTGGTTGCTCTGCTCCTTGAAATTCTATTAGTTAGAAAAGGAAGAATTTTGAAAATACCGTTTGACTTCTGTATGGAAGCCTTTGTTGTTATTTATATTGTTCCTGCTTTGAAGCCATGATCGTGCCTGCAGCCCTGGTGGCAACATGACCTGTAAAAACCCACCTTGCAGCCTATCAGACACAGTCCACTGTGTAATCTTGTAGTCTAGACCGGAGAATTTCAAGTGTGGCCACACATGAAATTAAAGTGTGACCGTAACATCAAAGTCTCTTTCTGTTTTCTGGTGTGTTTTGTGTTTATCTAAGCGACCATGAACAACAACTACTCGAAAAGATTGGTTTGCAGCTTTGATGGGAAATCTTAGCTGCTGGAAAGTCTCATTTTGGTTTCAGACCTGGCACAGCCATCACTCTTCTGTCTCATCTCAAGCCTTTAAATTAACTGCATGCTGCAGATATAGTGGACGTTGGAGGTGGTGGTGATATCTAAACTGCTGGTAGCCTTTGGATTGAAGTAAAAGCTTGGTCTCAGGGCTCAAACAAAGCATTAAGCTTTTGTTAACATTTGTTAACAGTTGTAAGGGGTATTGAAAAAAATTTGTCGATGACAGTTGGGCAGTTTGCTTGGTGTTGGAATCATAGAAAAACAGAGTGCTTCAGGAAAAAAAATGGTGCGTGCATTAAAAATAGACATTGAGGTCATTGCCTATCAAAGCATGGCTGACAGTGTAGTTCTACCATTTTGAATTTTTTCCATATGGCATGCTGGTTTAGAAGGACAGAATCTTCCTTTCCATTGATGAGCAAGCTTCTGTGTTTGAGTATTGCTTTTGGCTTGCAGGCAGCATTTTTGGTGTTTTCAGGGCTGTAAGTAAAACTGGCCGAGTTCACTGGACATGGTCTTAGTATGAGATCTGCCCCTCATGAGGGACAGGCCCATTAGCAGCTCAGGACAAGGTGTGACCTACCAGATGCTCCCTGTCTCTCTCTCATACACGTGTGCATGCGCAGACACACTCGCTGTGCTCTTCCAAGATATTCCACAATTAGAGGGAAGAAAACTGTGTGGTTTTAATACCAAATCCAAACACCCTCTCATACAGGATGAAGGAGTGTAATTCATTTGCAGAGCTCACCAATCTGTGCACAGAAAGAGATGGCCAGGCACGCTCAGACAAAGGAGTCGGGAGTCACCATACTCCTTTCTCCCCTGCTCCAAAATCCTACATCCCAATAGCACCCTTGGTGGATGGAAGTTTTGCAGAAGTCTGGAATATAACACCAGGGCTTAGCAAGCAAAAGCTGAGGGAATCCAGCTGAGTTGGGTGTGAAAGGGTGGATGAGTGCCACTTCCCTTGTCTGTGCACCCAGGATTCTTTGCCATGGGCTTCAGGATATGTTTCATCCCCATATGAAAAGTTCTCTTGGGACATGCCCTAGGAAAATGGGCTTTTCCCAGTGTGGCAATAGCACCGGTGTCATGTTGTCCTCAGACCACTGAAATGCATTGTTAGTGAGGAAGCAGAAGGCATGTCAGAGGTAACTGCCTTTAGCTTCCAGTGAGAATCTGGGCGTAGGGTTCAAAGGTAAGGATGGCCAAGTACCTGTGAGCTTCAGCACTGAGGGAGGCAATGATTTTGGAACCATTTTGAAGAAAAAGTCTAATCTAGATAGTTTGTCATTAACTGACTGTTAATATGAGATCTTAAAAAAAACATCTTTCTGTTTGTCTCAAGTTTGACCCAAAACCAGAAGATTTGGGGATGAATTTAGTCTTCTTGCAGGTTCTGGCTTCAATTCCTCTCTGGCAGAACAAGTCCTGCTCAAGCCTCTCAGATCACTTCACAACAGCCATTTGCAGGAGATAATGTAATTCTTGTTCTCATCTGAGTCTAGAGACCTGAGGTAGAGTTCAAATGACCTATCTAAAGTACACAGTAAATTAGCATAGGAAATGAGGCAGGAAAACAAATTATTTTCTCCACTCACAGGATTAAATTGCCTTTCCCTAACTCACTGCAACTGTTAAGAAATTCATGGACCATTCCTCTTGCCATATCTTGAAAAGGGCAGACATGCTTTTTATGCTCCTTTCTGATGTAAGTGGTATTAAATATGCATTGTAGCTCAGTTACCTTAGATAACTGAGCATAAATTCATCCATCGTCTACTTGAAATTCTGTTCCCAAATTAGGCAGCTGAATACTCTCTCTCTCTTTTGTTTTCTACTTTTTGGAGGGGTTGGAGTTCTTTTGCTTTTGTTTTCAGAGAAGAATCTTGTTAGCATTCCTTAGAAACTCATTAAAATGCTTCCCTTTTGGCTTATTCTCCTAATTTATTAATACCACAAATAACTTTTCTTTGGTGACCCACTTTCATAGGTATCAGAACATCTAGCAAAATTATAACTCATCAGGAAGGCAGTGTAGCCTAATACATAGCATCTCCAGACAGAGAGAAAAACCAAGGCACTTTCTTTTTTTTGCCACCCATAGTTCAATGTTCTGATGTAAAGGTGTGAATTTAGGATTGCATCTCTTCTCATGGCTGAATTCCATTTTTAGCCTACATCTACAACGAAGAATCTTCTCTTTGCATCGATATAAATTGAAAAACTGGTTTGTGTTGAAGGTTCCAACAAATAGATTTTCTCTCCTAGCTCCTAGGGCAACCTCCCAATACTATGCTGCTCTCAAAGCCATTAGGGTTTGACTAAGATACTGGGTTTTGTTTAATTACCATACCTGCTTTGTGATTTGCATAGAGAAAGAGGATACCCACCGATTTAATGAGCGTGGTGGTGAAGGCTGGACGTGGCAGGGCTGCCAGCGGGTAGACCTCTGCAGAAGAATACACTTGTCTTCATGCTCACTTGTGTCAAAAGGGTGTATTTTGCAAACTGAAGCTATACAGGCAGACTTCTTGCAAGGGGTGATTCATTACCCTCTGTGGGGCAGATACTTGGACACTGGTCATGTTTTAAAGGCAGTCTGCTCCGAGAGTGCAGTCTCTGGTTGTCCCAGCCCAAGGATACACAGCACTGCCACCTTGTCTCCAAAATCTGCTGGACAGCAACCCCCTAACAGGAGAGATTAAGGCTTATTTGGTGACTTCTGATGAAGCTTTGTTTTCCTTTTCAGTAAGTGTGGACGTCTCTGTAAGTGTGAGAGCATCATGGTGGCATTCAAAGGAGTCTGGACTCAGCCCTTCTGGAAAGCCGTTTCAGCAGAATTTTTGGCCATGCTCATTTTTGTCCTCCTCAGCCTCGGCTCCACCATCAACTGGGGCGGAGCAGAGAAGCCCCTGCCTGTAGACATGGTCCTTATCTCCCTCTGCTTTGGACTCAGCATCGCAACCATGGTGCAGTGCTTTGGACACATCAGCGGAGGCCACATTAACCCTGCCGTGACCGTGGCAATGGTCTGCACCAGGAAGATCAGCCTCGCCAAGTCCATCTTCTACATTCTGGCTCAGTGCCTGGGAGCCATCGCGGGCGCAGGGATCCTTTACCTTGTCACACCACCAAGCGTGGTGGGAGGCCTGGGAGTCACTGCGGTAATCACTTCTCCTCCAGCTCTTGAACTAGACTAGCTTAGAGCCTGAGAAAATATAATCAGTGTTATGCAGAATAAAGAGAGCTCAAGCAGAGTTTTGAAGAGCTTGCTGGTTTCTTTACAACATCTAGACAGGGTATTCTGGAGTGTATTTCTATGGCTGTTCTCCTTATGGAAGTTCTCTTTCCTAGAACTTCCCCAAATCTGGTGACAGCAGGTGATGTTCATTTACATACAACATTTAAATAATATATGCATGAAATGCCATTTTTGTATGGGCTGGGGAGGGGGAAATTAATTCTGTGCCATTATGATGGGGATTGAAAAAACATCAATTTAAAATGACATACTTTTGAAATAGATTGTGGCTTAGATTTCAGCTTTGTTCTAAACTAATAAGGAATGCCATCAGTTAGCCCTGTTGCAGGACTTATTAAAAATGCACTTGAGCTGCACACTGCTTAATTTTTAATTGAAATTTAAATTAATTAAGTCAGGGCTAATTAATGAATTTATAATTGAATAGTAAATTACAGTGCTCCCAAAAAAAAAAAAAAATTGGTGAAGGGGAAGTGCAGCATTTGCAAATCCCTGTGTAAAAATAAACTGTACTTCTGCAGTCTAACTTTGAAGTTCTTCTTGGGTGTTACTGCTAAGCCTTCTGTTCTCTGTCCAGCAGGAATCTTCCATGGCCCTTAAAATAATTCAAAATAACTAAACAAACAAACAAACAATTTGAGAAAAGGGGGGACACGCACACACCTGTGCCTCTAAATTTCAGTGTTGTCTTTCACTGCATACCACTTAGAAATACTTTACATTGAAATACAATTCCTGGATGTGGGGGCTTTCTGATGTACAGAATCACCTTTGTTTCATCCGTGGTGTTTCTTTCCTTTCTTCCAGGTGCATGGGGATCTTTCCGCTGGCCATGGACTCCTGGTGGAGTTGATAATTACATTCCAGCTGGTTTTTACTATTTTTGCCAGCTGTGATTCAAAACGAAGCGATGTCACTGGTTCAGTAGCTTTAGCAATTGGATTTTCTGTTGCAATTGGACATTTATTTGCTGTAAGTTAATGGCTTCTCTTTAAAAAATAGAGCCCTCGTCCCTTTATGACTGCTTCAGAAGTAAATGGAAACTTCTGGGGCCTTTATAGCTGCTGTATTCTTCATGGATCCATGCCAGAACCCTGTGGAGTAGCAGGAGGGTCCCCTTGGGTAGGGTGGGCTGCTGCATCAGAGGTTTTCTGACTGTTTATGTGCCAATTTTGTTAATTTTGTGCTAAGACTCAGGGGAGTGACAATACTTGCTGTCAAGATCGGGAGCTGTTCAAAACCAAGGTGTCTCCATAGTATTAAGACTAGCAGAAATTGAGTAATTTTCTTCAAGATTTTAGTAACAGGTAACCTTTTGTCTCTGCTTTAGATCAATTACACCGGTGCCAGTATGAACCCTGCTCGATCATTTGGACCTGCTGTCATCATGGGGAGATGGGAAAACCAATGGGTAACTGTGCTTTCTTGCTTCCTACACCACAGTGACAGTTACCAGGATTTTCATACATCATTTGGTTTTAGTTATCTGTCCCAGTACATCCCAGAGAGACCATCACTAGGGAAGGCAGACGCTGACCTGCCACAGCTTTGGTGTCATTGTGCTCCTCACCCAGATCTGCAGTGCAGCATGTGGCCCATTGGAATAGCAGCTTCCTCTTCAGGGGCTGCTGTGTGGAGGTGGTAACTGGGCTGTAGAATGGAAATCATACAAAAGTTCAAACTAAAAGGAGCAACCCAGCGAGACTGAAAGAAGTGAGCTGCTAGAAGGAAAAATCCTCAGAGGGAGACTGCAGACCCCCTGGTCACGCTGGTGAGAAGCTCTGGAAGTAATTCTGTCAGCTTCACGATTCACCTGGTTCTGCAGCAAACTGGGGCAGACAGAAAACGAGAGCAGAGACCCTCTGTGATCTGTTTCCCAGGGGACAACCTGCCGCGGCAAATGCCCGCGGTGAGAGATGAAGGGGTTGCAGACTGGTCTTTGCAGACTAGGCCAGATGTTAGCTGCTTCAGTTTGAAAGCATCAGCTTAACTAAGAGTATTTGCACAGGAAATAATTTGATAAACAGATTGTGAGTGATGCAGTCATATTCTATAGCATCCCACTATTAAACTTATTAAAAACCAATTCACATTTTCTAAAGGAGAGTTGGATTGCAGCTCAGCCTCTCCTCATTATAGACAGGGAAAGCACTTCTAGGGACACTCTCAGATGATAACTGGAAGAGCTGCACATTACAGCGCGTACGAGGATTTTCTTGATTTTTAAACTATGAAGCCCACATTGCTCCCACTGCAGCTAATAACAGAAATAGCATTGTCTTCAGGCCCTAAGGCTCCAATTCTGCAAACACGATACCATGTGTAACTTTGTTCCCAGGAGTTATCCTATTGAGGCAGATTTACCCAGTTATCAGTGAATGGCTTGTTCGTACGAAGAACTGCTGTGGTTGTTCACGAGATTAATTATCCATACTCTGAGGGAGCCTGTAATTTATAACTAAAGCTATAAAGAATAAACAAATGTAGCATGGAGAAACTTGTAGGAGAAGCTTAGCTACTGTCCTGGTCACTTGGAAAGGCAGCCTTTTCTCTTGCTCCAGAGCACTGACATTGGCATGCCATTGACAGAAGCCCGGGCGCTTCTGCACCTACTAATGTTACAGAACTGCTGCTTGCCGTGCTGAAATAGATAGGTGCCCTGCAAAGTTGTGCATGTCCCTTGTATTTGCTTATTCAAATCAGATAGCTGACTGCCTGTGGGATCCTGTGGGATCAGAAGCCAAAGGTGGGCTATTTGGGAGGTGTGAGTCTGAAATACTGAAGTGGAACTGTTTGTGTGCACTCTAGGAAAGGTTTTGTTTTCCCAAAAATTCATTGTCACGTGGGGTGCATATACAGAAAGGAAATCAGTTTTCTACATTGGTGTTTACTTTCTGTGTCACCTGGCAAACAGTCCATAGCTGTTGTCTTACTGCTGACAGTGAAACAACACTCTTGGGAAGAGTTCAATCAATAAAACTTGACAAAACTATTTGACTTTGAAGGTGTGGGCCTGCTTCTAGTTTAGAACAAAGCTATGCCAGTACAACTGTGTGTTGTATGTGACTACAGAGCTGTATTTGACAAGTCCTATATCTCTCCACCAGGATCTGTGGCCTCTTTTTGGCTCAAGAAATGCTATAACTCTGGCTGATCCAAATAAGGATGGTGAAGAACACGTGCTTTTGTCACATTGGACAAAGTTTGAAAAAAATCAATTAAATCTCCCATAAAGAGGGGAAAAAACCTTGCTTTCTATTAACAGGAGGAGTTAGGGCAGCCAGAGAGGATGCCTGCATGCCTGTCCATGGCATGTGTTCATGGCTTCACTGCTGCTCATTCAGACTGCCCCAGAACATTGGTACCCAGACATGAAACCTATGGTAGTTACACTTCTCTGCCTCATCAGCTGCTGAAGGCCAGGGAACTGTGGGACCGTGCATTTCTGGAGAGTGGCTCATACAGTTGGGCCGGAGGATCTTGCAGAAACATTTCTGGGTGATGTCTGTGGTGACATGCTTTTCTCTGAGCCCCTGGCTGCTTTATTTGCTCCAGAGCTTAACGCCTGTCTTTTTTCTGCCTCTTTTTGCAGGTATATTGGGTGGGACCAATAATAGGAGCCGTCCTTGCTGGTGCTCTCTATGAGTACGTCTACTGCCCGGACGCTGAACTCAAGCGCCGTTTTAAAGATGTGTTCAGTAAGGCTACCCAGCCATCCAAAGGGAAGTACATCGAGGTGGACGATAACCGGAGCCACGTGGAGACCGATGACCTCATCCTGAAGCCTGGCATAGTTCATGTGATTGATATTGACAGGGGCGAGGACAAGAAAGGAAGAGATCCATCCAGTGAGGTGTTGTCTTCTGTATGACTAGCAAGAAGCACTGAAAGCAGAGAGCAGCCTGCTAGCACATCCACAGATATCCTTCCACCTATTAAAGAAACAGATCTCCTCTAGACTAGGCATCTGCCAGATCTTAAAAGGTATGGTGTGGGCAGCTGCATGGTAGAGGTGTCACCAAACCATACACCTGCTCAGTTGAAAGATTAGGACTTTGCTATAATTAGGATTCCCCATCTATTATTCCAAATCAGGAGTTGTTCTGAGTATTTTCCTTTCCTTCTTTCTGGAGCAACCCCAAAATTAAAGGAAAAAGAGATGAAAGCATTCTCCTTTAATAAATCAGTCAATAATGAGATAAAGACAGAGATGTTTAACATTCAGATTGACAGTTAAGACATATCAGGAAATGCCTACAGACATGAAGACCTACTTATCAGATTGTTCTTCTGACACTTAATTGGCTGTTGTCAGCTCCGATTAGAACATCCTATCCACTAAGTGTTCTCTCCGAGGTCCAGGGACAGTTCTATCCACAGCCAAGCAAAGGAGTGTAGTTTCCACCCATGTACATCATCACTGCCTTGCAAACTACCACTGAAAAAATTATACTTTGATGAGTTTAAAAAAAAAAAATTGAAAAACTTTATCAACCCATCAATTTGAGTCATTGTCTACCTGGTGAAACATTCTCCTGGGGTTTGACTAGTGACCATTTAGTGTTAGCAGACTCTCAAGGTCATGCAAGGAATATAAAGGCTTTCCTGTTACTTAATAACTCAATTAAGAGATATCAGAAGAAGGCATATCTGTTTTCAGTGCACTTGTTCAAATACACATTTCTGTGCTAATTTATGTAAGCTAAAGGTTTCAATTACTTACCTGCTTACAAGATGGCTGGAGATGTGGATTTTTTAATTTATTAGTAATGTAGAGGGTTTTTAACTTTTAACTGTATTGAAACACTTATTGGGAAATATTTTTATAACAGATGATAAAAATATGACTGCTTTTTGTTGTAACTGATGCCTAACTATTTGAACAGGATTCGTGCTGGATCTGATGTTCATATAGTCTTAATTACACCTCTGGCAAAGGGTTCTTTATCTGCTGGTAGGAGAAGATGGAAGCACTTGCAGGGGTTTTTAGGGGGAAAGGGACAAGACAGACGTTCAGTAATCAGTCGTTCCCTCATAGAAGTATTGACAGAACATTTCTGTAAAGCTGTTACTGACTTACTGCTTTTGTGTCTGATCAGTGGCTTTGAGTTTTATAATATGCAGCTGCAGAGCAGTCAGGAACATGGTATAATTACTGTAATTGTATAGTTTTTATTTTGAAATTGAAAAGCTACTCCTGCCTATTTAGCAATCAGAGGGATGAAAAAAACCCCAGCATTAGCCCTGACTGTGGGCTGAAATAGCCCTGTCTGCTCTTTGACACACTGCATGCAATCTTTATTACAGGGAATTAGATGTTTCTAATGAGATAATAAACCACTGCTACACTCAGATCTTTGCACTATGATCCAAAGGCAATTCTACTACCCCAACTTGCAGCACTGTATGGTCCCAGCATGTCCTGCCATACTCATTTTCCTAGTTCCACACGTTTCTTGTCTTAAACCCTGTTAGAGGGCGTTACAAGCTCCCTGCATGGAGCACGAGACTCACGACGCCTCCACACACTCGTGGTTGCACTGTGATCTCTGTCCTGCACCCCCAAGCACAGTGTGTGGCCTATACCAGTGCAGGACAGGGGCTTCCGTGGGTGACCCAGTGACAGCCTCGCTCCCGACGCAGCAGCCCTCCCGCCAGACACGTCCCCATCACGTACCTGTTGCAGCATCACAGCAGTTGCTGCCTGTCAAGCGTAGTAAAACAGCTGATACTTGTCCTTAGCTGTGCCCCAGCACAGTGACAGTCACGGTTCAAGGGCGTGAGCACGCTTAGGGACCTGCAAGGGCCAATGTCAAATGGCAGATAAGAGCTCTTTCCCACAGCAAGGACTAAGTCTCCTGGGGAAGGACAGCACGCAGGAGGTGTTTAGACCCCTGCATACCTCTCCTCGGATGGGTAAGTACCATGCTAAATAGATTCAGTAGAAACCAATGAAAACCATCAAAACTTGTGGGTTTTTTCTTTAGGCAGTTGCTCTGGCTTTTCTTTTCCTTTTTCCCTTTCTTTTTTTCCTTCATATGCTGTATTTGTTAAAGGGACACTTTATTAAACCTTTTGCATGACTTAAACAGATAGTAAAGAGTAATAGCACTGGTGGATTTTTAAGCAAAGGTTTGCATTTTTTTTTCTTTAAAGACACTTTAAAGAAGCTCTAAATTTGTGGATTTTGCATGGTACTGTGTCATTTAAATAAAAGCTGTGATTTGTTTTATGCTTAAGGGTCCTTTGCACAAATGGCTTGATGTGTATTTTCCTCAGCCAGCCTGTTGTGCTGCTGCAGTGAGCATAACATGAGCATAGCTCCAGCCACCTCAGGTAGGGGGATTTTTTTTCCTTGAAACAGTCTGTAATAATGAAGTGTGGCAAACACTTAGAACCAGTCCCAGAACTCCTCACTCAGAGTGAGTGTTGGAGATAACATACTGAGACTCCTACAAAGATTAGGAGAAGGAAGGGCAGCTAAAATAAAGACCACCAGATGTAAAGGATGTTACCGTGTGTTGGACACTATTAGGAAGGCAAGACAGGCCTGGCACTTCAGGACATGGTTTAGTGGTCATGATAATGTTGGGTAGATGGTTGGACTTGATGATGTTGGAGGTCTTTTCCAACCATCATGGTACTATGGTCCTATATGGTAGGTTTGCTCCTGCTCCCACAGAATGAGATCCAGGGAGGAGTTTTTTACTGACTACAGTAGAAATGATCCTGAGCTTTTCTGGGTCCTGACAGCTTCTCTCATGCACTTCCCTGTGTTTTTTCCAAGACCAGAGTCTTTCAGCAAGATACTTAATTCTGGAAGGAGATGCGTTCGACGTGAGGTTTATGACCCACCCTAAAGTAAATCCTTAGGAGTGGCTGTCATCACAGATGGTCCTGCCCCACCACAGGAGATCACCATCCATGTAAGCGAATGTCACTCTTTAGCATCCCTTAGGACTTAATTTAGCTTTGACCTGCAGGGCTGTGTGGTTCTATAAGCTGTTTTGTAGTGGTATCATCACTGTACAATAGTCACATTTGGTTAAGTAATACACTAGCGTGGCTTTTGTATGGACTGGAAATACTTTTGCCTTAATGTGATTTAAAAATATGTACTTTAATAATGTGTGAGTGAGATTTATGTTCTAAAGGCCTTCAGCTCTAAATTTCACCTCATAACGTAACTCGGTGTCTTCTTAAAGTATTTATTAATTGGAGTGGGACATGGTAAATGTCTTTTGTTTATCATGGTGGATGGATATCAGAGGAAGTCTGCAAGGCATGTTGGCATTCTAGGGTGTTAAAAAACCCATGGATGACACTCACTCCTCCATGATGGCTATATATTTTTTTTCTAATGCTATATTTGCACTTCTGCAAACACATCAAAATATCTAATTACTAGATTTCAGAAAAGAAAGGATGGAAGCTAAGGGTGGTTACAATGTGGCACACAAATACCTTTCATGTTGCATGAACTCTGAGGAGCTTATCAGCCAAATTCTATGATCAGGGGAAAAGAAAAAGAATAAAGAAACCCTGCAGCATTTGAGTTACTATCATAACCCTTCTCCCGTTGAAATATTTGGGAGCCGTGTCTTTCATTCATTCAGCAGAAGCAGGAGCAAGACTCCTCTCATGCAGTGCTCAGGCTTGGCATATGTATTTACATATGAGCTTTTCAAAGTGTGTTTTAGCCCTGATGATTAGTCATTGCCACAGTACCTGCTTAGAGAGCTGGATGGCCTTCAGATTTCCACCTTTCTAGTGCTTGGTGGCAGAGCAGTTGCTGCTGTGCTCTGCAACATTTTATCTGCAGTCTGTGTAATACATTCAGGGTATTTTACACCACACAATATTTTTACTCAAAATAAAATATGGAAGAATTTACATTCTAAACCTTTCTTCGTAAGGTGAGAGATGAAAATACCATGCATATTTTTTTTGTATCTCAAATCAACCTGCATGTATCTGAGTTTCTCAAGGATTTACTAAAGAGACATTCTGCAAATACAGACTGAACTATTCGTTACCACTTGAAAGGTCTAAGTCATACTGTTGCAGTCTGTAATTTAGGACAAATGAGGTAAAGCAAACTATGTACATGGATCTTCCACAAGACTGCTTATTGTTGAAATGTTTAGTCACCATGATACCAGAACTAATGTTAGAGAGATTATAATTTCCATATTTAACGTTTGGAATAATCTACTGAAAAATACACTATAAAATAATACATGATTATCTGGTTCCACTTGTATTCTACTGTATCTCACACTACTGTTGCAAATAAATTATCTGTTAAAAAAAAGACATCATGTGGTCACTGGGAATGTTTAATGATCCTAAAGCTCATGATGGAAATGTAAGGAAAAACCCAATCCAGCCAATAGAACATGTCTAAGAGGAGCCTGGAAGTATGGGCAGCTGAGAAGGAATGATTTACTGGGGAAAAATATTCATCAGTGAAGATAGGTGATTGTGAAAGAGATTTAATATCTTTGTGGAAACGAGCTAAGCCAATTAGAGCAAAAATTATATTGGAACATGTCCATCACCAATTTTGTCAGATCGTTTTAAAATTGACTATGGCCCAGTCAGCTGTTAAAAGAGAACTTACAACCCTAGGTATTTCCAGTATCAGCTTCCTCTTAAACCCTCCTTTGGCTTTAGACTCCTTTATCTGTTCCAGATTGTGGGGTATTGCAAACATAAGCTGGTTTATTTGTGTCAGAGTGATAACTGTTATCTTGGCTATTAATTTCTTTTGACCTTTCTTGCCTCGTTAGAAAAGCAATCCTTACAAGTACAAAGACCGTGGCACAATGTACCTGAAAAGCTTTCACAAGGTTCTTTTGAAAGATGAAAGGAGCATATATTATTTGTCCCTCACCTTGCCATGTGTGATGTGGAGAGGCAGCAGCTTTCTGAGGGTGTGCCTGGCAAAGAGTTCCCAACTGCTCCTCTCCACTCGTGCACAGCAGTGACCTTCCCTTGGCTGCTCATCCCTGCTTCACTTCTGGTAGGAATTTCCAGTAAAAGCTCTGGAATTCATAATATGTCTGAAAGTTCATGTGAATAGACTGTATGTGTACACACGTCTGGTAAAGATGCACAACTTTACCCAGCCATTGGCTTTACTTCTTCCCAGCAGTGGACAAGATGGGTGGGTAAAACCATGCGAGATCGGCTGCCATTTGAGATTGCTGCATGCCCCACTGGGATCCTAATGACTTGGACAACTATTTCCACTTCTTTCAAAGCCATGTGGCTTTCAGCTTGAAGAGGGGTCACAGCTGTCCTATTGCCATGGAGCTGGTTGGGCTCTGCTGCTCTTCCTCCCAAGGTTCATTTGCCATAAGGCTTTTTTTTTTTTAGTTACTCCCATGTATTCTGTAGGGATTGTTGCCTTGCTTTGGTACAGCAAATCTTAGAGCATTGGAGAATCAGTCACATTCCCTAAAAAAATTCCTTTGGTAATTCCAGCAGTATCTCCACTGTTCTGTTCCAGTGCCTAATTATTTCCATTTGCCTGGTATCTCAGTGTTTAGCTGCCTAGAAGTCCCATTTCAGACTAGAATGCTTATTTTGTTTTGGTTTGCTTTATTCCCTGCCTTTCCAGCTGAATGAGCTCATCAGGGCTGGAATGGAATGGTTTAGTCTCTAGAGCCTCCTTCTTTGAGCTTCTTCAAGCTGCTGCTGCCACTTTGGACTTGAAGTCTCTTTCTCTAGGCAGCAGCAGAGTTGCCCCACGGGGGGAGGGACATCTTGTCTGCTGGGACTTGCCAGAGCTGTGCAGTACACAGGCTAAATCCTGCCTTAGCATCACAGAAGAGATGAAGTTGGTTTGCACCAGCCAAACCCAGTCTTGAACAATTCTGCAAACAGTGACCCAGCAAAGAACTAATCCGTTTTGAAAAGATGGGATTTGGGCTTGTGGCAAGTCCCTGGGCTCTGGTTTGTGGAAATAAAAAAGAAAATCAATAGGAGAACTGAATCATCTATTGGCCCTGTAAGTTCTGAACATATGCACATGAATATCCAGCAAGAAAAAAAACCTAATGCTTCATGATTAAAGATGACAGAGTAGGGACAAAATGAACTCTGGAGATCAGGAAGATGTACATAGACATTGGACTCTGCTGCTGTTTGCCCACAGGTATTGCTCCAGAGAAACAGCTGCACAGCATCTTCCCAGAGCTGAGTCAGACCAGCTGTACAGGGTAGGATGCACACAAACAGAAATGTTTCAGACACAAGGCTTTTTTGTTTTTCTTTCTTCTTCCACAGCTGCTCAGCATACTTCAGATTTACTGGAGGCAAACATTGCTAGGGCATAAATACAGAAGCTTCTCTAGCCTCAGGACTAAGATGGGAGAATAAAGCTTTGTGTCCTCCAACCTTTTAGCTTTGACAAAGCCTAGCAAATACCACAGAGGGAACTTTAACAAAGGAGGTCAAAAAGTCCATCTAGATCCCTCTGCATCCTAGTCATTCCTAGAGCTACCCTTAGAGAAGTGATCCATAGGTTAATTTAACACTGTGGAAATAAAATATCCCCCAACTCCTTTTACCACTAGCCTTCCTGAGCTAAAATAAATATCCTTTGGTTGAGCACAGCTGAAGAGCGACTAAGGTTTATATATAGCAGCTATTGTTATTGTGTCTGAGTGGTGAGGAAAAGGTCAAAGCAAAATGTTTTTATTCTCTTCCCACTTAGAAAAAATGCTTTGTGTGTTTGTTTGGGGCTGTGTGGGGGAGATAGTTTGGTCTTCTTTCCTCTTACAGACCTCTGTTTCTTTCAGGTCATCTACACTTCATCTTTTCTACAGGTTGAATCCTCAAACGTTTTATGGAATTAAGTAGAACAATTAATTTTCTTGTGTAGTGAAGTCTTTAACTAAACCTTTATTTTTTCCTTTCTCAAAGGATGTCACTTGAGGATGCTTTAACTTTTCTGGCTGTTTGATGTCTCTGCTGGATCTGACGTCACTCTCCAGTTGTCTGTATTGCCTGCACAGACAACTGTCCCTTCCACAGGTTTGGGACTCTGTGGGCACTGCTGAGGTGCTTCACTGTAAAAACAATGAAGCTTCAAGAATCTGAATTGCTTACTCAGATTCTTCATTTTCACTTCAGATGGTATTTTTCATGATAAAACACACAGTTTTCATGAACTTTATTTCATGATGGATCTAAATTTTCTTTTGAGTCTAGCCCTTTTTTATCCATTTTCTCAACATTTTGATAATTATTTAGAATTTATCATTAAAACCTTCATTTTTGAGACAGTTGCCTAAATAATATTTGTTTTTCTTATCTCCCCTTCCATTTGTTTCTCATGTTCAGTGTCTGAAAATGAGGGGCCAGCAGTTTTTGTGCCAGCAACAGGTAAACATTGTGTCAAGGGAGAAAACTCACCTTCTGGCAATTATAAATGGCATAGATGGAGCCACAGGTGCTGGAATGAGTCTGAAATGTTGTCTTTTTACATCCCTGCAAACACTTTAGTGCGCTTTAGTCAACAGTGAAATACCTGATGTGTTTTGGGGTTGACTAGGAAATGTACAATCCTAACAGCATGAGGTGAAAAATTAGGTGCTGATTTCCAGCTTTGCCATCTGAGGGTGGGAAATACACATTATATCCCTAAGCCCTGGAAAGGAGTTTCACGTGATTTGTCATGTACAAAAAAAATCATCCTGTACAATTTTATGCAGAATCATCTCAGAGGATGCATCCACATAAATATTTGAAGGTTCCTTTTCCTTGAGCTGTGTCACTCTGGGCAGCTCCCCTGACAGCTCCTGTATTGCCACGCAGGGTTGTGACCTCCACCTCCAAGAAAGCATGTGGCAGAAGGACCTAGTAACAATAAGCTTTCCAGTTGTTCCCAAAAGGAAATCCTACAACTAAAGCAGCTTTCAAATACCAAGTCCTGCAGTTCTAGGAGAAGGCTAAAACTATTTTTACAATTTCATTTCTATGTGCCTATGTATAGATAGAACATTTATATATGTGCATATATTTTTATATATCAGTATTATAAACATTTCTACGTGGTCATAGTTATATACACATCCATGTCTGTAAGTGCATATGCATATATTACAAATGGTTAAGCAATTTTGAATTGCTCTGGTTACTCCATAGATTTCATAATGCACTTTAACTAGGAAGGTAACGCAGGCAGTCCGAATCTCATTCTTCTTTTCTAAACAGTGGTGTTTTCTCTCTTACAAGTATTAATGTTTCCCCAGACAACATAAAATGTTTATTCTGCAGATTAGTCTGAAAAGAGGAAGCCTTGTCGGCTCTCATGGCTGTTACATGGACAATATTTTCCTTGTGGTTTGATTTAACATGAAGCTACTAATGTCCTCCGTAAGTATTGAGTTGTTACACCTGCAGTGAGTGATCACAACGTGCTTTTCCTGAAACGATAGTTTTCTCTTGTCTGCTTTGTTCCTTCTGGAAAGGAAACCAGGTCAGGAAGTCCTGAAGATGAGCCAGTTCATTTTCAACCATGGTTTTAGGATCTTTCATTCAGAACATTAACTGAATGATCTAATACAGACACTTCTCTTTTTTTTTCTTTTTATTTTATGTGTAGATCCTTCCATCTGCTTGAAGTGCCTCTGGCAGTGATAATCCATTGACAAAAATAACAACAGGGATATTTTAAATTCCTTTTTTTACACACCAAACTTTACTAGTGAGACTGATACCTAAAAGACATCTGTATAACCCAGGCATGCGATTTCTGGATGTCAGCTGGTTTTCTTCTGCAGATCTACAGATGAATTCAAAGGAAAGGTAATGATAAAAATACTACCTTGATCATATAGCTTTACATCGTGGCTGTGCCTCCCCTGTCCCTCCTTAACAGCAGTAGAAGAGCTTTAAAAAACCTGCTCAGCCTAGAGTATTGTGGCTGTTTGGTTTGGTTGATGAGATGGAGCTCCTTGCTCCCTGCTGCCAGCTCTCCTGGCTGAGAAGGCTGCAGTGGGTGGTCTGATGTTCTTCAGCTGCCCCAGAACACAAATTCAGGTTTGGGGTTGAAGGAGATCTTTAATGAGTACTTGGGGACATAGAGCTGCTATTAAACAGGGGGGAAGGTTAGGTTTGTTTGCATTTAGTTTGATGCAGTTTGTGCTGTCTGGTGAAACAAGACAAGACCACCTATGCAGCAACACTGGGAAAGCTTTACAATAACTGATGATGTTTTTTCATTTAAATGAAAAACATTTTGTTTGTTTTCTTGAAACCTCATATGATCATCTGTTACAAGGGTAAGAACTGGAAACTTCAAGACTCCAGGGTGTAAAGAACACACCCAAGTTCATAATGAACCAGTAGCAGTTGCTGTACACTGGCATTAGCCCTTTCTTTTCATGATGCTGTGGTTCTGTAGCCAATGAAGCATGGGAAGTATCTCCACTGGGAATGACTCGGGGATTAAGTGCTGTCAGGGGATTAGGGTGGTTATGCCTCTCACAGCAGTGCAGGGGAACTCAGAAAACCTCTGGACAGAGCTAGATACCAGAAGTCTTGGTTTGCATAATAGAAGGTGGCCTCAGGTGGCTTGGAATCTGTCTCAGACATCAGTTAACATGAATTGCCAGAGATGGTGCAGTCGTGATGGTGTGCTCTGTGCAGGGAGACCCTGCTAGCATAAATTGAGAGACTATGAGAAAAATGTTTGTGTTAATAAAATTTGGTTTAAAAATAAATGGTGAAATAAAGACCATGAAAGTCGGTACTTCAAAAGACATTTCACAGCAAGCAATACCTCACTTTAAGTGTTTCACATTAGGAATTACAGTGTATTTTAGTATTTTTCTTCAATTTATCATCCCAGGTAGTTCCTCAGAACATTCCTTACGTGACCCTCAGAGCTTCTGTCAAAATCCAGTTGCAAACAAATCTCATAAGGGAAGCCGGAGTTTTTGTTACTAATTAGTAAGGCCAGCTCAAAGATGAGCTCACCATCCCAGAGGCAGCAATAAATTGTTCTAATCTCTGTTAAGAAATGAGAACTCCTTTTTCTACTGCTCTATTCAGTCAGACTAATGTATGGCAAAAAAGCTGTAATGTTGTGCTGCAAGGATAAGTCAGTATCCTGTCCAGTGGCAGCAACAATACATTATTCAAATGACAAGATGATGTGCTCTAAGTCCTCGTTACCAGGACTGAGGTCAGCCAGTTGAAGTGTGCTCTGTAAAGCAGCCAAGCTTGGGTTGGGACCTTTATAGGTCAGCCACTCACTGTAAACCACTTTTTCCTTATATCTAGTCCAAATCTCCCCTCTTTTAGTTTAAAACTATCACCCCTTGTCCTCTCACAACAGACCCTACTAAAAAGTCTGTCCCCACTTTTTTATAGGCCCCTTGAAGTCCTGAAAGGCCTCAATAAGGTCTCTTCAGAGCCTTCTCTTCTCCAGGCTGAACAACCCCAACTGTCTCAGCCTTTCCTCAGAGAGGGGCTCCAGCCCTCGGATCAGCTTTGTGGCCTCCTCTGGAGCCTCTCCAGCAGGTCAGTGCCTTTCTTCTTCTGAGGACTCCCGAGCTGGATGCTGCATTCCAGCTGGAGCCTCAGCAGAGGGGAGCAGAGGGGCAGCATCGCCACACTCCACCTGCTGGCCACGGTCCTTTTGATGCAGCCCAGGACAGGCACAGAGCGAGGCGGCAGCGGTGGCCAGGGTTGCGGGTGAGGCCGACGGGGAGGTGCCAGAGCCGGGGAGGCCTGAGGCAGAGCGGAGAGGCCTGTCAGGGGCCGGCAGCTCTCACCGGGGAGAGCTTGAGAGGAGGAGCAGCGGCTCTGGCAGTGCGACAGTGGAGCCCCATCGGGGGTTGTCACCCTCTTAAGAAGAGCCCAGCCATGGGGCACCTGGCAGAAGGCCACGCACTTGCCAGGGTGGCTGCGGGAACTGAGATGGAGCGGCCATGGGAAGCTGCAGCTGTCCAGGCCGCAGGCTGCAGGGAGTGTCGCGGCCTTGCACTGGCAGTGAGCAGCTGTGGCAGGAACTGCTGTGGGCGCTGTGAACAAGTGGATGGGCTCCTCTGCAGCCTGGCAGAGTTGCAAGAGGAAGCTGAAAGGCTGAGGAGCATCAGGCAGGCTAAGCAGGAGACAGGCTGGT
>VWZY01006094.1:12411-88924 GCA_013399075.1 Chloroceryle aenea | reverse complement strand
TGAAAGGCTGAGGAGCATCAGGGAGGCTAAACAGGAGACAGGCTGGTGGAGCCAGGCCTGGCCCTCCTCAAATCAGAAATGGGAGCACCCATCGGAAAACACCCAGGACTGGGGGGATCCTGGACCCTTCCCCTGTCAGGTTGGCANTCACAGGCAGTGACACTGGAATGAGCAAATTTGCTATCTTCCTCAGAAACTGGAAAAGAGCAAGTGAGCGCTCCTCAGTGGAACACAACCTTGGTTAAGTGGTCTGTAATGATTATTTATACCAAGCTGACAGAGTTTGCACTGATACATTTGAAGACAATTTGTGTGACAGTCCTAGGAGCTTTGCTCAGGAAGTAGCAAAGGGACAACATGCCAGTAAAGTCTGGTAACTCTTCTTTGAGAGGATGTCTGGCCAGTAATCTGGATAGAAAAACAACATGCAGTGTCTGCTAATAGCGTGGGATGTCTGCAAGCAGCAAATGTTATGCAGTTATTTGTAGGGGACCCTTGGTACAGCACACGTGCCATAATACTTGAAAGTAGATAGTTTCATCTTCTTGACAACAACTAGGCTGACAACAACATACAGGAGCTGTGG
The DNA here is from genome assembly GCA_013399075.1 of Chloroceryle aenea. NCBI lineage: Eukaryota > Metazoa > Chordata > Aves > Coraciiformes > Cerylidae > Chloroceryle > Chloroceryle aenea. The sequence continues at coordinate 88,338 of VWZY01006094.1, read as the reverse complement.
CATTTCTAGCAGTCAGAGATGTGGTAAGAGCCTTGTCAACTTACTTAGGAAAGTGAGTTTTGCTCCCTGACATCACTTTTTATTACATGCAGTTCTGTCCCAGCAGGTCAGATTGTCATTATTAGGAGTCAACAGTCGTATGATAACCTAGAGGTCAGTGCTTCACTCTACTAGAAAGTGTGGAGGTATAACAAGGAATGATCTCTGTCCCAGAAGCCTGGCACTCAAAACTAGAGGGCTGTTGGTTAGAAAGGTGATAAATCAAATAGCCCTGGGGAGTGGAGGGATCATGAACCAGTCTAGAGGCAGCCAGGAAAACAAGGAGCACATCAAATCAGATGTGAGCTGCAGGAGATTCTCTTCAAGTTTCTGAAATACCTCACTGATACAAGAAATCTTCCAATAGATCAAATTTTTACTTTAAGTTCAGTGCAGATGTTATAGACACACATTTTGTATGTTTTCAGACCTTTTAAAGAAGGAAAAGGAATGACATAGATTATGTGTAGGCTTTTGGTTGCAAAAGAAAAACCCAGTTACCCTTTATCATTATGCTAAGTACTCTTTGAATACAAAGGTAATTCATCCATAATCTCTTCTCTGTGTATTTATCAAAGGCACTGAGTATAGGGAAGAAGTGCTGAGTACATCCAAGGCACCCCTCTGTCAGGGACAGATTGTTTCCCAGAGTTCACATATGACTACTTTTCCACCCTACCCTTCCAAAGGACTTTGCTGTTCTTGCTCTGAAAGTCGGGAGTTGATTTGTGGTAGCTGTTGCTTATTTCTGTTTTCTTATACCCTGTTTCTACTGAACTATGTAGTTTGTCTATTAAGTTTATGACCTTCAAGCATCATGTTGTTTTTTGGTTTTTTTTTTTGTTTATATGATTTTAGCTAAAAACCACCTGCTGTTCTTGATTTAGACATTGATTCCTTTAGCTCATTGGTATTTTTTTCATAATTTTGTCCACACTCTTGACACTGATAGCATCAGGTTATTTTTTGCAATATAAGGTTTGGAACTCATTGCAAAAATGCTGCTGACATGGCTCCTGTGATACACTCTGATAGGCTGACACCTCTTCATCCCAAGATAAGGTATCTTGACATGTACATGCTCTCTTCGGCTTGCTTGCTACAGCACACTCTCCAGAGCAGTGTTGTGTGCTACCTGGCTGTAAAGCACTAAGCAAGAGAATTACAGAGTCATTAAAACTCTGCCCAGAAATGTTAACTTCAAGTGCAAGCATTCTGCAAGCTTTGAAGCTTTCACTTCAAAGCAATCCAATAGGAGACTGCAAGGATGAGAGACAGGGTGGGGATGGAGAAGCCAGCAGGCAAACATACATTTGGGAAACTTAAACAGCAAGCCTCCTGCACTTTCTTCAGTGCATGAACCTTGTGCAGTTGCAGAGGGGAAGCAACTGGCACTTCTCATTCCTGAGAGAGATTTGCTGGGCTGTGTTGAAGCTACAGCTGCAGTGTGCCCTCTTATGGCAACACCAGTTGCTTTCTCTCTCAGTTTTGCAGAGGTGTTTCAGGGGAAGGCTGGGGTTACTTTCAACTTTTTGTTCTTCTCTTTTTCTTTTCCCTAAAGAAGACACACAGGAATGATGTATTAACTCTGTATGCTGTGGCATGTTTAGAAAACAGGCTTGAAGTGTCACCTCCAGAGCATCAGGCAGATGAAATAGTGAACAAAACTAAAAGAGAAGCTGAACATGATCAGGTTTAGCAGCCAAGGTTTGATGCCAAGGCATATGTAAAGTAAAAGAAGCCTGTTGGTTAAAGGTGCTGCATTTAACAGATAACATCAAGTTAGTTGAGTGTTTCTGTGCTGCCTCCATTGCAAGCCAGGCTCTGCACGTGTCCCTCTGCATTGCTGTGACATAGGCTGCCCAGGGAGGGGTTTGAGTACCCATCCCTGGATGTGTTTAAGAATCACTTAGATGTAGTGTTGGGGGATATAGTCTAGGGGAGAACTTGTAGAGTAGGGTGAAAGGTTGGACACGATGATCCCATGGCTCTTTTCCAACCTAGATGATTCTGTGACTCTGTGACATTTTGGGTAAGAGGGTGACTATACTATTGTTATTATTTTATAAATATTCTATTAGACCTGCTTTTTGAAGACTGTGTTCCCATAGCTTCCTTGCCTTCTGCTCTGGTACCTTGTTCTCCACTGAAGTTTTGCCTTTGCTACTTCTTAACCTTCACCCTTCCACCACCTTATTGCCCCACGGTTTCAGTGCAGCCCTTCCCCTGCTCCCCTGCATCCCCAGCAGGACTCTCCTCCTCTGCTCACTGAGAATACTTCCATTCTCATGGTATTTTCCAACCCTCAAAATCATAGCTGGACTACTCTGGGATTCATACATCCCATCCTTTCACATCCTTCACACCAGAACAGCCACATCAGTGTTGCTTATTTGATGTTGTCTGCTTATTGAGTGGCATAAAGCACACAGAAATCCCCAAGAGCTCAAGGCAAGAGTGACACCTGTGGTATTAATGCCTTTTACTGCAGTGGCTTGGCACTGTGGAAGAAAAGAGGCATGAGGCAAACTCTACCTTTCCCCAGTTCCCTGGTCAGCCTTGGAGATCCAATATACTTTGACTACTTCAGTTTTCCCGTTACAAAGCTGACCTAAGCCCATGTGTGTGAGGTGAGGAGAATAAACTCATTCCCCTGCCAGGCTCCTGGCTTCTCCATCAGAATCAAACCTGGTGCCATGTGGCAGTACACAGAAGTCCTCACCACTGCCACTGCCACTGCCTGCTCCGAGCACAGACTATTCTTGGTTTGACCTGTCATCCTGGGGTGCCGGTTCAGAATGGTGCCCAGGAGCCTCACACGCACACCCTGGTATTTCTGACTGTGATGTATTTGTGTTTCTGCTTTCCCTCTGGCTCATTGCCTTTTATATTTACTTCAGCATGCCCATTCACCTTAGCATTAAAAAACAAACAGCCAAAACCAAAACAAATAAGAAATCAGTTTAAAAACTTTTTCTATCAATCAGGCAGCTTCTGCTGCAGCTCATTCTGCTGCAGTTAATCTTCCTAAAATCTGTCCTTCATTATAACAATATAAAATCAGGCAGTTCCAGTACATCTGATTATTGACACTAAGACCAATGATATTTACTACAAAAAGGTGAAGTGGTCTGTAGAAGCTAGAAACCAGTTTGCAGGCTCACTTTGGATTTCAGCTGAACCAAAACCCACGGGAATGGTGCTAAAAAACTGTGATAAACCAATTTGAAATGTCACAATTATCATGGTCCTGCTTGCCGTGGAAATGAGGAGTGTAAGGTGGTGCTGTCTAGAGTTACATCGCGTCTGCCCAGCCCTTGGGAACACAGTTCAGTGACCTCTAAAGGTTCCTTTTGTACTTTCTGTTTGATGCTTTGACAGGAATTTTGTAATTAAGCCAGCTTCCATCCCTAAGTTACCATTTTCTAAGTCAGAAGAAATGCTTTTGCTGGTAGACAGGGATGTCAGAATAGTAAGAATGTGGCCATTCTTACTAACCTGCACAGAAGCAGTTGAGAGTTTCACTGTTTAACATCATTCTCTCTGGTGTATGCTTGTTTATACTTCAAGCCTTGCATTTATTTCACCATTTACAGTAAGGTTTGTGTTGTGCAGGAGACTGCTGGTGGGGAAGCTCTAGGAGGAACAGAAAGGTTCCCGTGCCTTTGAGATGTTTGTTTATATACCCCCAGCTTGATACACAGCAAGCAAATGCTTCATTTAATTAGGAACACAGACAAGGAAAGGATCTTGAAGGCTACAGGGCCCAGTCCTTTATTGTCTCCAGTAACCATAAAACATATTGGTTTCTACCAAACACAGCAACCTACCTTAGCATTATGAGAAGGGATTTTTCTATAGCTGCTCTAACTGGAAGGTTGTTCCAGACCTTACAGTTCTCAGAGCTAGAAAACTTCTTTTAATTTCCAGACAGAATTTATTCATGGCTACCTTCCATTTGCTTTGTCATACCCTTCCCATCCATCTCAGTGAAACTCCTTCTTCATCCTTGAGTTCTCCTCTTGCTTGCCTTCCCCTGCACCATGCCCATACACCTGCTGCCTGTGGGAGCACCCTTTGTGCACAAAGCACAGCCCTTCATCCACTTCTTTTCTTGGTATTGGACCTGTGTGGCAACCACTGGTGACCCCAGTGATGAAAGGAAGGGGTTGTGTTTCAACAAGGACTCGTCACCCTGCTCTAACCTCTGCTGCCTGTGGCTCTCAGTGAGCAGTTACTCGTTTCCCTAACTGCATTTGCCTGCCTTCATTCTTCTTTCTTGATTTAACACACATAGGAAATGAAGGTGTGAACGCTCTTACTTGAGTCATTACCTTAAGGCTTCTGGTTTTCTTTCTTAGCTTCCCCTCCAGCAGTCCCCAAAACAAAAGAATGAATTCTAAAAGGATAAAGATAATATAGACCTGTGCAAGGAACAGGAAAATCTCTCACCCAAATGAGTGCCAATAGCTGATAATTCTGGTCTCTTGATTTTTGCTTTCAAGGCTGGGAAACTCTCCATATATCTGCAGGGAGCTGATACTGGATAACGTTCAAATGTTCTATCAGAACTGAAGTACTTTTTGCAGACTGTGCACACATAGCCTACTAAAGGACTTCATCCAACACTGAAACCCAGCACCTATTTCTTCTTAACAAAATCACAGAGAAAACCACCCTTTGCAATTCTCAATTTAAGCAGAAGAAAGCAGAGAAAATTTAGGACCAACCAGTATTTGAAAATATACCACGGTGGGGAGTACACAGTGAGGATTCTGGGCACTGGTGTTGAGTTGGAGCACTGTGTTGGGCTCCACTTCCTCAGCTGTTACACCCCTGACAAGCTCCCAGGGAGCTCCTGGTTTGTGTCACTGTTCAGAGAGCATCCTTCTCTCCAGACAGCATCACGGTCACGCAGAGCCCTGGCCCAGAGAGAGGCTGTCTCCTGTAATCAAACCTGTGTGGTGGTATGGTGCTTCAAAACTTCACCAAAATTTGCAGATTAATCATTGTCTATGTTTTTTATTTTTAATAGAAGCAGTGTCTGTGCTTTCACAGCCAGCAGAAGCTGGAGAGGACCTGTGTGTGTGTTCCACTTGGGTACGCTCATTTCAAGCAGGGATCTGCTTTCCCCTAAAGACATTTTGCTGTGCAAATTGTATTATAATGGATTTGTGTTCATTCATGATGTTGACTATGATTATTTTTTCTGAGGTTACCTACAAATTTCCTTTATTTTAATAACAAAGACAATGGACTTGGATACACCTGGAAAGCAAAGTGTCATCTGCAGTGACACATTTTATAACAATAAAAAAATGGAAACCCAGAAGTTTTTTTCTGCAGAGGAAAGTGTTTCTTAATAGAGGAGAGGAGAGGAAGGAAGGAGAGAAGGAAGGAAGGATTNAAGGAAGGAAGGAAGGAAGACTGTCTTTCAGAAGTATTTTAAACTGTATTTCAAATTTTCTGGATTTCTAAATTGGCTCAAGATGAAAAAGATTTCTCAGATAAGCAGAAAATACCCTGTTCTAATGGACAGATAAATCTGACTATGCACCATTTTGTTAAAGAGGGAGGGTTTCAGGTAAGAGTGGATTCTTATGTTTAAGTTCTGGAACTATCACTCTAAGCAAGTTCTCTGATTTCCACCACCAACACAGCAGCTGTTTGTCAGTTGTTTCAAGCACCCTCCCTGCATTGCTTCAGCAGTTAAAAGCAAGAATAGACCAAAATTTTAAGAAAGTGTGTGGGACACATTTTCTGTGGGTAAATAAGGGAGTGTGGAGGCTTTACAGCACCCCATTAGCATTGCTCCATGTAACTATCTCCTTTGATGGGAGAGAGATGAGGCTACCCACAGTCAGTCCCTCCACCTCTCCTCCCCCTCTGGCTGCCATGCTAGAGGTGCACAGTACGTTTTACATGCGGTGACTCGGGTGATGAGGAGATGAGGTCTGTCTAACAGCAGTACTGCTGTGAGTGGGTTTATTAAACAGCAGTAGGAAGGGACCAGAAGGGTACCTTATGGGTACAACAGTACCAGTTGTTCCACAGAGGACAGACTAGGGGGTGTGTAGCAGTTAAGCATTCCTGTGGCCAGACTTGTGATGGCTCTGAATCTCCACTGTAATTGCCCATGTCACCATGAGGCAGCTGGTGAAAATAAATCATAGTAATTGAATAGTGTTAGTTATAAAGGGCTACACAAAGGGAAACTGGAAGCTTAGGCTTGGATGCACTCGATGTACATCACTGCTTTTCCTACCACCTTCAGATCACAAGCTACACCTAACTTCTGCCAGTCATGGAATTAAGGTTAACTAGAGGTGCAAAGGCAGGTGCTGTTTAACAGGATGGGAGCCCCACAAGGTGACCTGCGTAGAGTGGTTCTGCACCCACCTTGCTGCTGGCAGAATGATCTTTCTCCCGGCCTTGTCCCCATAGGCTGGTTAAGCAGTGCTTGGTGTGTCTCTCTAGTTGCTGTGTGGAAAATCCCAAGAGCTTATGTGGAGCTTTCACGGGAAAAGCTTGGGTCTCCAAGCCCACAATGAGCCTGAACAACCGCAGAGGATGGAAAGCCATTTTTCTCCTCTCCTGCCATCCAAATTATTGTCTGTGCCATCCTTTTTCTTTCTCACGGGGGATGTAGACCACCAGGAAACACATTTAAAAATCATCTGTGGCACACAGAAGGAGAAGAGAAAAAGTTGTTGGTACATTTCAGCAAGCCTCGTTAAAAACATCTCTAGGCACTACAAAGTGCATGTTATCAATATGCATATGTGATGTCTCTGAGGCAGAGTTGCCTTTAAGGTACATATTCAGCAGGACAACATTTTCCCATGTGAGGCAGGGAACAACAGTGAATCATATGTGTGGGAGGGAAAGGCCTTCTGGCTATGTACAGTATTTATTCCCTTTTGTGTCTTGCTTTCCCCCCTCCCCTCTTTTATTAATGGCTTTTGCAATTACTAGTAACAGGGTATTGCTAGCTGGCTGAAAGTGGGGACTTCTGCAGTCGATTGTTTGTGGAAAGCTGGATGTTTAGGGGAGGGAAGAGATGCTCCTGTGTTGGCTTTGCTCACCCCTCCAGCCCCTGAGCAAGAGCAGCCAACACACTATCTGTGCTCAGCACTTGCCTCCCCGGCTGAATGGCACATTACTTGACCTCACATAAGTACACGTACAGATGGAGAAATGCAGAAGGTGAGGCCTCAAGTGCACACATTAAAAATTCCTACTGAAGATGTCAGCAGGGGGCCCAGGGAAACTGATTTAGCTTTAGAGGGAATCTGAAGGGCAAGTATGGCACCCTGCTCCGCCTGCAACCGTGGAGGCTGTGCAGAGGACTCAGCTTTTTATTTCTCACCCTACTAAAGAGGAGCTCCATCCCAGGAGCATTAGTGCTGGCAAAAGCCACGTAGATGCATCAGCACGGGTGATGAAAGCTGCAGTATCTTGGGATGTTAGCTGAGTTGCTGGTGAGCTGACAGGACAGTCCTGGAGTTCAGCATTTCTCTGAGTGCCAGTCAGTAATTTCTAATGGATGTGGACAGTGACAAGCAGTCAGCACACAGCAGGTTGATCATGGTTTTGGCAATAAATTACAGCTGAGCAAGTCAGAGTACCCAGGAGGGTGTAGATGTGATGGAAGAACCCCGTGTCCCAGCCATGACATCTTTCCAGTGGTGGGGAGGTTATCTGGAAAATGAACATCTAATAGGTCTGGGGACTGGCAGTGTGCTTCTTGGGGAACGTGGCAGAGGTAAAGGGCAGGTCATTTCAGAAAAAAAATGGCTGTTAAGTTACATTTAATAGAATAATGTGCTCTAGGAGCTTCAAGATCCAGTACCAGTGTGCACTGATGCAGAGCTTGTGCAACTGTGACTGTCTGAGCCCTGTGAAAATGTACACTGCTGGAACAGTAGTGGAGAGCTACAGCTTCCTTATGGTTCACTCTTCTTCTTGCCTGCCCTCCCTGCTTTCCCTTTCAGCTACATGTGGATTTAGATATTCTTGCTGAAGTTGAAATGTCAAAATGCAAGGCACTATATAATTGTGAGAGTATAGGTGACCTAACACATTTTAACTCTGAATCAAGCAAAAGAATAAGAAAGAAACATGAACGTTGGCATCACTGAGCTGGCAGTGATGTGATTTGCTAGCACTACTGTCAAGGTACCTCTGATGAGCAAGTTCTCTGATTGCTCCCTTTTTTGTCCTGCTGGAAAAGCAGAGGGGCACTGGTGAAAGAGGAGAGGGTAGCAGGGAAAATGGGCAGGTGAAGTGAGCAGGGTGAAGCTCATAGGAGACACTATGAGAGGCATTGCAAGAGGGAATTGGAGCCAACAGCTCATGAATGAGAAAAGAGTATCTGGAAAAGAGCTGAAAGGTTTTGAGGCACCAACGAGTGAAAATAGTTGGCAGTTTCCTGTTGAAGTGGAAAGGATGTCATTCTTTTCTCTGGAAAATGCTCTTTTAATAACTGTTCACCAGATAATATTTATTTGAAAATTTCCAATTTTACCTGAATCTTATTTTAAATTTGTGTTGGGGAGGAATTGTCACGCAGTTGGGAGCTGACATTTCTGTCAGGTTCTTATCATTCACATTTTCTACCTGGAGGCAAAGAGCATGAGATCTTTCCAATCTGGGAACTACAGCTGGGCTGACAGGGAGGCGCTGATCCTGGCGCTTGCTTCCAGCCATCTGCCTGGAAGCCTCACACCATGGCAATTCTCTCCCCTTAGGCAAAAATCAGGCTGACAAGAGCCTTTCAAGACAGCAACCAGCAAATCAAATAAAGCCTTTGTTCTTTCAGATTGGAATGTTTCCCTTTTCTGCCCAAATGAGACATGGATGTGCAAACAATTTTGTGAGAAAAGTCTGACTCTACCGATGACCTTAGAGAGTACAAAGGTCCTTTGGTAGCTGCTTGCCTGTGCTTCCACTTGCTAAATTTCTTGACAGACCAGCTATTTTGTCCCTCAGTTTCATAGGGTTGTAAGCAGGACCAGTTGCCCTGGGGGAAAGGCTCCCCTGTACACAGTTCTGTCCCTGGGAGTTCTCAGAAACGAGGAATATTCTTGGCTTACCCTCCCCTCTGCCTCCTCACCATGCTCATTGCCGGCCTTTGTTCTGCTCTAGGGTGACTGCTCTCCAGCTAATGCAGATCCGCAGGGCACGGTGCAGTGAGTGCAGCCTGGCATCAGTGCTGGTGTATATAATAGACTGCAAATTTCCCTGGCTGCCTTAGGGACCATTAGCCAGCCCACCTGACTCCTGCAGGCTCTGCTAGTTTCTCAGAGGGTCCCACAGACCCAGCGGGTTCACCCTGCAGATTGCTTTCCACTGGACTCCAGCTGGAGCATCCTCTAGGAAAAGGTGACTTGGAGCATTTGGGAGACAGTTTCATGATACTTTTGAAAAATAAAACCTCATGGAGACTTCTTTTCTTCCATTCAACAAGTACTATGAGGTTTGGGCACCGAAATTCAAGAAGGAGGTAGGCCAAGCAGAGACAGTGTACAGGAGAACAACATGAATGATCAGAGGTCTAGAAAGCTAGATGCTGAAAAGACTAAACCAAATGATTCTTAGTCTGCAGAAGAGGCACCTGGAAGAGGGTACTGACAGATAGATATGTTAGATACGATCCTCTCTCATGGAAAGGATAGGAAATAGTGGATTTCATTTCAATCAAAAAAATCATATGAAATGCTAGGAAAAACTTGGAAATTATAAGGATAAAGAATGCATTGACTGGAGAGTTTTCCAGGTAGATATTCTTGGAGATCTTCAGAAACATGTTAGAGAAAGATCTGTCAGAAATGGCAGGTGATCCTGTCTTGGATATGGGAAAGGACCAGATGACTTTTTGATGTCCTTTCCAGCATGATGCTTTTGTGTTCTGTGCTTTTTGATACAAAGCCATGGTTTTGGTGTGCGTGCTTTTTCTAGACACTTAGGTTGTTCAGGAAGCAGATATGTAGAGGGAATCTGAATGTGTAGGAAAGAAAAAAAACGATGGGTAGAGAAAGTCTGGGCAGCTTCAGACAAACTACACAGACTGTTTGAATCCTTAGCAGGGGAGACTCCAGGCAGCTACTCACTGGTTGTGCTCCAGACCTGGGCATATGCCCGAGAGTTGTATGAAAAATGTTCTGTGAGTGGGATTGATGTATCTGCTATTTTAGCTTTGCCTGCACTACATTTACCTGTGTTAAATAAACAAAGAAAGTGCTCTAAGTATTGCTTTAAGATTGAATAATAAGTGGAACATTTCTTCTTTTGTTAGTAGCTTGTGTCCTTGCTTATTAAGTCTCAGGCTGAGCAGCCAAAGGGAGTGTTCAAGACATAAATGCTGGAGGGGATTCCCACTGCTGAAAGCAACCGGCAAGCAGCTTGAAATGTGCTACTTCTATTCCTGGGAGACCATGATGATCAGAAATACAAGCTCTGTGTCCTTTACTCCCTGCCCTCTCTTCTCCTTGCTCCTTCTCCATCCCTTTGAACAGCATTCCAGAAATTCAAAACTCATCCCTATTTGCAAAAGAGTGGCCATTAAAACCAAATTGTCCTTTTGGTTTTTGCTGAATAAATTATCGGTGATTCATTTGGACCAACTCCTTATTTTGGTTAACAGCAGTAGGAATACTAAGATTTCCCTGCTTCTCTGCCTCTTTGTCTTTAGATTCAGTTTTTAAATCAATGCACCAAAGCTTCTACTCCTTGGAAAAATCTCCAAAATGAGAATACAGGAGAAGTATCAAGTATATCAAGATTCATTTCCCCTTTCAAAACCAAATCTCTCTCTCGTCAAAGAGCAAGGACATGCTTATTTAGTGCTCTGAAAAGTAACAACAGCTTACATCAGACCATCGTGTGCCTTTTAACTAACTTCCTCATGAAAGCTTCCTCTGCCTTACTAAAGCCAAATACTTAGACAAAGCCAAGCTTTGTTAGTCCTAGAAAGAAACATGAGTTCCAGTACTAAAGATAACACGGGAAAAATTTCCTCTCCCCTTTCCACATGTCTGTAAGGTTTTTAGCCCTAGCACAGCTGCTAATCACATCTGCTTGCTATCACCCAGCGAGCAAGACACAGTTTTTCAATCTATCCCTGACACTTCCCAAGAAACTAATTGGAGCCAGTGTAGATATTGTAAAGTGCTCCCTTTGCAAAGCAGCTGCATGACAGAGAGCTGCTCTGGGGTGGAATGAGCAGGGCTCTGCCTTACGTTACAACAACTCGCTCCTGCAATTATTGCCAGATGTTTGCAAAGGTTCACTCTCCTCCAATGGGAACTGCTCCTTCCAAAGTTTTTAGAGCATTCAAAGAGTGAAGGTGCTGTTTAGCTAGTGCTGGCAAGAAGGAAAATGGAATTAAATAGTCCTTTTCTTTTGTTCTTTCTGCTAATAGTAACGGGGATGAAACCACTTGGGTGATAGGAAAGTCCACAGCGTTACTGAAACACGTGATGAGAATTTGATTTCCAGGTCTCTTATCTAAACTATGTACTTCAGCCTCAGTAATGTGAGCTGCACTTCTATTCAGTCAGGTAATTGAAAAGACCTGATATTTCATTGCTGGTGTATGGCATAATTTTGCAAAGGAAGAGCACCTATCTATTCAGATAATATTTATTAATACACAGATTAAGTGGCTCAGATAAAAGCCTGTTGACACTGCTCCCTAATATACTCCTATCTGCAGGCAGCAGAATGAAATGTATTGACCACCTCACCCTGCTTTGGAAACAGCTGCTGGAGGATTTACCTGCAATTACCTACTGAAAATGAAATACAAGATGAATAGAAATAAGATGTCACTTTGGACTTAGGGCTCCCGTTGCTAGGGAAACCTTAGAGTTAGCATCCTGATCAGGGCAAAAATTGCTGTAACACAGCTGAACCTTTGTCAGCATCCACATTCAGCAGAGCTGCAGATAGCCTGTTTGTCTGGCCAGGGACAGTGATTGCCCACTGTGGTCTCATGGCTGACTGAATAGCCCTTTCTGATGGTGCATCACAGAATGTCTTTGGTTGGCAGAGACTTTCAAAGTCATGTAGTGCAGCCTTTAACCCAACACTTTGGCCTCATCCAGACACCAGTTTACAAGTACACATAGCAGGACTGTGCAGCTAAATTACACAGATTGCTGAAAATCCTGTATGTCCCACTTTCCTCCATACTGGGGAACTCTCTTTGAAGATCTCGGTGCCTGCAGCTTCACTTAGGTGACAGAGGTAGGCCCAGCACAGCACTCCTGACAATATAAAACATTGAAGAGAGCCCTCACTTGCATAATGGTAAGAGAACAGGTTTCAGACAAGTCCAAAATCTTCAGAAGCCAAGTTAATGCTTTTTATTTGTGGCATTTGAAAGCTGTCAGGGATCAGTCTGTCAGCATAACTGAATTAACTGCCATCAGTGCTTGGCTGGATTCGATGAGATAAATGCTGTTGTGGTTTTGTACTTAGAGATAACTTCTGCTTCAGCTCTATTAGGGGTATGACTTTTTAAAATGCCCTAGTTCTCAAGAACACTGCAAGAGAGATGCTGCATCAGAGGAGAAAGGTGATGGGCCACTTTGTTTCTCAAAACATTTGTTAGTATAGCACATTACGCATTATTCAGGTAACACTTGAGCTACTTTAAGTCTGGGTATAACTGTATAGCATTATCTCATATTCAAATGACTAGATTACTTAGTGTCTGCCCTTTGGAAAAGAATCACCATTCTTAGGAGGAGAAACACAAATGCTGCATGCTCGGATCATGACCAGAAATGTCAGAACCAAACCACTTCAGTAGGTCTTTCTTTTTTAATGTTACCTAAGTGCTGACTTCTTAAAATAATCTGGGATTAACATCTTAAATATGCACAGACGTTCCTGCATTCTTCCATCCAAAATTTCAGTACCAAAAGAAACATCATAAATGCCAGGATTGCAGGAGTGTTGAAAAGACAGTTGCACTCGGGGCTCAGGAAATGCTGCTTGTCTGTATGATTTTGACACTTATTTCATAGAGATTTGCAGACCTTAGCATTGAAATTGAATGAGTGTTACTAGTTGATCTCAGATCCTTTGAGCTGCAGTGACTTAACTACTGCTTCCAGCAGCCCACCACATCTTCCTGTAGTAGATTACACTGTGATGTGTGGCAAGAGGAGAGTGAGCCCATTCCTTGGCCAACACAGGTCACAGCTCAATGAGCCATTACATTGGAATTCTCCAGCAATGTCCCAGGCTGTGAACAGGGAAGTGAAGCTCAGCACTTTCAGTTACAGGAGTGCTGCATTTCTAAAGAGAGAACTTAAATACTCGTCTTTTTGCTCAGGTGGAAAACTCCTTTCTGGTCTCAGTAGTTCTGAGCAAACTGTCATCTAATTGCTAAATCTGAGGAGAGTAGTTTCTTATATTGACTTACAATTCTGCTTTATTCATGAAAATGTTCTTCTCACATATTTTTTTGTATCTTTGCCTTCCCCCCAGTAGCAGCAGGGAAGAGACTTTCCATTGGAAAACTGTGTGCATGCATCTATGTGTGTATAATATACAGAATTATTTCAGTCTCTGGTAGTATACTTGGCCAGTTCATAGTTGTTTAACAGCAGCAACTTTGCTACTTTTGCACAGTAGAACATCTCATATAAGTAAGGAATCAAAGTATTTTGGTTTGTAATTATTACAGTATATTTTACTCATAGCTGTCTATCTCTTCTGTTCTAAGAATTGCAGGTTCAGTAGTCATAAATTAAGTGAATTTAATTATGTATGGAAACACAGCTGAAGGGTTGCTGTTCCACATATAAGAGGATTTCCTTTGTTCTTTTTCCCATAAATTTTTGCAGTTCATTATAAGAAGAGAGTCCAAGGCATAAAAACTTCTCCTTAGCCCAAACAAGTGAAAACATAAGAGTTGTTTTCACTACCTACACATCACACAGTAGTAGTGAGGTGCTATTCACAGCATCATTCCGGGGAGTTGACCCCAGTCAGGAGCCAAACACCCACACAACCGCTTGCTCAGTCCCCTCTTTAATTGGATCTCTCCCCTTCTATTATACCCTGAGAAATTCGCAGTCACTTTTACTCTGAGTGCCCTTCCTGCTGGGCTCCTGCCTATCGCTCCAGTAGGGACTGATCAGCAGAGGGCCTCTGGGATCTGCAGAGCAGTCGAGGTCTGCAGTGTCCTCACTGCCTTGTGCCGGCACCCAGCCAGAACCTGCGCGCTCCCCTCTCCCGCAGGATAGGCAGAGCACGGGAGGAAACCAAGAAGACTCGTGAGAGAAGATCCTCTGCTCACCTGATGGTGCTGGACATGCTGTCCCGGCGGAGAAAAGGAAGACAGTCCACTGCCATTGAGGACACCATGGCTGAGACAAAGACCCAGCCCCCAAATTCTGAAACACTGGAAGCAAGGGCAACAAATCCATACCAGTATTCCTGTAAGTCTACAACAATAAGAAATTATGGAATTTCTGCTCCTGAGGCGGCCTTAAACTCCAGGCTGCTCATATCAACTGCTGCTATTAGAGTAATTTCCACTGGAAGAACAGTAAGGAAATTCTGAAGTGAAAGAAAAAGGATCTGCAACATTAGGAAAAGGGAGGAAGGAGACCCCAGCAAGGCACAGAGAGAGTGCATCTGTCCAACGAAGATAATGCTTTGGTGTGTGCACCTTAGTAAGGAGTAATCAAAATAGGAGTGTGATTCCACTAGAGTATTTTAGCAACAGAATGTTCTGTTTTCTAGATTAAGTTTATGGATTACTAGAACTCCTTAAAAAAAATGATGAGAGACAGGTGCTGTCTGAATTAAATGAACAACCATTGCACAAAGAAGCAGCAACCTTGAGGAAAAACACATTTGAAAATATTCCTCACAAGCATTCATCAAGCTAGAATTTTGCAGTTCTTTTCATGTTCTTTCTGTCCAAAGGATAGCTCCTGGTAATGTCTGTCCTGGTGATGAAGGTAAAAGTAAAATTTATGCTGTGCAACAGAAAGGAAAATGACGTCTTCAGACTACTTTCAGTTTTTTTAGCCTTGCACCAAAGGCAAAACAAAAACTAGACATGAAATCCCAGTTCCATTGAAATCGATGAAGAAAATCCATTTAAATCCATTATTGTAGGATCTTGTACTGGAAGGGCATCAAGTCACTGAGGACACAGAATAAAGGTGTCAGGAGCCATCCCACCACGGCAATCCTAAGTTTAATATATGGGCTGATACAAACGTGGATCACCCTGCTCAGATCCTACTGTGGCTGATCAAACTACTCCAGGTCTAGTAAGTGTAGTATACAAGTGTGAGTGTAACTAAGGCACATACAGCACTAATTAATACAAATTAAATAAATAAACTTTTCTAGGTAATGACATCGGGCTATGTCACAGACAACTCCAAAAAGAAAGCAAAGAGCCAGCTTTGGTGAAAAGTTCCACTTGTCCATGGAAAGGCTCTTTCCTTAAAATCTGCTCTTTTTCTAGTAGTCTGTCTTCTAAACAATGGAATTTGAAGCCGAACATCTGTGAACTGAATATTTTCAGTACATGCTAATTCAGAATGTGCTTCAGGCAAAAAAGGTGCAGCAGCTGTGAGCACCACAGGTTCTGGTTGGGTGCCAGTACAAGGCAGTAAGTACGCAGCAGACCTTGACTGCTGGATCTGCTCTGTAGGTGTGAGAGGACTTCTTCTGAACAGTCCTTACTGGGGTGATAGGCAGGAGCCCAGCAGGAAGGTCACAGAGTAAAAGTGACTGCAGGTTTCACAGAGTGTATCGGGGGAGAGATACAGTTAAAGAGTGAGAACTAGAAAGTCTAAGAAAGGTAATGATGTTTAATCCAATGGCTTGAAAGATGAATTGGAAAAGAATAAATTTAAGAAACATCCACAGAAGCCAAGAATAAGCTTTGACCACTGATTTTCTACTCAGCAGAGGCTGTGCCTAGAAAAAAAGTTTGGCCCTGAGTTCCCTGAATAGATATATGCACACATATATATGTGTGTGTGTTTCTACAACAGATGGGGAAAAACGCTGATACAATTATTCCAGTGTCAGAAGTGCTCCATAATTATGAAATGCTTACATATATTAAATAGGCAGGAACAGGTCAGGTCTTATTTTGATGATCCATGGTGTTAGATGTCCTGTGTGGGTTAGGAGTATCAGTATGTGTTATACATAATGCTCAGTAGCCCTCCTTGGAAAGATTACATCAGTTGAAAGGTAGACAAATGCTAGACAAAAAGAAATGCTGTCTTCAGTTCTATATGTATACAGCTAAGTACACCTTGGAGCAGAGTTGTAGAACTGGAGGGGAGGGACTGGAGAAAGGCAGGGCTGGGAACAGAAGAAAAGGAGAAGGGAACAGTGAGGAGGTACCTGCTGAAGATGAACAAGGCCAGCTGGGGTCAACAAGAAAGAGGGAGCAGCCAAGGAGTAGCAGCAGGGAGGTAAGAACAAGTCTGACTTGATTAAAACAAACTGAGGCAGGAGCTGTTCTCCCCACTGCAGCAGGAAGTGAAGTGGCACAGGTCACCACCAGCCTGAAGAGCTGGAAAGACTGCTGATCACATCCAGTGCAGGCACGAGCAAGGTGTCCTGCAGAGCACATCTCAGCTAACAATAAAGTGGGACAAATATACCCGAGTCGTGGTTGTTGGTGCTGCCTGGGTCCTGGAATAAGCCCAGAGCACATTGGAAAGGGAAGAAAGAAACAATGTACTGCAAATTCCAAGTATCTAGTGAATTAAAACTTTCCTGAGAAAGTGAGAGCCAACAGTAGGAGCCAGAGCTCCTTGCTTGTCTCCAGCAGGACAGCACCAGCCCTCACCTTTGTCTTCTCTCAGTCCAAGTAGGAGTCCTGAACATGTGAGCTTGAATAGTACACTCCAGTAGTTTTAAGTTCTTTCAGCCTTGTTGCTGTTCCTTGGGGATGGAGGGAGAGTGCTTTACCTTTCCAGCTCCCTGGATGTGTGATCATTTATCATCACGATGCCATGTGAGCATAAGATAGTTGTGGTGAGATGCTGAAAATGGCCACATATCATGAGGCCTGGTCTCTTCCATGTTTGCTCCCAACCCTGTGGCCTCATCTCCCACGTCAGGGTTACCTGTGAGAACCACCTGCTTCTGCAGAGAGCCAAGTATGCAGGAGGTCTCTTTCTGCCATGCTTCTGGAAAGATCCTGGTGCAGAGGCTGCAGTTCTGCTGTTAACTGCCTTACAGCCCAGTCTCCCCACTGACAGGGCCACCCTTCTCCACTGCCTGTCAGGGTTCAGCTGCAGGAGTTAATGTGAGAGTAAAGAGATGCTGTGGTGTTGTTGCTGAAAATGGTACCCTTTTCCTGGGCCAGGTGCAGGGGAGGGGAGGTATGCTGGGGATCTGACCTTTCAAGATGTACACACCCACAGTGATAGGCATTTTCTCTCTCTCAACACTCTTCAGGCCACATCCACCAACTAGTTTAGGCTGCTGCTTTCTTACAATAATAGTAAATAGTTTTAGGACTAACAGAGGGAAGAAGAGACAACACCTTCTCTTGACCAACTTAAAACCAGTCCTACAAAAACCTGAGTCAAGTGGATGAATATGCATATACCAGGTTGAAGATGTGGTTTGCCAGCTATTTGCCTACATGTATTTAACACCCGCAGACGGCCTAAGGCAGCAGCCATAGACATTCTTCCACTTGCTTGTTGAAGAGATCTTACAGAATCCCCAGAGGAGTTCAATTGCTGCCATTATGATGCTATGAATGACTGATAGAAGTATATTACACTCCAAAGTGTTGGTTGGCTCAATGTAAGCAAAAGCACAGCTAGTGCATAACAGCTTGGGACTAATTCTGCTAGATCCTCAGCGACAGCCTTCAGGAGCTCAGGAAAGTTGGCTTGTGTTTGTTTCAGAGTCTTTTTCTTCTCTTTTCTTCTCTGTTATGTGCCTCAAAGAGTGACATAAGCTGCGTCCTGGGGCTAACTATGGTGTTGATTACCTGCAGGTAGGTGTGGATAACTGCTGAATTAAGGAAGAAAATACTTTCTGATTCCTCCATCTCCTCACCCCTCCTGTTTAAACTAGTTGGCCAATGAGTTTAATTTGGATTTCAATAACTGTAGCATGAGTATTTGTAAGCTGAAACATCCTCTGATTTTTTATCTTCTTAGCAGAAGAAAAGGTATTTATTTCTAGGAAACTGTGTTCTGCTATTGTAAAAAGAAGCCAGCTTACCCTGACCACAACCCTCTTTAGGACACGGCGTATATTTGCATGACAATGAGAGGGATCTATTCACTTACAGATCAGGGCATCATTTGGGGAGCTGACAATCATCGAGACTCTCCTGTTTCTATCTCACAGACTCCTTTTCAAACATCTGAGTATAGATGGGTGCTGACTACTTGGCTATCTTGATAAAACTGTTTCCTACAGAACATCCAGTATCGTGATAATCTGATGTCCACCATCAGCTATGGTGCCCTTTTCTTTTGAGTACAGAGGGGTTTCCTTTTATTGAGTAGCAAGCTGATGTGCACGCTGAGAAAAGAGAGGGAAATAGGGAGGTGAAACTGTACTTATTTACAAGCTGTGTTCTGAAAACTGAATGTAACTAAAGGTAACACATGGAAAAATTGCAAAGTAATAGGCAAGAACACCAGATTAATGGCTTTCAAATGGAAGAGTTCAGGGGCAGGTGAAGCAGGTGATGGAGGGAACAGGGGATGGAGGGAAGTGGGGATGACGCGGCACCACAGACCACAGGGAGCTCTGAGTTCTGCTGCATGCCATGGTGGGGAGAACCAGCCATCTATTTTGGCAGACCCTAAAGACCAGCATAGGCATGAGCTGCTCCTGTTGATTAAAATGAAATATGGTCTTCATGTCAGTATTTCAGAGGAAATTTCAGAAGCATTCTAGGAACTACCACAACAATGAGCTCTTCCTATTCATAAATAACACAATTACTCTGTCACTGGGGAAAAGACCTGATATTTTACAGGACTCTTAATGGCATGTCACAGACTGGAGCAAAGCCTTTGTGAGACCTGAGTTCCTAGGAATTGCCCATTTTAAATGGAACAGTTAGTTGAGAAACCACTATTAGAGATTAAATCACTTTAAAAAACCCTTTCCTTTCAAAAGTTTTGAATGCTGCACTCTGACATTAGACTTCATCAGCTAAGATGACAATTTGAATGGTGATTTATCTGCATCTCAGCCTCTTAATAAAGTGACAATTTAGCCTCATAATCAGTTGCACTATTTAGGGGAAATCACTGGGTACTGTATATCTTAATGCATTTTTGGCCTGGTTTTGACATTCCTAGTAAAATGCAACTGGATTTGCATACTGGTTGGGTTGGATTTGTTTCTTTACCTAAAGCCTTTTCAACTCCTGACATTCCAATGTGCCAACTTTTAACCCAGGAAGATGCTGAAACATCTGCAGAAACCCAAATGTTAGCCAGACTGAACTCTCCCTGTACAAGGCAAATGAGCACTCTGTAAATACAAACCCTGTTCTTTCATTTCCAGCTTCACATTTCACTCCTTTTTACACTAGAAATAATTTAAAGAAAATTCCCCTTACCTCTGCACAATCACAAGCCTTGCCCTGGGGCCTGAAGAAACAGACCCATAATGCACAAGAAAGTCATATAGTCAAGGGCAGATGATGAAATGACTTGCACATACAAAGGTTGGGGACCAATCTCTTCCAAGGTCCTTGCTGACATCCTGCAAGTCAGTGTCCTTTTCTTCTTCCCATGGGTCTCTCACAGAGCATCACAAGTGGAAATCATGCCCAGAAATCTTGTTATGCATCTGCTTTCCATTCTGCTTTTTTCATTAAGTCTAGCTGGAGACCTTTGACTCCAACTTCTGTTAATGAAACTGCCCTAAAATGCTTGGTTTATACTTTTAAATCCAGGTTCTTGCCTGTTCTGAGGAACTTCTCAGATCATCTTTAAGCTCTCTATAAATGTTAAGTTATGTAACCCCTGTTATGGCCACCTGTCCCTTTATGTGTACAGAGAAGGCAGTTTCTACAGCTAAGATGTTACAGCAGATGCAAAGACCTAAATATAATGGCAGTATCATCACCCTTAGTTAATTAAACATTTGGAGTAATTAAAAGGGGTAATGTAATGGTGAGGAGCACTCTTTGGCTTTATTGTGCACAGCTACTACACTTGTATCTTGACTTCATTTTTGATGAGTTCTCTATTTTGGGAGCATACCACAAAATCAAATGTCAGGGCTGCTGTTTGTAAAATCTTGGTTGAGTGGGTGTTCTTGTCTTTATTATCAATATTATCTGTATCTTCTGCATCATCTCCATCTTCTGCATCATCTCTGTCTGTAACGTGGGTATTATCAAAACCGAATAATCTGTGAAAGTCAGCACGGAGATTTTAGCACTGGAAGCATGCTTTTTGTTAGCACAGAGGTCTTCTCTTTTTTTAAATAAAGGTCCTTAAGGAATAACTCTGGCATTCAGTTTGCAAGACACACTCCCCCAGGGTCCATCAGCCAGCATGCAGAACCCAGGGAACTCTGCCCACAGCAAAATGCCACAGCCTCAGAAACAGCTGCAGAGCTCTGCAACGCGTTTCCTGGCTCTCCTGCCCAGCAGCTCCCCAGTCTCTCCCATTTTGGATGACAAGTACCAAATGGAGCATGCAGAAAAGAGAAGCCGGGTCTTTGCTGTGCATCTAATCTCCAGATGGGACCTCCCAGCCTGCTTCCTGAAAATACTTTCAGGAAGTGAGAGGCTGAAAGAACCAGAGAAGCAACCGTATGCCAAGGCTTGAGGATGAGTCACGGAGACAAAGCTGGTTTAGTGGCAGTGCTGTTCCTTCATCTCCTGATACTGTTCTTTCACCATCAGAAAGATAGAAGAATGAGGGTCCAACCTGACCATGAGTGTTTCCAGGGATGAGGTATCTCCCACCTCTCTGGATCACCTATTGTAGTATTTCACCACCCTCATCACAAAAAGATTCTTCCCTAATATTTAATCTGACTAAGGCAGTGACTGACAGATCAAGCACATTATATGTTAACTGCAAGCAGACACTGTTATCATCTTCAGACTCTGTTTAAATGTTTTTGCTCTGAGATATCCACACAAAGCTTCACCTGTTCCTTTGTCCTGCTGCACTGCTCCATGCAGGAAAAAAGAAATTGGGATAAAGATATCATTTACCTCACCAAAACTATGTGCTTTCTGAGATGCTCCAGAGAATGTGGACATTGATTAGCTGGGAGTAGGCATCTAGAAAGCTTCAGAGATCTGTTAATGGAATATCAATACTGCAAAGCTTGCAGGTTGCAAACTCAGGTTTTCCACTCTAAGGATCCTGTGGGATTATTCTACTTTCTTTTGAAACCCCATTTTGTTTTGGTCATCTGGATTATTAACGTTTTTTAACTCCCACATTGTCCTTTCCTGGAGGGGAAAATTTTCAGTAAAATCCACCAGAAACACTGAAGACATTCTCTGATTCCTCACAAAGGGCTGAGAAGTGTTTTCCCTGTTGGAGATTGTCCATTAACACTGCTGGGATCAGGTTGTTTCATTCTCTGCCTCCACTCCTACAAAACTCCATCCTCTCTACTACCTTTACACTAGCAAGCCAGGGTGGCTGAAGTAAGTGCAATAGGCTGTAAACCATGATAAGGCATGGGGCAGATATTCCTTCTTGTTGTTACCACTGCTGGTCTCTGGGAGCTGCACAGGAACAGGTAGCACCTTCCACTTTGACCTCACATCTAGCATCCTTCTGCCTTCTGTTATGCTAAGAGAGCTGATAGCAGTTGGAGCAGCACTGTCTTGCCTGATGGTGACTAATAGCAGCATCTAGTGGTTCAAGCACTGTTTCAAAGATTTTGGTCTGAAATCTTCAGACATGAGGAACTTGTTTTCACATTACAAAGAATTTCACCAAAGTCGTAACACTTGTGAAAGTATGCCAGTTGGCAGCCTTGCTGCACAGAGAGGTTTTACAGCTGGGCAAGCAGTTTGAATGCACCCTGTCTTGTGCGCAGGCCTGATGGCCTCCATGGAATGCCCTGAGATCAAATTGATAGGGAGCATCTGAATACTGAGATGTGAAGAACCAAAAAAAGAAGGAAGCTGAACAATACAGCAGCGAAGCAGAGCATGTGGTAGCCATGCTTGTAGAACCAGACTGATGAGCAGCTTCCCTCAGTGCCACCTGCCCATCAGTTGCAGGCTTGCCTGGGAAAGGAGCTGCTCCATGGAGGTGGTTGGTTGTACATGCCCCTGGTGAGCATCTCTGTTCAGTGTGCAGACTCAGCAGATAAACCCACAAACCAGCCCCTGCCTGGTCAGAAAGATAAACACCAAAACCAAATGGTGTTTTCCACACAGGCCACCTAGCAAATGTTGTCATGTGTTTTGGGAAGGAGTCTGAATGTCAGACTCTAATACATTGCACCAAAGTGGACTTTCTGCTCCTGTCTTTCAAGATAATTGCTGGTACTTAACAGATGCTTTTTGCATTTCCCTGCACCTAAGAAACTGTTCTGTGTTAATTCTGTGCCTTGGCTGCTCCTGGGGAAAATTGCAGAGAGGGAGGGCCAGATTTCTTCCTTATATTCTTCCAGTAACACAGTCAATATGGTCTGCAGCCGTTTCTTGAGAGCATTACTGGTTTGGAGAGAGGGCAGTTTCTGCCTGCTGTTTACATTTATCTCTGTTCAAGGAGTGGCAAAATTAAGAATTTTACATAAACAGCCAACAGCTTGGGAGGTTCTGGTGCCTGCCACCACTCTGCTGAAAGTGGAGATCTTGCAAATTGAATGACTTGAATACTAAGCCCTGTCTGTTTACTGTAAACAAGGATCAGTGTGGTTTGACAGATAATTAATCTCCTGATAAGCCTATTTACCTGCCACCCACCCCCCTCCCCTACTATCTAATTTCTGGCTCTACCCTATTAAGTCCACACACATATTTAAAGGATTTATGCTTGTTTTCTATGCATAGCTGTTTCCAGTCAGCAATGGGTTGTAATCCTTGCTTTTTACTTCCTCTGACTAGGCTCCCATATGTGAATATCTGGCATCCTTGAGTTTAATCTGCATTTTTTTCCCCAGTACAGAACACTTTGGCCCTCTGAACCAGAAGGATGAAGCATTTGCTGCTACAAGCATGTGGGCTTAAGTGTAACTGTTTTAGATGGGGCTTCTCACCTGGCAGTGAGTTACTGTAGTAACAGGGTCTGTGTAATTTCCAGTGTGATTCAGGACTTCATCTAAAGGCCTCTTCAAGCAGACTCAGAACCCCTTTTCTCCTATTGGTAAGCTGCCTGGTGCTTGGCTTGTTTGTGTTTTTTCATCTGAACAAAATATTTGCCATGCCAAAATACTCTGGGGGTGCCTGACCCTGAATGGGTGCTGCCCTCCTTCAAAACTTGCTTTTCCCAGCTGCCAGGTTGCCCCAGGACAGGGAGTAAGGCTCTTTTCAACCGTTTCCCAGAATGGAGTGGCTCAAAATGACTAGAAACAGTGCAAAGGGGAGACAACCAATTTAGCCTAATTCTGCCTTTGAGACATAGCCACGGGATAAAGGCAGAGTATGCACTGGTCACAGACACTGCCTGCCTGTGAAGGGAGTATGCAGCTTTTGTGACATTTCCCAGTGCAACACAGTAAGGGAGAGCAGCGGGCGAGCTTTGCACAGAAGTCATCCCTGACAAAGTGCAGCAGTTCATGAGCGCTGGATTAACAGATACAAACCTGTGTTGCATCACGTTATCAGATTTGTCTCTCAGTGCTCAGCTCCTTGCCTTGGTTGCAGCTTCTGTAAATTACCTGGGAGCTTTTGAAGGCATAAGTGCCTTTCTCTGTTCTGCCTGTAACAACGTTAAGGCTGAAATGACTTTCTTAAAGGTTTAAAAATGATATTGTGGTGCCTGCTTCAAATCTGGCTGAAGTTAATAGGAACTGGCTTAAGTGAGTTTCAGCCAAGGTCTGGGGATTTCAGAAAAGTTGCTCAGAATTACCTGTATTTATTGTGTTATTGTGTGGTTGTCTGAGCTGTAGCAGGCGGGGGTCCCCTCGCCAAGGCAGTTTTCCGAAACAGTAGTTCCTGCCACCACTGCTCCCCAGGCAGGGAAACAGGCACAGAAACCACCACTACAGCAACAGTCGAAGTTCTGATACCACCGGCCAGCTCAGCTCTTCCAGCACAAGGTGTGGGTTCTGCCATCACACAACCTCACCAGGCAGCAGCAGAGACCTCAGCCCCATCCCCCTTTTTCCTCTCTGTGAGCAGCCAGGTGGCATTAACCTGTCCCGGGCTCTGGATTGCCCCAGGTGGCTTCTCACTCTTCTCTGCGTGGTGTTTGTATCTATGCACATCCACAATCTCATTGCTGGTGCTGCAGCAGGTGTCTCAAACAGCATCCTCCACATCCTTGGTCCCCTCCTCAGCCAAAGGGATTGAGATGGCTGCTCTTTAGGAGCAGGGTACTATGGCCTGGTGCCTTCCAAACTATTGCTTTGCTAGAGGATCCCAGTAGAGGATCAGCTCTCTCCTGGGCTGGTTGCCAGATATACATATAGCACTGATATTGTCTCTGCCCTCAGGATGCTCACTGTCAAGAATTTATACCAGAGCTACTTAATACACTTTCACTATTTTCTGTTGGGTAATTTTACCATTATGATTTTATGATTAGGAAGGGCACGTGGCATTTTCTGCTTTGCCAGGCTAGTCTTTCACATCATACTGCCTTCAGAGGGGGAAGCTTTAGCCTCTGCCTGGAACAGGGGGAGAATAACCAAGAAAGCAAATAATCTGGGTGAATGTGGAGAGATCTGGAAGTTATCTATGCTCTGAGTAGGGTATATTAGCCTAACAAGTAGCAGTTACCAGAGGTGAAGCTCATAAGTTTTTATGGTAGTTTTCTCCATGCCTTCTGGAGCTTGTCCAATTTGCAAGAGGTGAAGGAGCATGTGAGAACTGCAGTGACTGCTTTTGCATAACTTAGTGCTCATGTTGGTCTCTGTTCACCTCTTTAATCTGTCAACTTGTGGCGGTTGCTGACTACACCTTTACTTCAGAACACTGTAGTACCTACACCTCTCTCCAGTTCTTGAGTTTCTAATGTGCTGAAGTGATTTTTGGGCTGTTATTTGTGGAAATGTCAGGTAAAAGAAAAATACCTCACACAATAAAGCTGTAGTTGACTCATTGAGACTGACTCTCTGACATCTCCTTCAAAGAGATGCTCTCCCAACATAAGCATGCTCAGGAGGAGGGAGTGAGCAGCAGATCCAATCATTAAGCCTCATATTCAGCATGAGAGAATTGTTCCTGCCAGAATGTGAAACAATTCCTGAACTGCTGCCAAAACAATTGCTTGATGTGTGCTCCCTAATAGCTCATAATGAACCACAAACAAGCATTTAAAGTAAGGATAAGGACACACATGCTTATAATGTTCATAGACTGAACATTCAGAGAATTGAACAAAGAGCCAAAGAATAGCTCAGCTAAAGAGGGATGCAGTGTGCTCTTCAGCACTTCACTAATTAAAACAATGGGTCTCTGAGTTACAGTATTTCCCCTTTTTGGGGATACTTAAACACCCAGATTCTTCCCAAAAGGTGTTCCTCCAATCAGAGATTTTGAAGACAAACAGAGCCCCGATCCTGAAAAGAGATGCACATGGGTGGTGTCCTCCCTCCCTGGATTCAGTGAAGATTTGTGCAGGAAAAGCACTCAGCCAAGCCATTTGCTTGGGATCACATAAGCCCTACAGTAATGTGGACTGTGGATATTGTGCTACAGAATGAGCAGGATCAGTTTAATCCACTTGCACAGATCGCCTGCTTCAAACCCACTGCAGCCTGGGTGCAGCTCCCATTGACTTGGGTGGCCAACAGTTTCTGTCCTCCCTTTTTTTATTTCTTCAATCTCTTCTTCAATGTTTTCAAAAGAAGCCTGTTTATTCCTGTAATAATCCAGATTTTACAAGGAAAATTAGTGAATACTGAAAGCACTTGCCTAATGCTTTCCATCCAGATATCTCAATCATATGAAGAACTGAGTACATGTTGGATTTATATCCACTTTTTACCACTGGGATAACAGAAGCACACAATGTCCAGATGACTCACCCAAGGTCAGAGCAAGTCAATGGCTTAGAAAGAAATTCAAGTCTCCTTAATTTAGCAGGTCTTATCCACAAGACAATGATCAAAAAAAAGGTTTGAAAGGATAAAAAAAAAAAGTTTTTTTTCATTTATGGGAAGGAAAAACATAAGTATCCCTGAGGATGACAGTAAATGATTAGTCCAAACTTCACAGAAGGTTTTTATGCTCTACGATTTGCAATATCCAGCAACATTCAACAGTTACAGCATTAAATAATAGAGAGGAATTAAAAGTTATAAGGAAAGTGGGGGAAAAAAGTAGTTTTTTAATAAGATATGGGAAGGAAGCAGGAATGAGTGAGGCAGGAAGCTGCAGGCAAAATTATTCCAAGGGACTGGAAGCGTCACATCTCTTGCACCAGGATGGGAAGTGTATATTAATCTATTTATAGCAACGACAGCTACCCAGATTGAAAGGTATACAGTGTGTACACATACATATGGAGGGAGCAACATGATAAAATACAGCTTTAGGTTGAGCTTGAGGTAGCTTCCTGTTGCCTTAATTCACAGAAATAGTTCCAGCACTGGTTGGTACTGTCTGTGGGACTAAAAAGAGAAAAGTTTCTGGGGCCCAGGCCAGCTTTTAGCTTAGCCAAATGCTAGACAGCTGGAACACATTTTTAATTGTAGGGTTTTTTTCTGACTACTATTTCCAATGGCATTCTCAATGAAAGTCTATTTTGTTTCTTGTCTTGCTTTGAAAAACTTCAGACCTCAGCAAAAGCAACGAAGTGTTAGAGAACAGGAACTGCTGGAAGAAGGAAACCTGTGGTGGTTGCTGCACAGTCTGAGACCCAGAGTAGTCTACTCTTCCTGAATCCAGTAGCCCCATTTGTTCTACTCTTGCTTTTCTTCGTGCACTTCACAGCAGTGACAGGCTAGGTCCATGGCCTTGTTCTCTGCATGTTCCCACAGCACAAAATGAAGTGTGACTGCAGGTGCTGCTCCCGTGTACAGCCACCAGTGCTGGGTGTGTGTACGGGTGCAATGTTCAGAGTGCATCCCAGTAAACAGAGCTGGAGAAGGGTGTGAATGGAGGATTCACTTATATCAGGCATAGGACTCGAACGAGAAATCTGTATGGAAAGAAATTGTTATGTGGAGTCAAACCCAGAGGACACAAAGTTCTCACTGAACTGGTGATAAACAGCTTTTTAGGAAGGGCTTTGTACTCAAGGGAGTTAGGTTCAATTTCCAACAGCTCAGCCCCAGATTTCTTTGATTCTGAGCCTGTTAGACAAATACATCATAACACAGGTACAGACAAAGCAAAGCCCATGAAAATGATCTCAATTTTTCCTATCCAAGGCATCTTCAATACCAACATTTCTCAGAAACCAGTAGCTGCTTCAGGCAGCCACAGAAACTCCAGATGAGCTCCTCTCTCCGATCAGTTTCCTAGCGATGAGAGGGCTATAAATTGGTGTAAGAGCATTGGGAATTTCCCCCAAGAGCCATATGTTTCTTTATTACTAATACTAGGTAGTATTTAATTCACTTTGGTATTAGGAATTGCTCTGAGGCCTGAGCTGCTAGCCCCCATGTTAATAGAAGGTTTCCCATTGCCTTCAGTGGCTGTACAGCTGAGCCCAGTGCACAAACAGCCAAGGTGTGTATTTCTCCACAGAGACTGTAATTCCTCCTCTGTGCTTATGATGACAAAACTCAGAAGGTGGTTGTGTGCAATATCATTTGGGCATGCGTCTCTGTCGGCGCATGGGAAAAACCCCACTAATGGAGCCATGTCCTGGCATCACTGACCACTTTCCCCTGTAAAAAAAATAAACTAACAGCATTTTCAGTACATTTCCAACCACTTTTGACCCTGCTGATCCCAGAGGGAAAAGAGCTATGGAGAACTCTGCCATTTTGAGGAAGGGCTGTTTCTGAACTGTACCAGTCCATGCAGAGGAAAGGTTACAGGACAGAACATGCAGTTGCATTTTAGGGAGGTTTCCTTGCTAATGCATGAAGGCAATTATAATTAATCAGCATGGTTTGGGAATTCCAGACTAATCTAAGATCACATTTTTGTGAAGACACGTGGCATGTTGTTGCACTCAGATTGTGCTGTAGATATTTTCCTGTTCCTTGGACCTCACTTAAAACATTACACATGTTAGCACAGCGCAGTCAGAATAGCTCCACCATATAAAGATGGTTTCCATCTAAAAAGGTTGGCATCTGAAAAGGTCAAATTAAGTGAAATATAACCATTGTGTTTTTTCTATTCAGAAGTTCCACATTTGGGTTTACATGCCCTAGAAGGTTGGCAAATGTCATTTATTGTCCTGTTTCGCTTAAACATGTTTATACTTAGGAGTCCTTACAGGGATGACAAGCTGAGGCAGGGCGGGAGACTGGTTCTGATGGGCTTTTTAACTTGCCAAATTTTGGATTAAATGCTGTTTTGTTTCAGAAAAGGGACAATAACTAATCAGTTATATTGAGAGGGAATATCTAATAGGCATTAAAGTAATAGATTAATCCCACCCAGGTTTAAAACTTGCGGCTTCTGAAGTATGATGGAGCTTGACAAAGAGGTCTAAAGCAGCTAGAATTTTTAATTTGCCTTGCAATGCTTTCAACACAGGCAGTCATTTATCTTCCTTCTAAAATGTTGACTTTTGTACAGTTGAGTCTCATATGGATGGCACAAAGAATTCAGCAAAGACTGAACTGGGCTGTTAATTCATCACTAGAATGAAAAAATATGGCATTTGCAGAATGTTGATAGCATAGCTGCAGAAGATTTCTAAAGTAAAGACTGAAAGAGTCACATCTTTACTTGTACCTGAATACAACATGAGATGCAAGAAATTTTTTTCCTATTAGGATCTTGGATACTGAGCAAAATGTTTCAGGAATCTTCATGAGCTATGAATTAAGACTTAGAATTATTTATACTTGCTCTAACCACAGCAGTCCCCAGTACAGCAGCCACATCCAACAGAAAATTAAACTCTTTGCTGGTACTCTGCTCCAGAAGCCATTCAGTTCCTCACAGTGTGGGTGAGTGCTCAGGGATGGAGAAGTATTGGAGTCTAACCCCTGTGAGCCTCCTGGTCCTTTTGTGCCATTGTATGGTAGCAATGTGACCCTGCAATATCATCATGGTGAGGAGACTGCAGAGTCTTCCCCATAACCCTTCAACCACTGAGTATCTCCAGCGAGTCCCAGGGACTTGGGCTGCATGCATAAGCTCAAAGACAGCTGGAAAGATGGAATGGAGGTGTCTGTGGGGAAAGTCCCTCATCAAGCTTTCATATGAATGAATGAAAAAAGCCCATTTGTCCTGGCATGGATAAGTAACATGAAAAAATAGGGACAAAAATAGAAAGGATAAAATATGATGTTTCATGAGGGATGGATGTTACCAGGGCAGTCCCACAGATCTGGACTGGGAGCTGTGCATTTCAGAGTTGTCAAAGGTAATCTGGATAAGAAGGTTAAATGTAAGTCAAGGAAGTTTACAGAAGACACAGAAATATTTGGGATGGTGAAATGTGCAATTGACTACAAACAGCTCTGGAAGGAGCTCACAATACCAAGTGATGAGGCAATAAAATCACAGATGAAATTCAATGAAAATCACAAATGAAATGTCAATAAATGCAAGTAAGGCACATGAAGGAGAAAAAACAACTATCTATATGACTCTACACAGAGTGATGAACTCTAAATTGGCTATTAGCTAGGGGAATTAGCTATTACCAACCTAGCAAGAGATGTGGGAGTCATAACAGATAGTGCTTCGAAAAGTCAGCTCTGTAGCACTGAAATGGCAAATTGCACATTGGGAATTATTAGGGAAGGAACTGAAAATAAACGAGCTAGAATCCTTGTAACATTCTATAGCTGCATGGTGTGCCTGCATCTTGAGTACTACTGGGGAATTCAGTTACCTCTTTGGAAAAGGATATGCCAACACTGGGAAAGATACTGAGAAGAATCACAGAGCAAAGAGGGAGAGTAAATAGGTCAGAACATTTCTACGTGGAAAGAGAGAAGATGGAACAGGTATATGACAAAGCAAACAGCAGGACTGGGTCGCTCTAATTGGAGCAGGAGAGGCAAATAATTGATACCTCATAGGGGCTGACAGGAACTCTAGGAAAACTCTTTATAACCTCTGTCTTTCTCCACCTCTCTTCTACACAGTACTTTTTTCTGCCACTTTGTGGCAGCTGTTTGTGATAGAACATTTGCCTTGTTGCACTGTGGAGAGAAGCAAGCAGAACGAAGGATCCAGCTCGGGCTGGTGTTTGCTGAGTAAGCAGAGAGCTGAAGACCTGCCAAGCTAGGGCAAGGCAGCTGCAGTTCTGGGCTGCCAGGAGCCAGGGTGTTAAGGGTGCTGTGGGATAGAATAGATAGATTCATAGACAGATGCCACATAGACAGATATATCAATTCCTCTATCTTGCAAAGAACTTGACAAATAAACCAAATGCTATCATGTATCACCATGTAAATTCATTCAGGGCACCTATTCTTACAGGAGCCTGACTACTGTGTCAACATGATGAAAAAGATGATGCTGAACTCGCCAACCTAAAGCTAGTTCAGCTTCAATATGGGGACAAACCCAGGCTTGGTCATGTGTGTTGCATACTTGGGCTCACAGAGTCCTTTTTCTTTTGTCCTTTAATCTGTCAAACAACTAAGCAAGCACAGGCTAAGAAAATATGTTAGGCAAAAGCTCTTTTAGATATATGCCTATGTATATGTTAGCCTGAGTGACAGCAGCAGTCAGAATCACCTTCTTGTAAATATATATCAAAATCTAGGGAAAAAGTGCCTTCTTGTAGAGAATAATGACATGGCTGTTCTTTTCTAGTAGCTGAAATCAATGATGTGGCTCAGTTAGCCCATTTGGATGAGAGGGAAAAAGTCATCTTCTTCCTTGGTGGTGCAGAACCATGTATTTACAAGGAAAGTCTTCTTGAAAGAGCATGTGGTATCTATACATTTGCCTCTGCAAGGCAAGAGAAGCTTGATTCATTTCTGCAATGTATCTGTGACTTTTTTCCTCTTGAAATTCTTAAAAATAGACTCATAAACTAATGCTGTGTAAACCAGAAACAGAATATATAGCTAATGTCAAGATATATTCTTGCTGTATCAATATCACTTTCATGTTAATCCACAGTTAATCTGGATGTGTATTCACTGTTTCTTGGATGGAATTTGCTTCTGTTGCACAAAGCCTTTCCTTTTCTCTCTCTGTCTCTCCCTCCCTTTTCTCATAATGGTGTGATGATAAAGTTGGAAGTATACTACAATAAAAGAGCCTCAGACCAAGGTTCTGCTCCAAAGATGGATTGCAGCAATACTCCAGGAGACCAAGCTGCCAATATCTGTGTAGGAGGACTTGGTGATAGGCCATATTACTCAAAACACGACAGGAGAGAGGAAGAGCCAAAGCACAGATCCTCTGCTGTTGGAGGGTGCAGCTAAGCAGGCAACCAGGGACTGGAAAGCTGCTCTACTTGCCCTCTGCCAGGCAGCAGTAGGAAAGCTACTGAAAATGCAGTCAATTGTTTTTTTTTCCTAGTGGGAAGATATTCCACAAAAGGGTAAGGTTTGCACCTGCTTTACCACAGGTTGTTAGAAATGTGACTGGTTCACATGAATTCTCTCATGTCAGATAACTCAGAGACCATGGCGAAAAAGCCACAATGTGCAACACCTTTTTGTGGACTGTAGGAAAAGTACATGTGGATTGGCTCCACCACTACTCTGAATCTCAGTTAAACACTTTCTCCCACCTGCAAAAAAGCCACAGATAAATCTAGAGAATATGTGCTATTTGTGAAGCTCACTCTTCCTATAAAAAGCAGATGGATCATATAAAGTGATTGCAGCTCTACTCCTAAAAGCAATGTGACCCATTAGGGATGTTAGGATAGTTAGAGAGTGGCTGGCTCTGGAATGTGCCCAGGAGACAGGGATTTAATTGCCCTGCATCCTAGATTTCCTGAATGTTTTCTTGCTACGACTACTCCTCAGTTCTTTCCCTATAAAGTAAAAGTAACACTCTCCTACCTTCTGGGATGTTGGCAAGGGTAAAGATGTTAAACGTGTTAGGTGCTATGGCACAGAAAAAGAATTTTAGAAAGTGTCTCAGATGGGTACTCTGTTCTTCACTGCAGCACACGCAGCTCTTGACTCCCACAAGCACTTCCACCCAGGAGCAGTGATTCATATTTGGCAGGCAGGAGCAGAGTGCTCAGGCTGAGTGCCCTCTGGAACAAGATCTAGAATACTTTGCAAAGTATTAATCAGTGCAATTAATTCTGCCCACCTCAGACCCCGTGTGTAACCTTAACAAGACTATAGTGCCAATGGATTTGTCTCACAGATGACTGTGCAGTGCATTAGATACCGCACTGGAATAAACCATTATAGCCTCAGTTAATGTATATTGGATTATGACACTTAAAGATCTGGTCTAAAGTTTAATTGACTGAATATATACTTCATGTCTAAACAGTTAAAAGAAAGGTACTGTCTCTGGCTGTATAAACTTACAGGAAAGTGAAATATTCCTCCCCAAGCAGAATCTAAGAATAAACTTTGAATGGTTCAAAGTCAGCAACGTCATACTCTGAAAGGAACATATTTCCTCTCCAGAATGAAACTGGGATCCTTACCTATCTGAACAAGTGGGTCCCACAGAAGTATCTGATTCTGTAGGGGCTGAACACACGAGCAGAATTCACAGTTGCAGGTCTTTCTGATACACTGTCTCTTCCAAAAAGCTGCAGCAGGTGAATAGGTCTTGTCCCTGAGAAGAAACTCTGAGCATTACAGTTGCTCTGTCGAGGCAGCTGAGCATCAGGAAATCTGTTATACTAGAGGCCTGCACTTCCACAATGAATGGTGCTGGTGGTGTTTGCTTTGGATGCATGATCTGCCCTCCACAAGACAGGTGTGAAGGAGTTTCTTTCCACAGCCAGCTCTAGCTTCCCACCACTGTCCTACCATGCTGTATTAAATACTGATGGCACCCCAACAGGCTACCAGCACGTACTCTGCTGTGCCAGGGACACCCTTACGAGATGTTACCCATCTGCTAAAGCTTCTGTGTAGCCAGTTCTTGAAAACAGTAATCCCAGAATTTTATGGACCTCCCTAAATAATGGTTTACAGGAGGCCAGAAATTCCCCATGAACACCTGAAGTCACAGCCAGAGACAATACCTGAATCCCCAATGAACTTAGGCTTTGCAGATGACTTTGATATATTTTGTTGACTATTAAAAACTAATTGTAAACAGAAGGAAGAGGGGTTAATCACACTCAGCTCACTCAGTCCATTGCACACAAAAGTTCACTACTAATTAGCCAGTTATCATATTCCAATAGAAGTGCCACACCAGCTGAGAAAGGGACAAGCTGACTTGACAAGAAAGTTACCTACCAAAATATATATTCCTTTTATTGACCATAAAAATCCTAAATTGCTTCCTGATTTCCATCTCCCTATTTTATAAGCAGAAGGGAAAGAAAAACACAATAGCACCCGCCATCACAAATAGAGGAGGAATCTTTTCTGACTGACCTTGAAGTAACAAATAAACATATAAATGGGGAAAATATGTACCAAGAATGGCTATTCATACCACAGAACAAGGAAGCTTTTTGTCAGTGATACAGGAAATAAGAAAAGGAGTTAACTAGGCTACAGGTCATGGAGAGTTCAGCTGACAGAGCAGAGCAGAAGTTTGCCTCAGAGTTTAAAGCAGCAAAAGTAAACTTCAGTGATAATAGAGTGTTTAATACAAATACCACCTTAGCTAGATCTACAGTTACAGGCCTGAGCTATTGATCTCCTAGTATTATATTGATGCATTATAGCTGCAGGGGACAGGAACACCTTATTCCAGGGAACAGCCAGCGTGCTGCCATGTTGATTTAGCCTCTTCCTAACTCGTATGCTTCCAATACCTGTGGTTCAAAATGCAGAGAGTACATATATTCTCCATCTGTTTCTTCTCTGAACTGTCACAGCATAGCTGAGTGAGTTTGCAGTGTCAGCACCCATGCACAGTTATACACCCTTTGATGATCATTTTTGGACCGTATCTCTCCTGTTTTGTTTTTCAACCATTTTTTGCCAACCCCACTTCTAGCAAAAGCAATGGCATCATGCAGATTAATTAGGAGCTTGAAAGGGAAGAAATTCTGTTGCAGCAATAGGTACAAAAAAGAGAAAGAACTGAGATCATTTCTGTGTCTCACAGCCTCACTAGTTCCCTCAGCTTTGAGCTAATGGGAAATGTTACGATACTTGGCTAATGCAGAAAAATATTAGAATATTTCCCTTCTTTGTTCCAAGCCTGTTTACAAGGACTTAAAATAACTTCAGAACCACCCGCCCTGCTCCTCTGGGTTACCCCAGCGTACCGAACACGTTGTGCTGATGTGAAAGTGCTGCAATCTGGAGCGTTTGAGGGAAAGATGCTCAAATAACCTGGCTTTCTGCAGCACCCCCAGCACCTGGGGCTCGGAGATCAGAGACATTGCCCTTCCCAGGCACTCTGCCTGCCTGGGGTTCGGCTGCCTCTCCCACCATTGTGCAAGCCGCCCCTGGAATGCAGGGGCGGATTCCTCGGACATGTCATCTCTTGAGTCCCTTTCATCCGGTTGGGGATGGAGACAGGTGTTAAATCAGTGTTAGCACCCACCAGACCACAGATGCTGGTGGGGAAAAAGGAGAAGAAAAAAGACAATGTCCCTTTTGTCCAGGCTGTAATCTCTGTGTTAAGACAGAAACTGTGTTGCGTCTTCACGTTCAGTCAAGCTTGTTGTCACAAAGTCTTTGCACTCTATCTCCTGTTTTGGATGCCTCCAGAGGCCAGGATAAACCTTTCTTGTCACAGTGACCAGGAATAAGTAATTTGTTAGCTGCACTGGTGTGACCAAAAAAAAAAATTTAAAAAAATTACAATTTTGAGTAAGGTTGAGAGGTATTTTACTCCCTCTACTAGAAGGGTAGACAGGTCCTTCTCCCTTTGTCCCCAAACCTTAAGAAACAGAGGACATTCCTGAGCATCCTGCACATAATGTTAACCTTGAAAGTGTTTGCTTCTCTGCGTTGTGTAACTTAAAAGAAAAACAATCATATTGAAATCTTTAGTATCTAGATGACAGAGTTTACAACTTTGCCTTGTTATTTGTTTTGCCATTGCAATGAGATGCATCTGTTTCTTGCCACTCATCAGCTTTAATATCAGACTCCTCAACATGTCCTGCAATCCCCTGGGTACCAGTCGGTGTGGCAAAATCTCCCTGCTTCTATCCAACACTCTGTGAGAGGCCTTACTAGACAGCTAGCTAGTCCTCTCCTAAAGGCTGAAAGAACAGCTTTGCTGTGGGTGGTACAACAAGTCTCCGGGCAAGGATGGCCACGTGCATCTGGCACATGGAATGAAGCCCATGGCAGCTGCTCCATCATTGCAGCCCTAAGGGTCAGCCAGAGCATCCTGTCCCAAGAGAGCAGTATCTTGGCTTGGCTCTGAAGCTGGGACTCCCCAGAAAAAATCCCCAGAGGAACATCTGCTTGATTTCAGAGGTGTCTTGAGCCATGAAATCACAGCCTGAGGGTAGCTATGCTAACCCACGCCTGTCTATTCATCACCATGAGGACTGCAACACTCAGTGGTGTCCTCCATGCTGCCACTTGGGCAATGGCATTGGCTGTCTCACAAGCAGTAGATGTACAGTGGGATGAAACTGGGAGACATACAGCTCAGTGGCCAGCTGGTGTTGTCTCCCTGCAGGACATCACGGAGCAGCAGGACAGTGCACAGGGGGGTGTCCCACCAGATTTCCTTGGTGTGTATGTGGAAACACAGCAGTGTGGCGTGGCAGCAGCTCAGTCAGCAGTTGCTAATACTTGTGAGCACGCTGCTGTGCAATAGGGGCTGGAGATCTGGTAATGAGGGATATGCAGAAACCACAAGAAGTGCCAGGTGTCAACGTGCCTCAGGCTGCATTGGTGGAGTCCTTTGCCTGCCCCAGGCCCTTAGGTAGGTGTAGAAGGATGACTCCAGTGCCTTCCTCCCCCACAGCTTCTCCTGAGCCAAGCTTTTGTTCACAGACGGACTCAGAACTGAACCTGCAGGGAACTAGCAACCTGAATGTTCACCTGAATCCAGATTTCCAGGGTGTAGGCTGACCAAAAAAAATAATGGATTGAACTAGAACCTACTCTAAATAGTCCCAAAAGTTAGGCTGCAAATTCTGAGCAGCTCCAGTGTTATTGCTAGGCTAATCCTGCAGGCTGAGGTGACAGGGATCCAGCTTGCCTGACCTTCTGAGTGATATGGCTGAGACTTGGCCTTTTGCCCTGCCCTGCTTTCTGCCTTATAAAGTCTGTTTTTCATTCCCTCCCCTCTCTCTCCTCCTTGTCCTTTTCACTTACTACTAGCATGTTTTATACAATTTAAATCTTAATACATAAAAATTTTCAAAAAAGAAGATTTCTGGGCTGACAGTCTCTCATTGTATCTGTCATCTCCTATTACCCCCTGTGGCATGACAGCCCCTCATATGAATATGATGCATTATGACACGACACATGACACCAGTTACCCAGCATTGTACCTCATTAGAGGAAACTGTAAAGGCATCAACTCGAGGTGAGCCCTTTTGACTAATCTCTTGTTCCTTTTACTACTGTTATTAGGAGTTCATGTGGCTGTTTAAGACTTTTGCTTCCATGGTCAGTCTTTTAATTGGTTTTGAGTATAGATAAGAAACAAAAAATGGAAAAAAAACCAAACAACCAAACAAACAAACCCAAACCTGAAATCAGGGTTAAAATCCATCTCATTTTCCTCTGCGAGCAAAGAAAGGCCAAGCCTGATCCCTTCTTAATATCTGGAAGGAAATTAAGAATTTGTATATCCCTGACAGCACATCCTGGATTTAATTACTTCCTGGCCACAGAATGAGGTGCTCAGACTTACTGTTGGCCAGGCAGGAAAGAATTATCATGAAAGATGCTGGGTTCACTTTTAGCCACAGCTGGGCAAAAGAAACTTGACAATTCTCAGATCATGGTAACATGTTTTCTGTCAAAATCTGCTGGAGAGAAAAAATGCAAATGCTGATTTAAAAAAGAAAGATTATTGTACCTGTTGCTTCTGGTTTCTCCCTTACACTTTGTAAATGGCATCTCTGGGTTAGTTTGGGGTTTTTTTTGTTTCAGTTTTTACCTATTAAGCATCAATATACAGCAGAATGAGCCTGACTGAGAACTGAGGCCAGTTTCTCATCGGTTTCTGCAGAGCTCATAAATTCCAAGAACAGGAGGAAGTTGTTACAAAGATGGGTATTTGTTAGCCACAGCAGATAAGCCTCAGTCCGATTTCCAGTCATCCCAGCTGACACTGCCTCTCTGTGTTCATCGCGGGCACTCTCTGGGTTGCACCAACATCTCAGACCTGCCTAACAAATTCCAGCTCTGTGTGTGGTGCATACAGCTCATGAAACACCCAGGCTGTCTTCCTGTGTTTTAGAAAATTTTAGTAACAGAAAGGGTGAATGAGAAATGGATCTTTATAAAACTGTAGCAAGCAGTAGGAAGCAAATCAATCAACACCAGCAGTGGATTAGACATCTGGAGGCAAGTTGCTAGCTCCTGCAGTTCTGTCCAAGTCTATATGGCCAGTACTCCCCACTGGACAGAAGAGTGCACACATGTAGCTCAGGTGACTGGAGATGTTTCAGGAGGCTGTCATTTGGGTTCCTTGACAACATTTGCTGTCACAAAGAGATCTTCTGTGTTAAGAAGCATGAAGCATTCCCCTGGGGTTCACTGAATTGAACCAGTTACGACCGACAGTCACCACCCACCTGCTGAAGGAGGGTGTTTGCACCCCCAAAACACACATTTGGCTCAATTGGCACCTTTATATCCATTTTGTTGGACACTGTGGCAGAAGGGATACTAAGGTGGCTCGTTCAGCTGGAGGGGTCCTCTGCTGGCTCTGCAGGCCTGGGATAGCACTGGTTTGCTCTCACACTTGAAAGTGAGTAAATCTTCTTGCTCTTTTACTTTGCATTCCCTAACATTTCACAATATGTAAATTCACTTTAAGAGAAGAAGAGAGTATTTTTAGGACTGGGTTTACAGTTGGACCTCATTGTCTTGTTACTGAGCTCGCTATTTCTAGACAAATACAATAGTAACTGCCAGGTATTCTACTGCTGGTCAGTGGAGGAAACCTGAGGTGTTCACCTTGACCAATTGGTACAACTGGTTCTGGTAGGTGTTAACGTGGCCATGTCCTCAAAGTCCTCCATCAAAATTATTCCTGAACACTTGGTTGCATATTTCTGACTTCTGCTGGAAAAAGAAACCAAAGCCCTGTAGAAAAGCTGTTAACCTCTTTTTCAATCTGCCAGGCCTTTTCTCTTTATTGGCCCTGTTTGCACAGAGCTTCTGAAACTTTAGCAGTCCATTGTAGGGAATGAACTCGCTCTAATTGTGGGGGTTTTCTTCTTTAAGTGTCCCAAATAAATAAGAGGTTGCTGTATAAAAAGCTTTTTCACTGCAGAATGCATACTCTCCTTTTATAATGGTTTTCTTTTGACATGGCAGGTTTTAAGAGCTGTCTAACACAGCAGAGACTTCCCTAGAGAGGTGCCTGTAAATTCTAGGTTATAGGAGGCCTTGTTCTGAAAAAAAAATGATGCATTCATGGGCATCCACCAGCTGCCAAATAATCCATCTGCAAGATCCTTTTCCAACACCACAGCCTTCCTTCATGCGGGCAATGTTGTGACTGAGAGAATGATCCTGGATAGCTACTCCATCTGACAGAGCTGTAATCACTTGTGACACAGAACTTAGTACTGGTTTGCATCTGTGGCTTCGGGCTGTTTGAAAAAGTAGGTAGTTTTGTCTCTTTAAGTATCTAAAGGCACAGTGTACTTTCTTAAAATCTGTTCTGCTGCCACCTAATCTTACTAAGGACTTAAGTGTCTAGAAGAAAAAAATCACCAAGAGGGTGTACACTTGGAATTGCTCTGAATTATTCTCAGGTGCTCCATTAGACCTCCAATCCCCAGTAGGTGTTCAGGCTCCCCACTAAAGAACGCTTCCTGGCAAGCAGGACAAGCTCAGCTGAGTAGCAAGCACCAAAGGGACAAAAGCAGTGTGTAAAGGATCAGTCATGGAACTAATTCCAGGATGGAAAAAGCCATTTCTTTTCAACAGCATATATGGCCCTGAACCTCTTCTGAAAGCAGGCTAGGTCAGAAGAGGTTTTGAGGAGAAAGCAGTGTTAGAGAGTAGGTTAGCACCTGAGCACCTGGACACCTAAATACCAGCAGACCACTTTAGTGGAGGCATGAAAAGGTGATCAAAAAGGTAAATTTTTCCCAAGATGTTTCTGTTCATGTTGGAGCCAGTGAAAAATTTGTAGGGTTCTGTAAATCAAAAAAGGATTAAACCACTCAACTGAAGTCCTGCTTCCCACCCCCCCCAAACTGGAAAGACCAGACATGGATGTCTTAAGCAGCTAATCCTACACCCAGCTCCAAAACAAAGGTCATGCTTTATGATCAAAGTGAAAAACCATGCCTACTGCCCAGGAGATGAACCAATTTCTAGCAAATCCAGCCCTTGTCTTTCTCTGCATTTTGCTTCCACCAGGTATAGGCTGCTGTAGACTGGTAAACACTGCTAGGCTGGTTCCAGCTGATTTGCACCCTAAATTACCAGCTACCCCTCCACACACAACATTTAGGTTGTCTAGCCCAGCAGTAGGATGGTAATTCCATTTGCTAGAAGGCCACATAAGGATTAGTTGTGCAGCAGTGCCTGAAGCACAGTGCTCCTGATCAGACAGGTATTGTAACCAGAGCCTAATCCATGGCACATTCAGTGTGCTCAGAAATATTTCCACTAATACAATTGGGTTGAATTAGGACTTGCAGATCTTTGAGGCAGATATTGCTCTTTAAGTATAGTTCCTTTTCTAATGAGAGTGATGCATATCTCTTTAAAAAGAAAAGAAAAAAATCACCTTTGAAAGATAAGTGCTCATGTTTTAAATTGATTGCCACTCTGTGTTCTTCCCCATAGGCTGATGCACAAGTAGAACATAAGGTATGAAGGCCAAACTGGTTTTCATATATTTTAGTTTTAGATATTTCTCTAAAAATTAATATCATGTAGTTTTGGGTTACTGCTCCATCCTTTCTGGAACCTCAGAAGCCTGATACCCTGCCTGCTAATCCATGGCTTACATACCACTTTCAGACCCTTTGTATTTTTAAAAGTTAATGGGCTGATTTTGGTCACACTCATATAAAATAATTAGCTCCCTCTGGAAAACACTGTTGCTAATGACACTCTTGCAAAAAGGTGCTGCTTAGCACCACCCAAGCCACATCAAACATGATGAACACTGAAACACAGCTACTGTTAACAGATTCCAGTATCTTTACTCAAAAATTGCAGAGTGCCTTACACTGTGAGGAGTAACAGGAGCTAGAATTCTGAGGGATAGAAATCTGTCACTGCCAGCACCACTAGAATATACTTGCCTTGGCTTTTCCAGGAGGGGCCTGGCAGGTGGGGACCAGAGTGGAGCCAGGGTGGACCCCCTGGTACACCCCAGCCAGGTCTCCTTGCCAGGCGATCAGAGGACCAGGACTGCAGGGGACTGCAGCTAAACAGAAACAGGCTGAGACCTGAAACACCCTCCTGCCTCCCTGTTATGACTTCAGCTCTGGTCTGGAACAGAAAAACCTTTCCTATAGGATGCTGCCTACCTAAAATGGACCAAAGCTTAGATAAGAGTTCTCTTGCTAATCTTGCCCTGGGTGGTGCCCACAATGCTTTCTTGAAACTCCTTTGAACACACAGTTTAATTGTTTCCCCTGGTGAGCAAGACAGTGAAGACTCAATTAAATGGATTTCTTTTCTGTTCACAGTTTTTTTTTCTAACTGCTTCTAGTCCTGTTGTAGCAAGGTCTCAATATTATGAAAGAAAGTACACAGATGAAAAAAAAATGTCATCCTTGCCCTTTACAGAATATCTTGGGAACATATTTTTAGAGGTAGATTTTATAAAAGCTTGTGTTTGCTTTGCTTAAACTTTGGACCAAGCAAAGCCAACAAAATGCTGTTAATGCCAGCAGAGAGGCAGCTGGATACAAGGCAGAAAAAGGAAGAAAAAAGGAAGCACTAAACTTACTGTCGTGCTGTAGTACACGCATTGTAGTTTGTTCCCTCTGACATCAAGAGGGTTTAAGCATGCTTAGCACAGTAGGCTCCTTCTAAAGCTTTTGTATATGTTAAGGCAGAATTTACATTGGTTTCAATAGCTAAGCTTTATTAAGATGAAGTCTGAAGTTTTTTAAAGCATAAGTAGAAACAATGGAGTTGTTACAGTACTGGGGAAAGAGTCAAACTGTAATCATGTCCAGAAGCATTTGAACCAAAGGATAAATTTAAAAAAAAAAGGAAAAAAACCACCAAAGAAACTGTGGAAAACAATAGCCCACTACAATGGCAAAACCCATCAGCTGAAGAAAGCAGGGCAGACATGGTCAAGGCATTGTGCTTAAAGGATATCCACGAGATACGCACGTACAGTAACAGAGAGTGACATTCTTCATGTTGGATCAGTTTA
This sequence comes from Chloroceryle aenea, assembly GCA_013399075.1. Taxonomy (NCBI): domain Eukaryota; kingdom Metazoa; phylum Chordata; class Aves; order Coraciiformes; family Cerylidae; genus Chloroceryle; species Chloroceryle aenea. The sequence continues at coordinate 46,436 of VWZY01006094.1, read as the reverse complement.
AAAATCCAGATAGATCTAGATATAGATGTCAGCTACCAGGACAACCAGGCTTCATCGCCCATGGACATCAGCACAGCCAGCACCTGTCTGCTCAGCAGGTTGTGTGCCTCGTGGTGAAGGGATGAACATGATCCGCTCCTGGGAGCCCCCGCCGCCCCCGTGCACGGGCCCTGGCACCAGCAGCTCGCAGCCCCCCGTGCGCCTCCCACCAGGCTGTGCCAGCACATGGAGTGCAGTCAGGGGAGGCAACTTATAATTATTTGGTGCAGACTGCAGATGGTCACTTCATTAACATCGAGGCAGAGCCACCCCTCACGAGGCGATGGGGTCGCCTTTGTCCCTCTGCAGAGGGGGGGGTGGCTCCCTCCTTTTGATCCTTTAATGCCTCTCCCAGGGCTTGATCCAGGGAGGTGCTGAGCAAGGTCTCTTTCATTAAAGAAGTAGAAAAGATGAAGTTAACAGCCCTTTGGGATAGAAGCTTGAAAATGAAATTAGAGAATAGAATTTCTGCATCGTAAAATACTAGGGATGCAGTGTATTAAAATGCTCCTAAATGGTGACAAAGGAGATCTGTTTCACTGTCTGTTTTATTAATTGTTTTAACTAAAGAAAGTGTCTCTCATGTGGGGTATTGACTGTTAATTCCAATACACAGATATTGCTGATGTGTTCCAATTAGGCTACTACACTAATTTTTAATGAAATAATAATCGAGTTACGTATGTTGTGCTTCCAACATCTATTTACTTGTTAAAACCAGGCCTTTTATTGAGAGTAGTTTCATGCATTCTTTCACCAGTCAAGTCAACATTACTGTCTTTTTAAAATAGCTGTAAATCTCTTTGATTGGGACTTGAGGCTGGAATCATTCGTGCTGTGTTAAACTAAACTGTCTTATCTCCTTGAGTGCTATGCAGCCTCTAGCATGTCCAGAGCTGCATCTGCCCATGGCCTAAGGAGGCCAATATTTGAAAGCTATTAATAAAGACATTTGGGGAGGAGACCGAGACACGCCTTTAACCCTCAGCGCATTGCCTTGCAAGAGATGACAGAGTAGGGGAGGAATATTTGTTCATTTTCAAGAGTGGGTTTGGTGGTTTGGTTTTTTTAAATGGGGACAATCAGTGCCCTGCAAATAACCCATCATTTTCAAAGCATGCAGGCTGCTGAACACCTGCACCTGAGTGAAGGCTAACTCAGATATAGGTTTCAAACACTTACGGGAGGTTAAATTAAAATTGCCATGAAGCTGGCCCTGGTCAGCACCACTGGTGACTCCTCCTCTCCTTACTGCCCCAAACTGCTGGACTGACCCTTCCATTGGCCTGGAGAGACTTGGAAGTTTGGCTGGGTCAAGTAAGGAAACCATAAAACACCTTTAGATGTGTCCATGAAAACTCAATGATTTCAGTTCTTCCTGTTGCCACAACAGCTTTTTGATCTCCACAATACCCACCAAAGCAAAAGGAAAATCCAAGTACTACCTCTTACAAAAGTCCTCGGGGAGCACAGCACTGCTGAGATACAAAAAGAGAGCCTTGACCCCAAGAAAAGCAGCACCTCTCTCAAAAGACAATTTCAAGAATGGACCGTAAATTCTTTCAGAGACAAATCTGTCAGTTTTCTCACTGACACAAGCTCTATTCTACACTTGGTATTTGATGTCTATTTAAATTAGGTATTTCTCTGAGTTCTTGGATCATTTACTTAGTGTAAGGATAAAACACATGATAAACTGAAGCCACACAGAAAGCAAAGTATCTACTTCAACATGTCAACTTGTTACCGGGCAAGAAGCTCAAAGTGATGGGACCTGCTTCTTCAGTGCCATGTCTGGAAAGTCCCAGTGAAATCACCACTCCCTGGACAGTATACAAATGGACTCACTCACTCAGCAGGCCTTCAGGCTCTGCCCTCACTCAAAATCTCAGAAGGGCTGCATCATAGTTGATTTTCCTGGCCTCTAAATTTGCCTTTAGCTTTTTCTCCTAGAACAGTCTCCTTTGTTCAATTTTCTTTTTTTTTTTTTGCCACCACAGAAATCCCATTACAAACCCCCCCAAAAACTTCATGAATCAATGCTGCAGTTATAACAGCTCTACCCATCCTCTCAAAACAAATGTGTGAACATTTTCTTGCGATAAAAATTGTTGGTTTTTTTTTTATAGAATTCTGACATTTTTGTCCAAACCCAAATTCATCTGTTTAAACCAAAAAAATATGAAGATAGTAAAAATTGCAGCAGGGGGAGGCAGGGGCTGTGGAGACTCTTCTGACAGAACATGTGCTATTTTCTGACTACCACTTCCTCTTATTTCTAACATTTCCATCACTGCAGTAACCATGCAGCAGCCTCAAGTCCAGATCACATTTAGTTTCATTTCAGAAGTGCTAAAGAGATTAAACACCTTGCAGATTGGATGATATTGCATGATATGCCCCATACATAATCATACAGAAACTGGAAGTCAGCTTCCCATTAATTGTGCATCGATTCGCTTTAAACAGGCTCTGGATACAGACTGAAATGTATTAATAATACTTTATTGTATTTTAACTCACTTCTGCTCTTATTAACTTGTTAATTTGTTTTAATGAATTATTTAGCTTTTCTCATAAGATTTATTAATGTGTCAGACCATACTTTCACCTGTAGTTTTATATTGTACCTCTGGCTGAGAGGGAATACCAAAGGAAAAAAAAAAGCAGGAAGAATTTTTGCAGAGTATCTTTGTTCCAGTTGTACTCTTTTGTCATTTATTATTACTATTTGGACGCCTTGCTCTGCACAAGTAAATTAACCAATGAGTGCCTGAGGACATGTAGCACATGTTCAGGGTTTGTGGCATAGAAGCAGATAAACCAGGATGGTAATATCAGCTAATAGCACAAGGGGGTTCATTTCTTTTCCTTGTACCATTCCAGTAAGGAACGCTAACCCCTGAAAGGAAGAAAGGCATTTGTGCCCGTGAGGTTTAGGTGAGCAGGACATAGGATGTCCAGTTGCAGCTATTGACTTCCCCATCAGCTTGCAGTTGGGTGCAAAGTCATGCTGTTCTGCACTTCTCCTACCTTCATCTGCCCTTCAAGATCATCTGCAGTGTTATCTCTTCAGCATCAAAGATCACAACAGACTTGGGCAGAATTATCACGAAAAATCTGTGCTAGAAACCACAGCAGCTCAAAAGAGGGTTAGGAAATTGGTCAGGGTGTGTTTATTTCCCTGCAACTAAAATAGATCCTTTCCTCTAACGGAAAGCTTTCAGCACCCCACATTTGGCAGAGCTAAAGAGAAATCTGCAAACTCTAAAAGTTTTAGCAGCATTACCTCTGTAATGAAGAATCCTCTGTTGGCATTACAGTCGGATCAGAATATTTTAATCAGTGCTATTCTTGTGACACTTGGACTTTGATCGTGTTATATCCTATGTCCTGTAACTTTCCTTTTTAAAGTCAAAATGTCTGTGTGCATCTACTTTAATATCTTTATGAATGATCTGGATGAGGGGATTGAGGGCACCTCCAGTGAGTTCGCAGACGACACCAAATCAGATGGGTGTGGAGATCTGCTTGAGGGAAGGAGGCTCTTCAGAGGGATCTGGACAGACTGGATAGATGGGCCCAGGCCAATGGTATGAGGTTCAACAAGGCCACATGCCAGGTCCTGCACTTGGGTCACAACAACCCCAGGCAATGCTATGGGCTGGGGAAGAGTGACTGGAAAGCTGCTCAATGGAAAAGGACCTGAAGGTGTTGGTCCACAGCTGGCTGAACATGAGCCAGCAATGTGGCCAGGTGGCCACGAAGGCCGATGACATCCTGGCTTGTATTAGAAATAGCATGGCCAGCAGGACTAGGACAGGGATTGTCCCCCTGTACTCAGCACTGGTGAGGCTGCACCTCAAATCCTAGGTTCAGTTTTGGGCCCCTCACTATAAGAAGGACATTGAGGTGCTGGAGCAGGTCCGGAGAAGGGCAGTGAAGCTGGTGATGGATTTGGAGATGCAGCTGAGGGAACTGGGGTTGCTTATCCTGGAGAAAATGAGGCTCAGAAGGAGACCTTCTTGCTCTCTACAACTACCTGAGAGCAGCACACCAGTATCACTCTCATCAAGGCTTTCACAAAAAGACTATTCCTTTCCTGCTCCAACCTGTGTAAACTTCTGGAGTTCCACAGGGAGTTCATTTTCCACTCCTTTTCCAAGTGCTCTCTGCCTCCTCTGCCTTTCCCTATGGACCACCTCCCATGTGGTCAGGTACAGCTTGTATTCTTAGCACGGAAATGTTTATTATTTAAATGTCCCTGTGCTTCCAAGGCATTTCCATCACTGTGCAATTGTCCCCACCGCTGTTTATCACTTAGAGCTGTCTGCAGTGTTCCTGGCAGTGATGTTGCAATTCCAGACCACTGAAGAAAATGTTAAAGAACTTGAACTTTAATGTCTCCTTAGTTATCTTTCCCCTGGTGGTCACAAACCAGGGATTTGCTGTCTTTACACAGCCTATTTTGTAATGTCTGTCATACAGCTTTTTTGGGGTGACATAACAAGCAATTTGTGTTTTCAGTTGTGCACCTTCTTCATGATCCTTTAGGCAGTGACCCAAGAACCTTTTCTGTCCTTTGGCAAAAATAACACATCTACGGTAGGTCCAGAAGCTGTTCCTTCTGCTACACATCAATTCCTTCCACCTAGGTGGAAAGAATCAGCCCTAAAATCTCCCTCAGAACTTCTGCTCCTCACTCAGAGTGTCAGGGATGTGGTCTCCTCACACAGCCGTACCACTGAGAGAGGGTTGATATGTTGGAGGTATCAAATCTCGGGTTTGATCGAGGGTTCTTGATAGACATGCATCAAGGTAACACTTTTGTGTAGTTTTTGGTTGATCTTAGAGAACGGGCAAAGCAAGCCCACATCTGCCCACTGGAGACCAGTAAACACACCCCCAGGGCACAAACAGCAGAGCTGTTTCATGTGGCCTCCCCTTCCCTTCCAGCACACGCTGAGAGTGTCAAGTAGAAATCCAGAATTTATGCACTTAAGCAAAAGGGAATAAAAAATAAGCAAAGAGATGTGGCTGGCAGCTCTTTAACTGTAGCAAAGGTCTGTACGGAAGCATTTTTCTGCAGGGAGTGAAGAGGGCAGGGACAGCAAGGAGGAATGTCCTGACTCCAGCTCTGGGAGCTGCAGCATTCCAGGCAGTGTAGGCAGCTTGAGAGATGGGTGGGAGATAGCGCTGCATCCCCAGAACCCTATCAGCAGGGCTTTGCCTGCTGCACCTACGACACAGCCCTGGGCAGCGGCCAACTGCTTGGCTGAGCTAGCTGGAAGGCTGCTTCCTCCTTCCTCTACATACCCCTTTCCCTCTACCCTCATGACAGCCAACAAGGAATTCTTCATGCTGTTTTTTAAAGCAGACTGAAAGAAAAAAATGCCGTTGGATGGCATTTACCTACCCTAAGCCAAATTTCAGACAGAAGTTTATGCAGTCAAAGAATTATAGATAGCAATCTTGACTTTTTTGTTTGTTGTTTGGATTACACAAGTATTCAGGAAGCAAAGGTGCCCTGGAACTAATTTCTATTGTATTCTCCAGACAGCTTGCTCAGTAGCACAAATCCTATTAATAGATGACCTCAGATGCTGCCTTTTGAGCGGTGGTGTTTTATGAAGAGCATGAGCAATGTTTGTCTGCGGCTCTATAACTTCCCTACTGAATAAACAATCCTCTTTCCTCCCCTTCCCCCAAATGTGACTGCTTCGTCAGCACTTCCCTGGCTGTGTGTGAAGCATGGGCATGCTAAACAAAAACCCCACTGTTCTCCACAGCTGTACTTGCGCCAGCAAAACTCTTTGTACCACTCTTAGACTAAAAGCTACCACTCCTCTCCCCATGCTTCTTGCGTGCACACTGCAGATCCTTGGAGAAAGATGTGGCTTGCTCAGCTAGAGTGAGCCTTACTTTGTTAGCCCTTTAATTGGTGAGAAGAAAGTCACTGGAATATGTGCCATAGGCACCATCCTGGAGAGTGCTGCCAAGTCCAGCTTCTGAAAGGGAAGCAGGAGGCTGAGGCTGGAAATTGTATGTGAAGAAACTAACTTCATCTGCTGAGCACTCAGAAGTGGACTTGTCACCTGCTGAGAAAAAGTATCTTGCAGCCTCGTTAACTGTGGCCAATGCAGTGGAAATTCCTCAGTATGTCTCTCTTGGAAAGTCTCTGACCAAGAGATTTAAAAAATATCTTTAAGCTTATTTTGTCTCTCTCTTCCTCTCTCCCTCCCACTTGCTATCCCTTTCAAGCTCACGAATCCCAGACTTGCTGATGGTCAAGGATCACTCAGAATGAAGATGCTGAAAAAGACAAGAGTTGAAACTGGGAAGTGAACACTTCAGCTCTTTCAAGGGATTTTTACACAACTGTATGCAAAATTCAGCACTAAAGCCACCTTTCCTTTTGCTTCGTTCACCCACCTGAAGTGTGCTCTTACCAAAATCCCTTTGCACAATTTGCCCAACACATGACAAAACCAGGACTCGCATCTTGGAGGGAGGGGTAGAAAGGAGAGGAAAAATTACTGCTGAGCTTTCTCAGACAAACCTCCACTCAGATGAAAGGCGTTGTGACTGCAGCTTTCAAGACCTGTGGTGAAAGATCCACGCGCTCTGTCTCTTTCCAGCTCCTCAGCCAATGGGCTTGAAAAGCCATGGGGCTAAGCCCCATGGGCTGTGAGCTGCACGTGGCCTGAACACCTTCATTAGTGCTCTGCATCTGTCACTGGGTGTGACTGTCCTGCCCTACTGCTGTACACACAGCATGGGACCACCATGCAGAGCTATTGCTCTCTCCTTATTAAAGTACTTGGATTTGATCAAGGCTACAGCAGCTTGAGGATGACACAGGCTGCCCACAGAACAGACAGCATCCCGAACTAGATTAACTAACTGAATAAATAGATAAAGGGGAGAGAAAGGAAGCAGTGCTTTTGTTCCTTTCACTTTACACTTCTTCATTCCAGCTGCCAGGGCTGAGGGCCAGCACTTGCTTTTGCAGGCAGCCAAAACTGCAGGCTGTGTGTGTGCTTGCTTTCATATCAGAGCTGCTGAGCTCTGCTGCTGGACAGACCGTGCTGGATGCCAGCGTAGGGGAGGACATCCTTTAGGTCACCCCTCCAGCTGACCCTGCCTCTGGGGGATGCTGGAAGACGGAAGTGGGGAGAGGCTGGAGGAAGGAGATGTGAGCCAGGAGTCCTGCAACCCTTTGGCTGCCAGAGTACCATGTGCAGTAGTCCCCTAATGCCTAAAAGCCTGGCTAGATTTTTCCCATCTGTAAGTGTTATGTTTGCCACTGTCTAGATTGTTTTCCAGTGACACTGGAAGTGTTCATACTAGGTCATGGATTCTGGAACAGCTGTGCCTGTCAAAGACTATCATTCCTAACTGGGGGGTACCATGCCCCTACCATAAAGTATTGTCACCCCTGTTCTGCTGAGGTAAAAAGGGCATGGAAGACCTTCCTCATCTGCTTCAAGCCAGACAGTTAGGCGAAATTGTCTTCCTCAGACATGAAACCTCACCCAGCTGCCTTGCCCTGGAGCTCTCACTGGGTCACATCTTCTGGCAAAAGTAGTAACTTCCAGCAGCTAGGACAGGAACACCTTCAACGGGTGCTGTTCAGTGCAGGAAGAACATGCACCAATTGCTTCACTCTGCAGCACCAGTGGCAGGTACAAGACCATCCTTGCCTGTGTATTGTTTCCTAATCCCACCTACCACCTGCTCTTCTGGTCCATACCTCCACCTGTGGAGGCCCTGTGGACATCTCAGAAGCTTTGTAGTTACAAGAAAAATGGAAATGTCTGGTTTTGGCATCCAATCCTGCTGTCTCTGGTTTTATGGCTGTGGAAAAGGGATTCCAAGCCATGAAAGTGGACCTTCATAGAAGCCATGCAATCATTTTTTGTCACAGTCATAATGTTTTGGATTTGGATTTCATCATTTTTCCCAGCTAAGCAAAATCAATCCTGATCACATGGGGTAGAATCCCCCACTGAAATGACAGTCCTCAAAGGAGAAAGACACAGCTCCCTCCTGCAAGTCAGCTTGCCTGAAAGCTGTGTTTCTGTTACTGCAGCATCATGCCTGAGCTTGCAGTGCCAGCATATCAGGTACCACATTTCTCTCTCGGTGCTGAACTGATTTCTTAACACACGCTCAAGGGCTGGTTCAAGCTTTGCATCTAGAGGCACAAAACACACCTTGACATTCTTCTGGCAGCAGGCTGCTATTTGCTATTGGCTAACTTTGGAATGCCCCATCACTAGAAAAGTTGGTGTCGAAACACACTACACAGGGCTTGACAAAAGCTGGGCACCTTGTAATGGAAGCCAAAAGAGTTGATACACTGGGCAGTGTAACGGCTGCCTCCGCAGGCTTGGTGCAACACGGCACCAAACTCTGGGCAAACAGGGGTATTTGTGCTTTAGCCTCTTTCAGGGCCTAAGGTATTCAGTCTGTTGTAAGATGCAGTTAGCAGTGCCTAGACCACTGTCCCAGGTAGATCATGGAACTCCTTTTTTAACAGCTGGCCAGAAAAGGAGAAGGTCATTTCTCCATCTGGAGCTGCCCTTGGATGGAGGACTCAGTGAGGAGAGCCAATTCAATGACCTTCAGGCTTCTTTCAGCTGGGAATGAGAGAGGAGATTGAATCCCCTTGGACAGAGGAGGGCAGAGAACTGGAGACTTCATGGCACATGCCCCATGGCATTGCTGCTTGGTCTCCTCTGTCCTGGGCAGGGCAGGGTTTAGGTTTGTGTGCTAGCTAGTACAAAACACAGGCCTTGCTTTCGGGGTGGCTGTGAGTAATTGTGCAGCACTGGAGCAACCACTGCAGACACTTTTAAGTAAAGCTCCCTGAATGATCCCTGTGTTATTGTAAGCTGTAGAAACACTTCTTTTCCTTTTCTTTTCTTTTCTTTTCTTTTCTTTTCTTTTCTTTTCTTTTCTTTTCTTTTCTTTTCTTTTCTTTTCTTTTCTTCTTTTTGATGTGAAAGTCCGAGGTATTTGTGCCTATCCTCTCTTACTCAGAGCTTACTGGGACACAAAGCCTGAGGAATTTTAAGCACTACTGTGAAGTACTGCTCCTCATTAAATTCTGTCCTTCCACACCCACGGCCCCTCGCCCCCTGGCACTAGGTGCTGGTGCTACCTGGCAGCACGAAGTGATGATAGCCTCTTTGAGGATGGCAGCACTGCTGTGAACAAGGTGCTCAAGTATGATACATTATCCCTCCAAGGCTGAAAATATCACCTCTGTGATGCCCCTAAACTCTGAGCTAGGTGAGGTTAACACCACAGCCCAGGCTTCTCAGGTGATGGAACTTTATGCTCCTAACCAAAAAATCAAGACTGTTGATACATACAGGACAGAGCTTATTACCCTTTGCACAGCTCTGTGATGATTTATGTGATATCCAGTGCGGGCAGAACAGTTTGGTGCTCAGAACACCCTTCCAAGAAGCTTTCTCACATATGGCAGGATTTAGTTAATTGGCACTAGCTAGTGAAGCCCCTCCACGGATTACTGATTCCTGTAAATTAATAACTCTGAGACTAAAGCCTACCAAATCAACCAGCAAAGGACACTTCAACAGATACTAGTTTCATTTCCTTCCCAGCTGTAGTATAGTTTTAATGTATTTACTGCAGTCGTTCTTGGTGTAAACTGAAAATAGTGTTTCTATGTTTATAACGACGAAGAAAGTTCTGTAGTAAAAACCCAAACCGGTCCCACCGATGCGGAACTCGGCTACCGTGGCCTCCCAGAGAGCCAAAGTCCAAAGGAAAGGGATGGCTGCCATTGCCTGGGCAATAAAGGGCGGATTCATTTTCAGCCAAGGTTTCCTACCCTGTCACACGAGTAACCCGTAGCATAGCTCATGCCATCCAAACCTTTAAATAAAGGGATAAGTAGGTACTTCTGTGACAGCAACCACTTCTCTGACTCTGTGTTTATAAAATTGTAGGCACCTGAAAAATGATCCTTCTAAGGCTTCATTTGAACTCAAAATTCACACACACAGAGAGCCAAGATGAATCTTCCTCCAAGCAGAATGCACTTGCTAGTCCTATCATAGAGCAACACTGTACAAAACTGCTGGGAACAAACTGAAGAGTGCTTTATCCAATTGCAACTGCCTGGGGTCAATGAAGAAGATATTAGTTTTATTTTTAGCTTGCTTTTATAGTCTGATCGTGTTTTCCATAAGATAATCCAGTAGAGGTTCTTCTCTGTTGCTTTGGTTTTCTTTTTAATCATCAGGCTGGCCACATTATTAATTAACAAGCTCTTAATAAATCATTGGCTGTTTAATCAGAATCAGAGGCAGCAAACACTGGCATCCTTGACTAAATTTTTTCATAGTTTGTTAATGGAAAGTCTAGAATGTTCATCACTGAAGTATCCCAGTGCCTCTCAAACAATGAACAATTTGGTCTCATGGTACTGATGAGAGGAGTAATGTAAAAAGAGGCCAACAAGAAGGGAATAGAGCAAAGACCAATTAAAAAACCTGCTTGCAGTCTCAAAAGAAACTTGAATCAGATTTTGAGAAATCATGAGGTTAGTGTAAAAATGATAGGAATGATTTCAAGGAAATATGGTTGTTTGGGTTTTTTTTTCCTTTTTTTTTTTAATATTCACACTTGCTCCAGAAAAGTCTTGAAATGTGTATGCAACAATGTCTTCAGGAGCTGGGTGTTTAAGACAAGTGTTCAATGTGGTAAAACTCAAAGGAAAAATGCTAGAGTTAGTACTGTATTTATTCAGCAGCGTGGATCATGCAGGGGCATTAATCGAAGCAGCTTGAGGGTCTATGCCTTCTAGAGCCTGGTGGCAGATGAACATGAAGACTTTAGATGGCATTTCAGTAATATCAAGTTGTTGGCTTTTGAGCCAAGAGAGGCTTAGATTCCAAAGACATGTTATTGGCCTTGTCAAGTCTTCTCTAGCTGTGAAGTTAATGCCCCAAGATAGAGGAGAAGATGAGGATTTACTGAAGCTGTAGGCAAGCACCCAGTTGCCAACCTCTCTGTGCTTTGCTCACTGTTGCTGGCACTGAAGTTGGGTGAGAGAGGAGTTTCTGAGGCAGCAGCACAGAGTAGGCTGATGCCCTCAAGATGCTGGTGGGTTAGACAAGGCTGGGACAACCAGGGGGTATAGACAACAGGAGCCTGGAGCAGCAGCTGAGGGCCCATATGATGCCTTCCATGGTTCTTTCTGTGACATGAGCCTCGGGTGTTCATCCAAAGCTGTTGAACCCAGCATTGTATGTCTGTACCATGACATACAACCCCAATTTGGTCCAGTGTACTTGGGGGAGATGAATGAGTACAGAACAGGTCAATATCTGACCAAGCAGAAACACTTTCAGAGGTATTTTTTCCCCAATCAAAAAGTTCAGAATCCTTTGTTACAACAGATGATCTTTCTGCCTTTCTCTACCACCATCCACCTGCCACTGTCTCCATCTTTAGTGAGACTCATTTGGCAAGTCGCTCACCTGACACATTTTTTTTCCCCCTGACAGTATTGAGTTATTGACTTTGCACAACCAACAGGTCAAAGCACCATGCAGATCTCAAGGGAGGAGAAAAATCCCACTGAGAAATTCTGTATCTTTTTGTAATAATATTTCATCCATGCACTTACCTGTCTTTCCAGCCTGTAAAGCACATCTAGTTTCAGTCTCAAAACAGTAGTCTGGTCTCTGTTATTTTCCTCTTACATAGAACTCCTAATTCCTCTCTTTGGCCACTTTTTCAATCTTACAAGAAGTGTTTTGATCAGAAGCTAGAATACTGGAGTCAGCTGAGAGCGTATGCAAATTCAGCCAAAGCCTTTTGCCCAGTTGATTCAATCTTCCCTTTAATCCCTACAATGATCCGCAGTAATGGGTAAAAATTCTGAGCAGGAGAAAGAAAGAAAAAAAAACCCTCAGGAAGCAATTTTGATTGCTGTGAGGAAGCAGGGGAGGCTCTTGGCCCTGGGGAACTGTCCCCAGTTCATTGGAGGCTTTCAGATACCATGGTGATGGGAGACCTTGTGAATAACTAGATAGATAAATGGTAAGTGCTTTTGATCTCTGCTAGCCTGTATTTCATTTTGTCAGCTGGAGAAGAGGCTATTCAAATCTGTCGGCTGTAGGAGGTCAGCCAGGAGAGAGAAAATGTCTTCATTACAGCCTTCTGTTCAGCCAGGCCTCCCAGCTGACCTCGGTGCCCAGGCTTGTCAGTCAGACAAGGCAAATTTTCCAACTGAGGGAAGACATCACTGCGCCAGATTTATCCCCGATGTAAGAGCTTGGAGGCAGCAGCGTGAGGCCAAGGAAGACTTACCCTACATTGGGACATCTCCTCCCAGACAGCTGAGGGATTCATGGGCATCTTCCCCAGTGAAGTGTGCAGGGAACCTGAACCATTTCCCTCAGCTCTGTTTGCAGAACCACCGGGGCAGGAGGCTCAGAGGCGGGCGCGACCGGAGCGGTTACGGAAGGCAGCCTTCCTCTGTAGTTAGGAATGCCTAAATAGGAATGACATTTGCTGCACTGAGTCTTCTCAATCAGCTCACAGATCTGAGACACATTTCAGGCAATGGGGCTCCAGCTCACTTTAGTTTACATTGCAGGCTGGAAATTAATTTCTTATGCTTAAAGATCATGCTCTGGCTCTGTGGGCACAGCCCCACTGAGTTTTGTGGCAATACTCAGGAAGGAAACCAGGACAGGGTATCATGACACAGAGCCCTGTCTAAAGGAGAAGGAAGATCTCAGCTACCCAGGAGGGAGAAGGAGGGCCTGTTTTCGCAAGGGGATGCATAAAAATTGAAATAGGAATTCCAATCCCATTATTTGGTAATGGGATTTGTAAACCTCATATTCACAGGCTGAAATAAACAATATATGCTTCCCAAATTCCTCTTGGAAGAAGAGATTCCTACAGCATAGCTAAATTACACAGTAAGTTATAATTTACAAAGAACTAAAATAGGAAAAGGAGTCAGTGAAATTAATTTCTGTCTAAAGGATTTCTCAGTTTTTGGATGGAAGGGTGGGGAAGCAAAGTTTCCTCCAAACCCACGCTCTTACTGGAGATGGTTTTGCTGTGTTAGATCATTTCCAGAAAGTATTATAAAAACGTTCCCTTTACTCAATCCAGACAGGTTTTAATAGTATCAAAGCAAAATATACCCTGCTATTGGCATGAAATAACATTAGCATAAATGGAAAAGAGTAAGGACACTTGAAAAAAATTCCACATAAGTGGCCTGCTCATTTCACTAGAGATCACTGTAGCTGAGAAACTGTGAAATTTTCATAATAATCAAGTGCAAAGAAAAACAAACAACGGTTTTATTGATAGGGAAATTACATCCTGCTGCTGAATATGAAACTACAGCACTGCTCAATAGCCCTTCAACAGCATTGAAATTATATATTAATTTGTAAATGTAAATGAAATGTAAATAAAATATTCAGTTCAATCTGGCCACAGAACCCTCCTGGTAGCATTTCAGCACAGGAGCCCAGGAGACAAGCATTTGGATTCCATATCCTAGACCCTGAGCTCACAGCATCTGATACCTTTGTGGTAAAGTTTTACTCAGCTGCTGTGTGTTGATACCCTTGTGACAAAATGCACAGCACCAACTGGCCTAGGAGACAGCACTGGCTTTGGGGGAGAAGGGCTCCTTGGGGGTTTTGCTTGCTTTCTTTGGAAAAGAAGATCCTTTGATATTTCACAGCAATAATCCCAAGTATTGCAGTTTGAAGTTATACTCTGAGGACTGTTACAGTGCTGCTTTTCTTTGCAATAGGATTGTATTTCCAATGGGAAGCAAACTGCTTTTTTTACCATCTGGGGAGCAGCAAGGAAAGCAGCTCCAGTTGGGAGGCACCAAACCAGTTGTTACTACACAGACCCAGAGCTGGCAGCTGGGTGCTGGGGCTCTGGCTGCGGTGCCATTGGATGTCCCGTGGGCTGCCCCACCAGCCCCTGGCTGCTTCAGGGCTGGGACATGGGTGGTGACAGCAACAAAGCTGCTTAGGTGTTTTAATGAGTATCTCACCATCTCAAATTCTCCAGCAGTCACCACGAAGCTTGGAAAAAACACAGGGAGTCTGGACCTCGTGCACACACGCGCTCAGTGGAGCCCTGGATCCGCTGTGGTCCCAGCCCGTGGGTTGCTGTGGTGCCAGCGAGCCAGGCCCTAGCAGAGGGGACACATCCACCTATCACAGCAGTCCTGGCAGCAGCAAATTTCTTCCTCCCATCTGTAATCGTGCCTAGGCACCGAAGGCAGCTCTCCACATCACCTCCTGCAGCCATAAGCCCTCCTGCAAAGTAGGTCTGAGGCACTTACCCAGTCAGTGCCAGGGTGCTTTACATCCCCTGTGTGCTCTGCACGGCAGCAAATCATTTTCCCCGGGGCAGTGCAATGGAAAAAAAGAGCCCTGAAATTGTGCCTTTAGCCACGCTCCTGCCAGGCAGCCCCCACAGAGCCCTCCCTGGATGGCTACTCCTCAAAATGGTGTTTGAGGGAGAAGGGTTTTGGGGGGAAGGGAGCGATTGTGTGACTGCACAAAGCCCGTTGAACAGTTAATGCTTTAACCTTGCGTATAATTTATACAATAAACAAAGTCACATGTTTCTCTAATAATTTAGATGTAAGCAAATGTTGATTTATTCAGGAAGGCTACTGCCAGTAGCAAAGCCTGCAGCACTGAAATTTGAATTAAACTAGGACAGAAGCAGGCTAGTCTATAATAACATTTGTATAATTTTATTTTTGCCCTTGGCTCAGTTCATTTCCTTCTACAGTAGATGCATGAAATTGGTTCTTCAGCCACCTTTAGCTGATGTTCATTGATATCGGGGGTAGGCAGAGAAGCAAGAGAATGTAACCTTTTTAGACTTTGTGTTTGCAGCCATAAGGCCATGAATTCTTAGGTCATTTATGACAATAATTTTCTTCTCTGCCTCCTCTTCCCGCAGTACTCTCTGAATGGCTCCATTTAACCTGGAGTGATGGGGCTTTTCCCCCCATTTTTTTTTCCTGCGTGGACACTTCTAGAACAGAGCCTGTTAAACAGATGCAAATGTTGTGTTGTTTTTATTCTTTTATGCAGGCCTGAGGGCATGAAATTGGAGTTCTCTTACTCTGCTTTCAACATGAAGGAAGGGGACTGTATGACACTTAAAAAATGATGGTGAAAAAAATGTGCACTAGTACAGATATCTGGAATAGATCCCTTGGCTTCTTTTCCAACTTTGCCTTCAAAGAGTATTCCCAGACTGTACTCTGGGAAGGTACAGAGAAACACAGGGCAGTGGTTTTGTCAGGGGTTTCTGGTGGCCACAAAAGCCCTGCCTCTGAGGTCAGAGGATTGACAGTGCTAGAACACAAAGATAAACGACTTTGCTTTTGTCCAGGGAACCCACAACAGGTTTCCAAGTGAAGGTGGAGGATCTTGCTGTGCAGAGTGAGATCTTCTGTTGCCAGGCTGGCAGATGCTGGGCACTGAGTGGACCATGTGCTGCACCACTGTGGAGAAGAAGCCTGGTGCTACCTGGCTATAGACCCTCTCCAGCACTGGGCTGGTGTGCCCTGGAGAGCCTGCCTGAAATGCTTCCCAGGGCTTGGTGTTCACTTCTGCGAGCCAAGAGAGACACTCTTGGGCCGAGGGGACTTTATGGATAAAGAAGTGAAAGGAAAGTGCAGGCTGGAGAGCAGGGGAGAGGGAAGCTAAAAGTAGAGCTGGCAGAAGGGTGATAATGTCTCTATCTGGCAACGTGACAGGGATCAACTTTTAACTGCAGCCAGGACAAGATTGTTGCTTGGGAATGACTCAAGCTGTTTTTTTCCAGACATAAGCCTGGCCAGGTGCAAAAACTCAAGTGTCTGTCGCAAAGTGAGGTAGTGGTGCTTTTATACATAACACTGATGTATGAGGTGATTTCATGGCTGTGGTATTTGCTAACGAGGAACTTCATTTTTGCAGTCCCCCGCATGGCACAGGAAAGCTTCTGAACACCAGTCAAAATTAAACCAAGACCTGCATGCCCAGGGCAGTTTCTAGGACTCCTGACCTGCCCTTGGCCATGCCTGCGTCCATGTCCCCAGCACGCACAGACTCTGAGACCTGTCAGGGACACTTTCAAAGACCAGCTTGATAAAAGTTTGAGCAGAAACAACCACCTGATGTGTTTCAGGAGAGGGCCACGGCTGGTTGCCAGGTTGGGAATGCCAGCCCCAAGCTCCTCCCTTGAAAAAGAATATACTCCCCCTCCTCACCACACAGTGCCCATGGAACTGGTACCAGCCCGTGCCCCTTCAAAGGCCCCATTGCCTCGGGAGTGTAAAAGCTGAAACAGGACCATTTTGTAGTCCTAAATGATAACAGTATGGGGCCTATGGATGCTTTGAATCCTATGACTCCATGTGACCCATCTTGCAGTCTCACCTGGAAACTAAGGGCCATGACATATTCCCCTTCAAACAGCTTTCCCTGGTTGTGGACCACAGTGAGGGGAGGAGAGTCACATCTGCATGAGTGCCATGACCATTCAGTTCTGCCCATGACAATACTTGCAGGCCTCTGTCCCAGCCCCTGCTCCTCTTCCTCTCCCCCTGTGCTGCAAGGGAAGGGCAAACTGGGGGTATTGCCTTTGCCAAAGCATGTGGGAAGCAGGAGCAGACTGCAGTGCCACCAGCCACAGCCTCCCAGGCTGGTCCGTGGGCAGTGCAGCATGTGTTGCCCCTGACCTGGGGCAAAGTCATGACTGAGCCCTACGTTCCTGTATTATTAATTCAAACATCAGAGGACATCCTCAGCTGGAGGAAATGTTCATTGCTCCTGGCAGTGCCCACTGGTTTCCAACAGCACACAGAAGTAGCCACATTTATGTTGTTAAGACAGAACTTGGATCACACTTCTCTGGTCAAATAAATAAATATCACTGCATCCCATTTAGCTCTGTTAATGCCACATTAAGAATGGCATGTGTTTTGACATAGCCACCCTTTCCCCTCAGTTTTTTAAATACCATAAATGAAGCATTAAAAGTCCCAATCCATCACGGTGACATCAGATCGGTGGACTGTGACTTTTATGACATCAGAGCAATTGATTATACGACTCTTTTATGTGTAGCTTGCTATACAATGATTGCTCTTCTCTCCATATATTACCTCCTAACATCTTGGAATAATCTCAAGAGATAAAAAAGGAATCACTGTGAAGCAGTGAAGTACAGTAGTTACAGAATTGCCATAAAACTGTCATAAAAATTGTAGAAACAAAAATGCCTTTAAAGATGGCAATGTTCCATTATGGGTCCCTAGCTAATGGTCTGTAGTTGCCCTGTGCATACCTCACTACATTTACTGCTTCTGGATATTTCTGTACCTTCAGCCCAGGAGTTTACATGGTTACCACGACGTGCAGAGCTGTTACCCTGCATACTCTTGCAGTTGCCTGTATCCCCTTATATCCCCTCTAACAAGTCAGATGCTGTTTATACCGGACTAAAGTCTGGTTTCTCTTCAAATAACACCCCAGAAAGAAAGAAAGAAAGAGAGAGAGAGAGAACACAAAAGCTGATAGAGAGGTATAAGTCCTTTGTTGCCATAAAACTGCTGAAAGAAAACAGATACTCTGTAGTGCTTATAAAGGAAAGTGCTGATAAAATGAGTTTCAAGGCACAGAATAAGGAGCCCTTCCTTGCTGAGAAGTGACATGGAAAGTTCTGCCCAGAAGACAGAACTCCAGTTGGATTTTTCACTATAAAATCGCATGTGCCTGGCTCAGCTGACATGCAAAGTGCTGTGCCACGGAACTACTCTCCAGGTTATCTAGACAAGGTTACTACTGTGAGCAATGAGCAAGCCAGTGTCTCCCAGACACAAACGTGGCCTTTGTTGCTCTGTGGGAGGATAAGCCTCAACAGGCAAAGCTAAATGCTCTGCTTTTTTTCCCCCCTTTTTTAATCTCAGGGCAATTTAATGTAGGCAAAGAGGTGCTACAGTCATAAGGAAGGTGTAAATCATCGGAGAAGCTTATGCCTTGGGGTCCTGAAAGATGAGCTCTGGAGAATCTCATCCCTGTGCTGTGGCTGTCCATGCCCCCAGCTCTCCACCCATGCTCCCTGTCCCTGCCTCCGAGCAGGGGCACAGGAAGCATCCTGCACCAGCTCCAGCTCCCTGTGCTCCCTGGGGTGAGGATGGATGTGCACCATTGCACCAGTCCTCACAGGAGCCACAGAGGCACAGATAGGCATCTGTCCAGCTGCCTTTGCTCCTACAAGGGGTGACTTCTGGCAGAGGAGAGGGGCTGGTGGCCAGAGGAAGGGCTGTTACCCCTTGAGCAACGACAGCTCTTGCTGCTATGCAAGTGGGCACCAATAGTTCCTTCCTCAGGTTGTCTGCCTCACTAGAACAATACAGAAGCCTTGTGAAATACCTTAACTTCTTTAAAATACTTTGGGATCCTTACACAGAAGGCACTAGAAAAAACCCATGTATTTCTACTGGTATCTGGGTGTGCCAACATCCTCTAGTCACTCTCAGAAATGGTGCAGTGGGAAAAAAGCAGGGCCTTTTTGGCTGTCTTTCTCCAGCCCCTTTGGCACTCCCATGTGCACACGTGTACATGCACACACATGCACACACACACTCACACACATGTGCCCACACACGTGCATGCACACACCCCCACGCCTGGGAGCTCCAAATTGCAGCTGGACAGGCCATTGCTGAGGGGAGGAAAAAACCAGTCTGGTGGCCCTTCAGCCAAAACTGCCAAGCAATGGAAACTGCACAGAGTTCAGCAGCCTAAAAAACCCTTCCATGCATGGTGGAACCTCTGGGAAAACCCCAGTGCTGGTGGGGGGTGAGACTCTCCGGATATTCCCAGCCTGCGTTGGTACCCACCAGGAGTGGAGATCTGGAGGTGAAACACTCCATGACCTGGTTCTTCTTCCTCTGTCCCTCCCAAACAGGCATATTTGGCAGGCTGAGAGACAATCTAGGCTATCTAAGATGATGAATGATTAGTACTTATCCTTTTCCAGGAATATGGTCTCTCTTTCATTGTGGAGAGGGGGAAGAGCTGTGGGTCCAGAACCCTTTCAAGTGCCCTTTGCAGACTCCAGGGTGATTTCAAGGGCAGCTCATGACACGGGATATTGACAACAACAGAGCCCAGCTTGAACATCCACCCTTAACTCCCTCTAATTTACATGCAGACCAAGCAGCAACATTATTGTTCAGCTGGGGGCATATTTAATTGCTGAATGTTCTGCAGATGTCTTACAGGCTGTATAGATAAAGGCATTTAAGTTGCTGACTTATAACAGCACATCTTCCATCTTTTAACAGAAAAATTCCTACCTTCTGTGATGGATGCGGATTTTTTAGGACTGCAATCCTGTGCCAGTCCTGCAGAATATTTTAGCAAGTGTTAAACTCCTCAGCAACGCGAGGGAGCAGCTAAACCCTGACATCTCTTCATCGGGGGAAAAAAATGAGCTTCATTACTGTAAAAGCAGTGCTCTCCCATTACATGAAATCGAGGAAGGTCCATTATTGTTTCTTTAAACCCAGCAGTATGACTTGTCAGGCTGTAGCCAGACGCTGAAGCGACTGCAGTTTATTTCAGTGCAGCCTGCTCCGTGCTGAATCAGACATCCAAGGAGTGGTGAGCCTTGCCCCGAGGAGGCTGCGACCCGAGGGCAGGCGTGCAGAGCATTGCTGGTGTCCAGGGTCCAGCACAGCTCCTCTTCACAGCACTGCTGGAAGGTGGCAAGCAATGCAGGACTGGGCCCATGAACTTTGAGCTCTTGTCTATTGCCAGTTCATATCTTATACTTAAGGACTAAATACTGCATATTGTCTTTTTTTAATGGTTTATAGTTTATGTGTTTGGTTTGGGTTTTGGGTTTGTTTTTTTGGGTTGTTTGTTTTTTTTTAATCCCTTAGAACTTCCAAGAATAATCAGATTTACAAATGGATGCCCTGTATATTTTTGAATGTATATTTTTTAGTTAATGGTCAGGCACCTCTGCCACTAGGACAGAGGTGTCTGACAATTTGTCAGGGAGATCGCCAGAAGTTAGGCAGAAAACTGGACTCCATTAAAAAAACATAAAAGCTGGGAGGAGGCAACTTGATGTGGCATGGCTCCTGGCGATGAGGAAGCATGAGTGCATGCTGAAGCTTAGAAATAGAAAGTGATGTCCTCATAAAAATATGGCTTTAGGCTGGTGTGCCACTAGAAATTCTTCTGTCAGTTTAGAATATTTAGCTCTAAGGGATCTCTACTTTCAAATGGATCTTTTGATGCAAAGTAGGCTGCACAGACAGAGATAGTGGTGAGGAAGGGAGAGTCGCGTTCATTCGCAGTTCTGCTTGGTACAGTGGAGATTTTCAGACAGGCTTTCTGATCCCAAAGTGGGCAGGTGCATTACCTCACTGGGGCATTGGGTCTCCAGGCCCTTCTAACTGAACACTGTTACTGAAGCCTGGACAGCTAAATAATACTGAAAGCTTCAACACTGCTGGTTATCAGGGGAACCTCTTTAGCCTAATTTGAAAGCTCAAAGCTCCAGGCAACTGAATTTTTTTCGTTACAGGCTCTTTTGTGTGATGCTCCAATGCAGTATATCCAATCAATGATGCGATATCACGCACGGTACCATCCTGTGGATGTTTATTCCCCCCTGTGTTTTGTATTTGACTTGTTAAACTGCATGAAGAGTTTGGGGAACAAACGGGGGGGNGCGCACAAACGGGGGGGTGGGGGTGGGGGTGTGTGTGAAAAGCAACCTCCTCAGCTTCTCTGCTGTGGAAATTTAAAACTAGTGAATACACAAACCTCTGTGCTCCAAGAGAAATGAAAAAGAGCGGAAAGAGAAAATATATACATATGTATACACATGAACAAAACATGAGCCACAGTCATGGCAATCTGGGCTCCAATGTGCCAAACAAAAGGGGTTATTCCTCCAAGCAATCTGTGTGCCGTAAAATTTAGGACACAACAAGGCTGGTTTATGATTGCACTGTAGATTCCACTATAAAAATACAGTCTCAGTACAGTAAATTCCACTGGACAATTAGGACAGTCTGGTTTGGGGGAATTGTAATATTGCATCTGCTAAAAGAAGTAATAGTTTGGATGGGGGAGAGGGGAAAGACTAATTATTAAGATACTAATTCTTCCTTTCTTCTGTAATTCCTCCCACACACACCCTTCATAACTTAAGCTCATTTGGGGAAATTACAACAATTGTGAGGATTCTTTCCACATTGATTTTTTTTTAACACAAATAATAATAGGCCAGATCTTCAGATGAAATAAATCAGCTCAGACCATTTAATTTACCATGTGCCTGTGTAAGTAATGTTAAATTGATTTTATTTATTAGGTTGCCAAAATAAAAGTAGGAGAAAGCTCCATGGTGAACAATTAATTTACAGAGGGTGCCTGGTGCCTCCTGAGGTTTTGGCCCAGAAGAGCAGGAGCAGCTTATGGAAACTCCATTGTTTTTATAACACATTTGATTTAATTTGCTGTAAGCTACTCATCCAGTCCAGTGCTAAAAACATAAAAGATGGTTCAGGACTAAGAATTCAAGCAAGACTAGATTAAAAACTAGATTCTAAACCTTCAGAAGGGAGATTTCAGATCAGCTCAAACCAATGTTTCCATTAACTGCATTTTTCTATCTTTACAAGATTTTACTTCCCATCTGGTTTCTCTTGCTGCTCCATTCTGAAGCACACCATAAACCTCGTTTCTGCTGCTGCACTCCCTGCTCAGTGAGATACACTGACACTGGGAGTTTCTCCTCGGCGTGTCACAAAGTCACTCTCAAAGGAGAATTCATATTTCAACCTCAGTATCTGTGACAATAAGGTAAATAGGCAAGCAAAAGTGGCAGGCATCTAAGAGGGGCAAGCTTCCATAACGCTCTTTTCTTACATCATGAGAAGAATCCCTTCTTTTTTCAACTTGATCATGTTGGTACAACAGCTGATGGTGCTGATAACCTTGTGCTGTCATTGACATGAGCCTGGTGTGAGGCTATTCCATCCTGCAGGACTGTATCCTGCACTCACCATATTCACCACCTAGCTGGATCTTACTTTTGGCATCCTAAGAAATAAAATCATCTTACCACTATTTATACATTTCCATGGTAGCAAAGGGTCTGTGGACAGACACTGGCCTGGAGTTCAACCAAGGGACTGCTGTCCCTTGCACAGCATTAGCTCTCTGCCCTGTGAAACTTCACAGTGAGTTCATCATGATTTTTTGATTCCTGGAAGATGTCATCAGTGCAGCTGTAGCAGTGAGAGAGTGAGAAATGAAGCAACACTTCCACATTCACAGTGGGTGTATTAATCTCATTTACAAGGGCAACGTCCCAGAGTAAAGGTATTGTTGACTTGGTAAACAAATCACCACTGCAGTCAGCTGGGCATAATCAGATGAGACCTCTTTCCTCTCTTCAAGGCTTTGGCATCAGAATCGCAAACCAAAAGGTGTTGATCAAATTAATCCAAGCAAAATTTTCCTTCTTACACCTACCTGTCTTACTCTCTGTATCCGCATGGTTCACATCTCTTTATCACCTCTTAGCTGTTTTCAGCTCATGTCATTTGTAAGCAGGGGATGGGTAAACATAAGGAGGCAAAGACTGCTGCTCAGGATACTCAGTTAAATAATGTAAAAACTGCACTCTCCAGATAGGAAGCACAACAAAAAAGCAAAGAATTACATGATTAGGAAACAAGGTGAGCCAGCTAATCTCCCATCCCAGTGAGATGGAAAGGATTGAAAAGCCTGCTTGGGTCTGCAGGGGATCTGCAGTCCCCAGGAGTTCTGGAAATTGTGCCAAAAGCTGCCAAAATGTGCCTGGGGCAGCACAGCGTCTCCTACCTTTTGGATTCCTCTCAAATCTGAAATGAAGCTCAGCAGAACCAAAACTAAATACAACTGGAGGGTTTAGGCATTCGCCCTGTGAACGAACCAGGCACCAAGAAACTGAAAAAACACCCACCCCAGGTAGGGACTGTGTTTATTTAAACACCATAGCTAAGAGCTTTATGAATCTAGGTGTGTTGCAAACAAATGATGTAGCAAGTGGCATTAGGAGGAATGCTTTCTATACAGTCACAGGTAGTCTGGTACAGAATTACCTATGGAATTCAATACTGCAGCGACAGCAACTATTTTACCTACTCCCAGCTTATTTTACTCATTCATACATGACTGGTTGGGAAAGATACTTTCTAAAACCTCGTGATCCAGACATTCTGGAGACACCAGCATGCCTACAAGCAAGAGTTTTCCCTTTTGCTGCTGTTTATTTTCACTTTGTGCTGGGGGAACGTAACATGCATTTCTGTCAGGTCATATGGTAGCAATTGTGCTCAGATGAATGCTCACCCTCACAATAATGTCAGAAATAACTCATTTTTCCAAATGGCAAATTTTAATTGCCAGCTTAATCTAGTGTAATAACAATATGGAGGCTTAAGGCCTCAGTTCAGCAAAGCATTTAAACGTATGCTTAAGTATTCATTGCACTTCATGAGACTTAAGTCTCTGCCTAAGTGTGTTCAGCTAGTTCAGCAACTTGAACTGAGGAGTAAACATTCACTGATTAAGTCAAACCACTGATAATATGACTTCAGAAAATAGTGTCTGAATAGACACTTCTGAGTGTAAAGTTTAAGACTGAAAAGAAAAAAGCAGTCTGGAGGGAAAAATAAAACTCTTCAAACCAGTGAATGAGCTTGCTGCTGTTATAGAATCATGGAATCATGATGGCTGGGAAGGACCTCTGGGATCATCGTGTCCAACCTTCATCCTAACACCTCACTCTCTACTAGACCATAGCCTCAAGTGCTACCTCTACTCGTTTTTTAAACACTATGACCACTCTTTCCAAGGAGGAGCTGATTGGCATACTCCCATATGGAACAGAAACAGTAAAAAGTAATCAAATACCATTACACAGCAGAATCCAGCAAGCTGAATTAAGAAAACACCCTCTGAGAAGATGAGATCATCTCCAAATAGTAGTTAGGAAACAGGTCACCTTCCAGCACTGGAGATCCCATTGCTCACAGGGGTGGCTGCTGTCTGCAGTCACCCTGAAACACACAATTTCTGAACAGGAGGATGGATACCTGGAACTTAAGATAGCCTTTGGGCAGCCTCAAGTTCACCTGAGAGCACGGCATTGACGTATTTGCAATTCTCTCTGTACTCTGCCCAGCAGTCTTTCCAATTTTCCCATTTTTTTCCAAAAATAGGAATTATTTCTGGAAACTCAATAGCAGAAAGGCATTCTGAATAGAGCACTGATTGTATAGCTCGTCATCTGAAACTCAGGAAATGCAGAAGTAAGGAGTTTGTGCACAGCTTTGACTCCGTCTGCTGCTCGGAGAGAGACAGAGCTGTGTGTGTATACACAGGCAGACACATGCAGAAGAGTCTGCAGCACTGCTGCTCCTGTGAAGGAGTTGCCATAAAACCAGGTGATGTTTAAAAGCTGAAAAAAAAAGTAACATAATGTATTTGTTATCAGTATTAAAAGTAATATGAAGTTGCAGTATGTTTGTTTCCACAAGCTTACACTTTGGATCTGTGATATGATCCCCATGGTAAAACTAATTTAGAGAGCAAAATAGAAATGAGAAGTATAAACCAGGGTTATTTAAGTCTATAGGATCTTTGCTGTTGACCTCAGCTTGACAAGGAGTACAAGTGGCATGAAAATGACTTTTTCTTGGGACATACAGAGCACTGAAGTGCACCAAGTAATCCTCAGAAAAATCCAGAGGGGTGGTATGTGGTGCACATCTACTTGCAAGTTCCTCATTCCCTGAACTGCTAGGATTTAAAAAGCCAAGCATTCATTACAAGGAAGTTTGCAACTTAAATTTCTCAGCTAGTAAAGTTTTGCAGCTAATTTAGATAAGAACAGAAGATTTTAAACTCATCTGTAAAAACAACAAAACAAACCTGCAGCTGTATAGTTAAGGCCATAGAGAGAAGTTGTATTAACTTCACTTGAGAAGGAGATTGTGCCTTTGTGATCTTACAACATCATTTCTCACTGAAAGCTGGCAAGAGTGCAAGTCCCTTTCACAAACATAAGTCATCTGCACCAGTACAGGATAGTTAAGATGATTTATTTGGATTTCCTTCAAGCTTCTGACAAGATCCCGTACTAAAAAAAAAAATCCTGTAAAAGCTGTAGAGTAGAAAAGTAGCGTTGTTCTCTGTTGTAAAAAGCAGACTGGGAGACAGGAACTCCTGGATTCTCATTGTATTTCCTTTGATCTCTATGCCCTGTTCATAATAAGCCTGACACTTATTCCTTCTGTGGCTTTGGGCAAGTCATATAATCTCTCTGCCTCGGTTTTCCTATCTTGGGGGGTATTGCATGGATTAGTTAGTCCATGTTTGTAAAGCAGCTGGAGAGTATTGACCCGATTCTCCAGGGAAGCAGGGACACTCGCCTTCTTGGGAAGCCATGACCAATAAATTCTAAGGCGACCTACAGAAAATACATAAATAGCAGAAGAAAAATGAACACAGCCTCGGCACAGACTACACCTGGTTTGGTTCAGCTTGTTCCTGCAGAAGGCTGCACACACCAAGTCCCCCCACAGCTGTCAGAGGAGCCCAGGACCTCCTCGGGAGTGTTTGGCTGTAGCTGCTGGTGAGAGAGGGGGTGAGAATGGAGTGCTCTCAGAGGGGTCACCAAAACCTCTCTCTCAACAAGGGTTTGCACTGGTGAGCTGGCAGAGGAAGATAGCGAGCAAGTGACGCATGGTGATGATATTGTCCCATGCAGTTGAAGAGAGCTGTGAGAAGCCTGAAAGAAATAAAGAAGCATGGGTGTGTCCTGAATTTGGGATGACTGATGATCAAATGAAATCTTGGATGGGTACAAGGTAATAAACACTGGCAAGGTTCTCTCTGTGACATCACTGGTTTTACTTTGTTTGGCTTGACTTTGCTGCACGGTCACAAGCAGTACGTTTCCATGTCTCCCCGAGACAGAGGAAAAACTGAGAGGATGGTTCCTGTGCCAGGCATCAGTGTGGGAGGTTTTGATAAAAGGGCAAATTGAGAATGTCATTCTTTAAAACTAAGGGAGAAATCAAGAGAGACAATATCATAGCCAAGTGGCATTGAAAAGCAGCAGCAAATCCCCAGGCAAAGGTGAAGGAATACTTCCTCAGTATTTATGCCTTTCTTGATCATTTTGGAAACTGCTTTTCTCTGTTGGCTGATGCCAGGAGAGCAAAGGTGGCTGCCGCTGCATTAGCAAAACTCTGCTTTTTCTGCTGGGGAAGAGGAGTGCAGGACACAGGGGGATGAGCCAGTTTTGCCAGTGTGAGTGCATCCACAGGGGTCATTTCTCACTTTGGAGTAGACATTTGTGTGCACAGGTACCGTAGTCGCAGAGAGAGGAGGAGGCAGCCGGGGGCCGTGACACAGAGCCCTGCTCCTGTTTTGCACCAGCAGCTACACCCTCGACGCCAAGCCACTGACTCTGCCAACACTGTTTGCTCTTCTCTCTGTCAGGGGAGTGCTCCCAGCATAGAGTGGCCTTGGCAGCAACAGTCCTTTTCTCATGTGTGCTGATGAGACACCTCTTTCGTGCCACCTTCCTTGAACTGACTTTGGATTTATATGCGGTGATCATCGTGTCCTTTCTCTTCTAGGGGCTCCTCTTCATCAGGTACACTCCATGGTTCATTCGCTCGCAAGAAGACTGAAGACTGGAAGAAACACAACAACAGAACCCAAAGCAGGCTAGCAGGAGGCTGGCTGGCAAGGTAGGACTTCTCTCAACATCTGTCTTACGTCTGGTTGGGATGGAGAGAGGTTGCCTGGAGGTATATTTGGGAGTATTGCCTTTGCATGATCTAGCACAGCAATTTTCAGTGACTGTGGCATGAGGGACTTTTACCAGATGGGCGTTTTTCCCTGGCAGACATTTTCAGCCTCTGCTTTAGGAGATGGCTGTGTCTATTTTCATAAGCAGTCAAAAAAATCCTCTTTAAACTTGTAGGTCTCTTCATATCCCCCTAGCAGCAGGGACAGGACCAGTAGGATGTGGATTATGATATCAATGAGCTTCTGGCAAGCCATTTTTTTTGACCAAGAAATTAACAAATAAAGATTGTGATGAGGCCACAAGGTTCTTGCCCCTGACTGCTGTCACTGACCAAAAACCTACTGTTGTCTATCACTGCTCAGTGTTTACAAGTTCCTGTATGAAACAAGGTACTGGGGCATTACTAAAACATGAAAACTACCTTTATAACTTCAGCTGTGATATATACACTATGTATGGAACCAAGAACAAAGCACATAGTAGCTTAACATTTCTGCACTTTTCCTCCTTTGCATAAACTCATCCATCAAGTACGGTCAGAGTAGCCTGGCTCCTGTAGTTCCTTGCAAACTTGGAAAATGACAGTGATACAAAATCGGTAGGAGGTGAAAAACTGCTGCTTTTCAGGAAGTAGCTGGGAGAAAAACATCATTGATTTAATAGTGGATTTCTCCAAATTATTTCAGAGAAGTACAGCTGCTTGCCATGGATTCCTCTTTCTACAAAGAGAGGAAGGAGGTGTCAGCAACATCAGCTTTTCAAAGCTCATGCATAGCACTGAAACATGAGGTAATTTCTGTCACACAGAAATATGACATGAACTATAATAGCACTTTTATCTTGGAAAGGGAGTATTCCAGACAGGTGCTGCTTCTTTAGCAGAAGGGTAGTGAGTATCTCTTTCAAAAGAGAGTCTTTTTAAAAGACACGTTTGCTCTACAGTGAGTCTAGAAAATTAGTCTGGATCCCAAATCTGTGGGTCACTCATTTACAAGCAGTATTTGAAGGTCTAAAACCTTGGAACGGACTGTTTCTGAAGGGTGGATGTTGTAAGAGCCTTGCTCAGATTCTACAGTCTGACCCTTTCTTTATCCAGATCAGCTGCTTGACAATCCCAGACCAAGGTACACACTCCCAGGTTTTGGGCTGTTCAACACACAAGCACAAATCCAGATTTCCCAGCCTGAGTTTCTCTTGTAGCTATATTGAGTATTCCTCTGAAACATTTCCTCAGCTGAGTAGGATCATTTCTTGGGATAATTCTTCAGATAACTGTCTCAGTGTATTATGGTGGTATCTCACACTTTCTGGAACGCAGGTGTATTGAAAGAGACGACTGTAACAACAATGTCAATCTACTGTAGCACCGTGTGTACCGAGGATGCTGTATCACCAATGTCTCTCTGAAAACTCCTGGCACAGCTCAGTAACGCTTCTGAGAATGGTGGTTTTAATGTTAAAAACCCAGGAGGGAAGGTTATTGGTATGTTTTGTTATTTAACACCACCAAATACCTCTGCTCTTTGTCTCTGTGTGCTCAGGGAATCAATTTTATAGGCAGGAAAGCAGAGAGATTCTGACATCCAAAGGATGCACAAAAAGATACACTAACAGAAGTTTCTATGTGCCCTGAAGATATTTCTATTGTATGATAGGGCTTCTCATGAGCAGTTTTGGCTCAGGCTGTAGGACCATGAAGTAAAATTGAGAGGTCTGGACTAAATGAACTGAGAATGAGGCAGATTATACAACGTCTAGAAATTGTTGGTTGGTTGGTTGTTTTTGTTTTTGTTTTGGCTTGGTTTTTTTTTGTTATAGGGCACTGGAATATAAAGTAGCAAAAACAAGCTAAGCAAATGTTTATTTTTCCTCTTAACAATTTGCCTTCTCACCGACACATCCACACATGCACACACTTTACCCTCTTCTCCTCGGTGTAGTCTTTAATTAGTATGAGTAGAGCAGTTAAACTGGAACGATCTCAGAGCAAATTGTACAATCTCATGAGGTACACTCTCAGTCATGCCCTGAATTTATCCCAATGGTTGGACCAGACGAAGCTTCTTCCATGTCCAGCCCTGATGGTATTTCCCATGATCCAGCCCAGAAAAGCTTACAGTGACCATAACGGTTCATTAGTCCCTTTGCAAAGTGTACTGACTAATCTGAATAAAACATCTGGCTTGCAACGGGAGGAGAGGTTTCAAATGTGCCTGGGGAAATCCAGTCAAAGTAAAAGATAGCAGGGGCAGAGGTGAACTCTGCCTTGCTCTTTCCTTCTGAGTTTGTACAGAGTCACTCCTCTCCCACCTATTTGCAGCAAAGACAGACAGACTTTTCTGTGCAACAAATGTCTGAAGGCAGGAAACAAAGCCAGTATGGTCCTATCCCGTTGTGCCCCTCAGAAAGCATCTGCAATTACTGAGCAAGCTGAGGAGCTGCTTCTCAGGGGAAGGAATAACTGGAGTGGGAAGAGGAAAGCAGAGAACTTCAGAGAAATGCAGAGGATTTCCCAAAGTTGATTATAAATGCATATACACACAGGAGGCAATGCCACCAGGCTTCAATCCTGCGTGCTCCAAGGCAATCTTATAAACCCTTCTTTGTTTACCTATCCACAAGTGTCACGATTTGCTGGTGGTCTCAGCATCTCCAGGTCCCATTGCTAGCCAAGGGATTTAAGGGCTCTGAAGCTTTCTGAAAGACATCCATGCCGACACATCCAAAAGATGAAAAAAGGCTTTCTGTGAAACTGCTCTTTGCTCTCTTGATTACCCACACAGACTATAATCTTACCCATATCTTCACAAGGGACCCAGCAATTCCCAGGAGATTTTGGTACCCTAAAATATGATGTTTGTGGAGAAGAATCTACTTCAATGTGGGGTTTTTCAATCCAGTGATAAAATTACAGAAATGAATTTCATGTCCCACTCCAGTGATACTGTTTCTCCTTCAAACAGCTACTCAGACTCTGATCTTACTCTCTGACAGACAACTGAGTGAGCTCAGAGTTCCAAAGGATTTGGTGCAGGGAGAGGCATCACATCCTCTTGGAATGTCTGGCAGGCAGAACTGTCACACCTGAGCAGCCGAGGGCAGAGCTAAGGGATCCTCTTGGAAACCATCACTACTTCTGTTTCTGTGTGCATTTGCATCCCTTAACACAGAGACAACCTCATAACCAGGAGTTGTAGTGGGATAGGGAAACACTTTTATTCGGCTTATGGTTTTGAATTAAGAGCAAAAGGATGGTAAGTGGCATAAGTGCAAGAGGTCTACATAGAAACAGGGTAGAAGTACTTGTTGCTGCATTAGCTCAGCTGCTTTCCTGGAGTAGACCTGTGGCTTGATGCCTTGTTATTCTCACAGGAGCAGAAGGGATGCTATTGCTTAGGCTACTTCACTGTTTGGTACGGTCACACTCTTCCGTTCACAGTGCAATAACAAAATCTGTTTCTTCAAATACAGCATCAAAACGTAGCTGGCTATAAAGAAAAATATATATATTATTTTTAATGTTCCTTGGAGAAAACAAATCTGGAGAAGCAGTGTTCATAAGTGTTCCCTTCAAATGCAATATCAAATCATGATGACTTTTCTAAATAAATAAATAAATGCACCACACACAAAATATCTGATTCAGGCAACTTTTGCTGGCTTTTCTTTCCAGACTTAGCTGCTCTTCTCAGTATTATTGAAACATGATTGCAGCACACATGAATCCCGTGGAACTGCAGGAGGGAACTTCCAGAAGAAGGTCAAGCTGACGTGAGGGCTGACATGAGAAGAGCCCCTGCACTTGTTTCCAGACAGGATTACAGCTAAATCAGAAATAATGCCCTTTAGCAAGTGGACACATATGATCTGCAGCCGTTGGAAAATGTGCCTCTTCAAAAGCTGCTATTTTCCAAACTCTTAACATTGACAATGATACAGCAAAACTACTACAGCTTTCCAGAGGCTAATTGTGAACAGGTGATGATTTGGGGGAAAATTCAGAAATCAAATATTGAGCTCAGTTTGAGCTCATTAAGGTTGCTATTCAGCACCAGTAAAATATTCATCATGCACAAACACAATGTAGTTTTATGTAAACCTGTTTAAAAAGAAGGTAACTCCAAGTAAAACAGAACAGACTTGGGTTGAATCATTCTCCTTTATATGCAAATTGCCTCCGAGCAGTTAATAAAGGTAAACCTTGCTAACTTATTTAGATATATGTGAGAGCCCTTTTGGGTTATATTAATTTCTTGTGAACTCTGCCAATGACAAAAAACTCATCCCTAGATCAGAGTACGGCCACACCACCAGTAAACTCAGGCGTGATTATGGTAAGAAGGCTGCAGATACTGGAAGCTGTGAGAAGAGAGAATGAGCAAAATACCTCCACGTTACTCGTGTGTGGTTTATGTTTTGGATCACCGTGGAGAGGGAAGGACCAGGCTGCAGTCCCATCAGGATGTGACACTGGACAAACAGAGGCAACAGAATCTCCCCAGCGTGGTTTGCAGCTGCCCCAGAGGGTGCTTGTGCTATCCCACGGTTGTGGTGTGAGACTTAAGCTCGGGATTGTTTGATTTATGAGATGAAAGTTTTACCAAATGAGCCTTCTTGAGGTAATAAATTCGTTTTCTTACTCCTTAAGAAAGTACACCTTTTCTCATCTAGTGCTGACATCACTTAAGAAACTCATTGCTGCAGGTAAAAAAACAGCACAAGGATATTTTTCACATTTTTAAAGGAAGCTACTTTGTTATTTTTCTCCACCTTTCTCTACCATAGCCACTTGCAAGCTTGAAATTAAAATTTGTTCCTTTACTGTTTTTTTTTTCTTCTGTATTATGCAGGTCACTAATGAGTGCCAGGCTGCTAGCATTGCTTTATTTATTTATCAGAAAGAGAAGAGCAGTGAAGCATTTAAAATAGTCACATTCAAAGAGCCATACAAATGTTTGCAGTGACACACTGTAAGACAGAACTAAAGTTAGGTCAACACACAGGTCTACTGAACTTGTAACATTTCATCTGATGGAAGACTGAAAATACTCTTTATGGCATTTTAATTGGAAAACCAGGAGAATTGTAAAGTTATTAAACCAGCTTCAAGTACTTAAAAAATGACTCTGCATACCATTAGTAAGAGTTGCTACGACCCTGTTCCACAAGAACCCAGCTGGAGAAGGCTTCAGTGGTCCAGGGGAGTTTTTCCTCTTGTGTGCTGCTGGGTTTTGGAAGAATATTAAAAACAAAATGTGAAGATGAAGCCACGTTGAGTGTTTCTTGGAACACTAAAGTGTGTGGCTAGTTAAAGTTTTTCCTTCTAATTTCTCTCAGCCATTTCTCTTTAATTAATCAGACATATTTGTGCTCATTAATATTGCTATGAGAAAGCATTTGCAAACGGTGCGCTTCCTACGTGAGAATCCCACCATGTTATTACGCTTATCATTTCAGAGAAGAGGAAAGACAAAAAGAATGTATTTGGTTGGATGCATTTTTAAGCAAAAGAATTAGTCATTCTTTAAGCTGCAGCAACTGCCCTGAGAGAAAAAAAAAAAGGCTATCGTTCTATTTCACACTACTTTCTTGAAAATAGTAAAAATGTAGAATAAAAAGCTAATTGTAGGTATTTCCTGGACACGTCTGGTTCTATTCAGGGGTTTTATTGGGCAGATTTGGCCTCCCAGCCTGGTCTTTTCCATAAGAAATGTCAGCGAAGTCTCTGAATTAATGGACTGTGAAGTGCTTAGAACCATACCGTTTAGAAAAGTCTGCTGCGAGGACGTGACGCTAACGGGGGGTGACCCACGGGTTTGTGACCACACAGTCCACTATGGCAACAAGAACACACGGATACCCCTTCCAGACACCACCGCTTTGAACACAGCCATATCCAATGGAATGGAAGGTGGAGAACAGTCAAATAAGGGAAAATTGATCACGAACGAGATTTGTAAATATTTGATTATCCGCGGGTTTGTTTCCTTCGGGAGAAGGGAGCTGCAAACTGCAGGCTGAAGAAAAGGGAAAAGGCAAGGCTCCATTTCAATGGGGTAATTGGAAAAGGAAAGTTAGTAGCGTTTGTGAGCAATGTCAGATGAACCTCAGTGGTAAATTTCTGGATTTGCTTACATGGATTTGGTTTCTTTTAATTTTGCTGCTTTAAAATAAAAATAAAGATAAAAACATGCAGTGCAACTCCTTCAATCTTTTTGCAATTCTGCATGGTTGAACATTTGAAATGAGTTTGTGTATCACCCCCAGGCACTGATTCAGACTTGATTGGGGCAAAGCAGACTCCATGTGCTTATTTTTATACACGTCATTTGGGAAGTTATATAGCCAAGGGAACAGAAAATGTGTTGCTCCACTGCCAAATTATCACATATCCCTCGATCAAAACGGGAGGTGATCCTAATCAACAAGTTGTGCGACCTTAGTGCTATGGCAATGTCAGGTCAGCTCGGGAAAGTGAAGAGACAGATCTAAATACAAATAAAAAGAAAGAGTGAGACAGAAAGAAAGCAAGAAACAACCAACAATCCTTATAATTATCATCATCTGCTGCTTTTCCCTCTTCTGGCAAAGAAACACTCCATCCATTTGCAGAAATCGCCTGCGGAAACGTTACATCAAAACTAATCACAACGATTAAAATCAGCTTTTCTGTGCAAGAGGAGAGTAAAAAGCAAGTTGGAGGCTGGAATGAGACTGTTTTTTCCACCAAAAAAATCCTGGAAAAAAAAATACATGCGAGATATATATATATCTATATGCACGTTTCGAAGGAGATCAATTTTATGCCCGTGTGATCAGTTAATTTAATTTAACTTTTATTTCGGAGATTGATTCAGGCTGGAGGTAGAGACATGAGCTAATTGTATCCTGATCCTTGCCTTGAGGGGTTTCAAAGCCCTGGAGCAACTATTCTCTGTATTTTGCTCTGTCTACCTTAGCCAAGCTATTGCATTTCTCTCTGGTGTAGCGAGGAGAGCAGACCGCTGCCGGGAGAGAGAAATATCGGAAGTGTGAGTTGGGGG
>VWZY01006094.1:0-11743 GCA_013399075.1 Chloroceryle aenea | reverse complement strand
GTCCGAGGAAACTGGTGCCTTGCGCACGGCGAGTCCCGAGAAATATAAAAAATAATAATAATAATAATAAAATCTAGGTAAAAAAAAGGAAAAAAAGAAACCCACCAAAAAGTGGGAGTTAAATTGTCGCGGGTTGGGTTTAGCAGAGCCCGCGCAGCCCCGCAGGTCGGGATGCTCGCCCCGCAGGTCGGAGGCACTTGGCGAAACTTCCCCTCGCCTGTTCAAAATGACTGCGGTGCTTTTGGTGTATTAATGACGCCCGCAGCACCACACGAAATGCTCTAGCACACACTAGAGGTCCCTCTCAGAGCTGTCAGACGTTAGGGTGTTTTCACGTTGGGTTGTTCTGGATTTTTATATATTTTTTTTTTTCCCGATTTCACTGTTTCAGCGACTGTGGTTGCAAATAGCAGCACAGCCTGATATTCAAATAAGGGAGAAGAAAGATTTGCGACGGTTTTGTTTGTGCCCTTGTTCGGGCATCAGTGGGTCAGTTGGTACACACATTCCTCTGCACTCTCAAGAACCCCAACGTAAACAGGATTAATTTCATGCCGGGATTTAGGAGTTTTGTTTGAAGTATCCTCGCAGTTTGTTGTGGGGGAAAAGTTCCAAATTTTGTACTCACTTTGCTCGTGTGAATCCTGCCATGGAAGTAAACAGCATAAAACTTAAATGAGGATTCCAGGCTGTGGCTCATGGTTTTTAAAACAGAAATATGCAAGGAAGCAAAAAGCGGAGTGTGGAGATCATAAGGAGTCAATAAAGGTGATGAAGGCGACTAAAAATTGATTGATCCCCGTCAGTTTTCACATCCAGACCATGTCAGGGAGCTAACTAGTCCCTCCAACCTTCGTGTATGACAAGCAGTATTATCACCATTTTACGGCTGGAGAAACTGAGAAATAAAAAGAAGGTCACTGACTTGCCTAAAGCCATATAGCAAATAAAAGATAGATCTGGAATCAGCTAGGACAGATTTAGATCTCTTGCTGATTTGCACTGCTGTAGCCATTGATTTTAGTGGATTTCTTCTGGATTTAAGTCAGATTCGGACCTTAGGTGTTGCTCTGTCCCCTAGAAGCACTGCCCTCATCTAAATTCCATTTTGAATCTGACTGAATTAGAGGCAAGTTTGGGGGGTGAATATTTGGTGTACATAAAATTTTTAAAAGCAAAATTACTGTGAAACTTTAGGCTTTTGATTCTTCCTTTTCTTTTTTTTATCTTTTTTTTTTTGCCATCACAGTTTCATCTGCCACATCAATGTAGTTTTCTAGTAGGTTTTTAATTTGGGGGCATTTTTTGTGGTTTAGGGTTTTTTTTAATGAACAATTCCTTATGTATAGTGCAGCTTTTGTTACCAGTTTTTGAGAAGCTCTTCTTACTAGATGTCTCTGAACGAAGCCTTCAGTTTTAGGTCAGAACAACCAGAGAACAAATGATTTTGCGTGAGGAAGAGACTTCCATTCACTGTGGATCTCGCTCAGGCAGAAATGAAAAATTGCACACAGATCAGCCACAAAAAAGGCAGCATTTCCCCTGCCTGTGGAAGACTTGTGCACGTAGGCTCTTTATTGGATTATGATAAGTTTATGTATTGAGAAAATGCAACGCGAGAGGAAAGATTCAGTGATCATAACAAATGTGAGCACATTATTCAAAGTGGGGTCTTTCACAATTAACAAAATATCCAATCTGCCAGTCACAGGCAGACAGCATTTCACATAAGCCCAGCTGGGAAGGAATGATAATTTTTGCTTTCTCTATTCCAACTACTTTAGAAACATTTTTTTTTCCAGGATACCGGGAAGCAGACGCAGATGCACAGATTGTGATGATGGTGCTTTACTGTTCATTTATTAATATGAGCTGGTACATGCAAACTGCCACTGCTAAAGCGCA
The DNA here is from genome assembly GCA_013399075.1 of Chloroceryle aenea. Classification (NCBI taxonomy): domain Eukaryota; kingdom Metazoa; phylum Chordata; class Aves; order Coraciiformes; family Cerylidae; genus Chloroceryle; species Chloroceryle aenea. The sequence continues at coordinate 9,838 of VWZY01006094.1, read as the reverse complement.
GTGTAAAGTTCCTGCTCTCCTGCAACTTGTCACCAGCTGGATTGGTACGATGCTGATAATGCAGGGAGCTGACAGTCCCTCAGTGTTGCCAACACCCTTCAGTGAGGGTCTGACCCCGTCTCTCAGTGTGTGGGGAAGCAGACATAGAACACAGGTGTAAATAAGAGTATTCCCCCCACCCCCCTGACTGGAGCTTCTCTGTCTGGCCTAGAAAGCATTCCGGTGGGAATTGGCCCCACAGAGCACATGGGGGTTAAGACCATGTACTCGTTCCCTGGCTGTCCTAAATGCCAGAGCTTTAGTCCCCTTTCTCATGTCCTGTGCAGTAAACTACAGTGCCTCACTTGAAATATGTGTTCAGCTCTTCTCTGGTACCAGAGGAAAAAATAATGTGGATCAGAAGCAAATTTTAGTGGAGATGCCTGCTGTTACTTATTTTGGATCCTTTTACACCGCTGCAGTGGAGCCAAGTTGGATCTCCTTCCAGGAAACAAATTTAGTTAGTTGTTGTTTTTTTCTGACAGGAACATAATTCTTACTTTAAATGGCATCTCTTCTGTTGGTCTGTGTTGCACTTATGTTTTCTTTTTACAGCCTGGGTAAAATTAATCTCTGGTATAGTGCCATTGACTTCTGTGGTGTTTGACAAAGAATTAATCTGCCTTCCCGTGTTAAAATACAGATTTCCGTTGTTCTGCTTTTCACAGAATAATTTTTTTTATCAGTTTGAAGGAGAAAAATATAAAATACACACCTTCGATTGTATTTCGTCCACCTTTAGTACTTGTGCAGGCAGAGGTATCTCTTCTTTTGCTACTTCTACAGTAAATGAAGTTAAATATATATAAATTTAGAGAATGTCTATAGGTGAGAAGAGGGAGTAACTGCTGTCTTCCTATCTGATAACACCTTAAAAACTCTTCATGTATGTGACAGCCATTAGCACATTCCATATCGATGGTGTATGTTGGATCTTTAATAATCTTGGGCTCTCTAATGTGTATTTAATAATGCTTTTGATCCAGAAATCGAATAAACAACATCCTATACCCAACTGAACCGAAGCTGATGCTGTTGCCTGGTCGGTTGTTGTCAGACCGTGTTTAGGAAAGCAAGGGATCCCCTGATAACCTTTTCCTGATAGCTCCTCGGCTGGCTGGCTGCCCCCGCTGGCAGTGGAAGTTACTGGTTTGATGTGGTCGGCAGGTTAGTGCAAATGTGGCTTTGCAGGTGGTTTGTATGTAGCCAGAGTCTATGGGCGAGGGATGCAAACCTTAGAAGTGCTTGTTAGGGCAAAGGACAGCTCATCTGGACAAATTATTTAATGGCTTTTACTCGACTGGTTTTCCTTGCCCAACAAATGAATAAGGAACAGGCTTTAAAAAAAATCAGACAGTAACACTGCCCAGCAGGGTTCCCCAGGATGAGAGGGAAAGGAGTTCTGTCTCACCCAGGTTAATGGCTCTTTTTGCTTCTGATTCTCCAGTGAGACCTTTACAGTTGTGGCTGTTCCCCCTTGGCCAGCATTGGTGATTCAGTTCTGCCCCAGATCTCAGGGTCAGCATTTATGGGGTTTCCTTAATTGCCGCTGGTGCAACCAGGATGGTTTGCAGGATAGCTAACAGGTGGGACTGTAACTGGTAGCACGTAGGCTCAGGTGCATGCACCCCAGTCCTGACTGGGAGTCCCCTTAAAACAGGGACAGCCTGGGAACTGGTTTTGCCAGACCTCACTTATCACAGCTTTCGGTTCTCCCAGAAGAACTGTGAAGCCACTTTGTTATTGGTCAAGCAGAAATGATGGGAGGTTGTCTCAGGTGAGGTAGTTCCATCAGACATGAGGAAATGTTAATCCTTCTGTGTAAGGCACAAGGTGAATCTTAATCTAGAGCACAGTGTGCGGCTCTGAGCACCCATCTTGTGGTGACGGGACAAGGGGCAACAGTTTTAAACTAAAGCAGCATAGATTTGGATTAGCCATTAGGAAGAAGCTCTTTACTGTGAGGGTGGTGAGACCCTGGAACAGATTGCCCTAACTGTGAGGGTGGACCTCATCCCTGGAAGTGTTTAAGACCAGGCTGGATGAGGCTCAGAGCAACCTGGTCTAGTGGGAGGTGTCCCTGCCCAGGCCATTCTATGGTTCTGTGATCTCTGAGCAAGGTGATCTTAAGGGCTAAAAGGATGATGGGGGAATGAAGTGTCTGTCTTGTGGAAGTAGGTTAGAAGAGGCTTGAATGTGCATGAGCAGAGTGTAGTCTGGGAAGTGCTAGGACTATAGTGACACATGCTCTGCAAACACACAGTGGATCCCAGAGACAAGAGAAGGAGCTGTTCAAGCTAAATGACAATAAACAGGGATACAAACGGGCCCTGTTCAGGCAATAGTTTCCAAGAACACTTTCTGATACATTACCTAGAAGATTTAGCATTGGAAGTGAGACCGTGAATTTGGTAACTCTGTGCTTTGGGCATGGCTTTAAAACCTGGGCTGCCAACCCTTTACCTCAGCACGTTACCTGCACAGTTCCAACAGGCTATGACTGACGAAGTTTTTTCATCACATTTCTGTCAGTAGAGAAAGGGTTATTTTTTTAAAAAAGAAAAAATACATTTTCATGTATATAAAAGAAGTTGTCGAAAAGCAATCTGAGATTCTCTCACTGAAACCAGACTTAACTTCTCACACCCAAAACCCACTATTTATTTTGAATTTTCTTTAGATGGAAGCTTGAAAAGGACCATCTGATAGAAAAATGAAAAAATAACCCATTTTTTCCACAGAAAAAACATCCTCAGTCAATGTCTGTTTTTACCATCAGTGAAAATTTTGCATCTTTGTCGGTGGGAGGATTTTCTCTTTAGACAGGATCCCTCATTTATTCTCTGTTCTAGCTGCAAAACTTTCTATATTTTTTTCCTGTTGTTGTTTGGTTGGTTGGTTGTTTTTTTTGTGTTTTTTTTTGTTTGTTTTTTTTTCAAGTTAGACCTTTAACGCTCCCAGTTTTCCCCTCATTTATTTAGTGGCATTCACTTCATTTTCATCACACTCTCCAACAAGGAGAAGAGAGATTTCATAAAGAAACACGAGCAGAGAACACTTTTTTTCTCTCTTACAAACATTAACTTAAAACCATCCTCTCATCATCCAGTCACCCATAGAACTTCCCGCACTCTGGTTTCCTTTCTTAGCCAGCCTGTAAATCCTGCTGGGGAAGCACCTTCTCTCCTGCTGCAGCACAGCACTGCAGGTATTCAGCGAGTAATTAATAATAGCTCCTGCTATCAGTGTTGCCAGAGGAGCAGGGGGAAGAGAGGAGAGGAATGGTAGATGTTGAGAACATAAAAATAACTGTTGGAAACCAAAGTACCCAGGGACTGCTAAAGTAACTCAAACTTAAGGCAAACTGCTCTTAGGGAATAAAACCAGCTTTATTTCCCTGTGTGAACTGAACGTGGCAGCAGCATTAGGTGGAGAGGGTACAAAGGGAGTGCAGCCCCACCAGTGTGGCCCCACAGCCACCAAGGGAGGGAGGTGGGAGTGCTGTGGTTGCTCCAAGTGAAGGGATGAAAGGAGGGTCTCTAAAATTCCAGTGTCAGTCTCCCCGAGGTGTACGGCTTCCTAAATAACCCAAGACTCACGCAGAGGTTTAAAGATGTCTTAAGAGAGATGGATGGTCCATCCATTCAGCACCAGGGACCAGTGCTGAATAGTTCATTATCATTTCTGTAACCTGTTACACACCCCATTGTACCAAACACTTTTCTAGCCACTGAAGAGAGATAATCTGTGCATTAAGGACCACGCACACGAGGTAAGCGCCCTTCCTAGCTTGGCCACTAACCATTTATCCCTAGCAGCTTGTTTTGCTGTAAGTGGTGGGAAAAGGGTTCAGGAAGGTTTACAGCCTGTATTAGAGGGGGTCCTATGGGTGATGGCAAGGCATCTGTACCAGCTGGTGACTGCAGGTGAAGGCACAAAGGCCATTATGGGAGAAAAGGGCAGAGGGCATCAACAATTAACAGCCTGATTGGCAGTGGGAGCTACAGGTGGGGGAACTTAGGGAGAGACTTGATGGCTGGTGAAAATCTGTGGATGCAGCACCAATGGAGGGATTCAAGGAGGGTCAAAAGGGAGACCTGAACACTTAAGGCTCCATTCTGTGTAGACAAACAAAAGGCTAATGGATTTACCTTAGCCACCTAAGAGATGGTTATTGATGAGATCCAGACACGATCTTACATGGATCTGCAGCATGGCCCTGGAGAAAGAGGGAAAGAAGCAGTGGAGTTTGAAGGTAGGTGGTTGGAGATGTGAGCTGAAGGGAAAAGAATGAGACAATGCAGCCTTCAGTACCTTCCAGCTTTTCCTTATGGTGGCCTCTGTGGTACAAAGACAGCTTGGAATTCCTGGAGGCAAAATGAGGATGTGTTTTTTGCTGTTAGCAGAAAACTGTTTCTAAGAATGTTGATGCTGTTCTGAGGAAGAGGCTTCCTGAAAAATGTGTAGGCTGGAGTGTGCCTGTTTAGAGGGCATATGAGAAAGTAGCAGTTTTTGCTGGGCCTCTGCACTCAGGCAGATGAGACTCAAGCAGGAATAAAAAAGTGAGTTTTTTCTCAGGCAAGGAGATGGTTCTTTCAGGGGAAACCTGTAGCTTTGAAGAAGTGGGGTTTCAGCTCCATAATCTGTATGACTGGCTATGTACCATCTTTCATTTTTTCCTTTATCTTCTTGAAGTATTTACATCAATGTCCTGCAACTGAGAGTTCCCCAGGTTCCTCCGAGATAAGCTGGAGAGTGATAGCCTTATCCATTTATAAGCTAATGCCTTTTCAAATTCCATTAGGTGCCCCCTTGTTTTGTGAAGGGCATCTGATTTCTCCTTCACACCATTCATTATTTTATATACCTCAATTCTATCATCTTTTACTGTTTTCCTTTTTAAATGAAATAGCTCTGGTCTTAATCTTTTTGTTTAGAAATACCCCCACATGTCTCTAATCATTTTTGTTGCCTCTGGCTATCTAGTGCAGCTATCTAGCACTCCCATCATTGCGTCTCACTGGATCTTTTAAAGCTAGTTCCAAAGTCATCAGTGTGAAGGAGACTGAAAGATGGTCTTGTGGTTAAAGCACATCACTGAGAGTCCAAAGTTCTGCTTCCACATCTCCTGCCCTATGACCCTGGGCTAATCACTCAGCTGCAGAGATCCACCTTTTCCCTCTTAGTGCCAGGAAAAGGTAATGGGGAAAGTTCAAGCAAAATATGTTCAGAGTTTCTCTGTGCCTGGATGGAAATTATTAGAGAAGCTCAGCCGTATTAAATGTAGTAGTTTCAATTGTTTTTTTTTTTTCCACAAGGCAGCTGCATGTGTGTTGAAATTTGTAACTTCTCCCTCACTGTTTGATTGTATGGGGCTTGACTGTTTTCTATTTGTTACACTCCTCTGATATTGGGTTCCAAACAAATTCAATTAAGTAATTTCTCTTTGTTATTTTATGGTGGACTTCATATGGAAAGTATGAGTTAGAAACAATTTGGGCCAAACACACATGGCTTTCATGTGTCCTTGGGGACTTGGAAAGCCAGCACAGTCCTGCTGAAAGTGAAAAACAGAATCAAATTCCAACCTTTTACATGCAGGGCATGGCCCGTTCCTGGGAGGCACTGGGTACCCCTCACTCCCACTCATATTTCCCACATGTGGGATCAAGACTAAGGTATGGCTGGCTTGTCTCCAGTCTACATGAACTAATTATCCACACCCTGTCAAGACTCTTACAAGGAACATAAGACTCACCCCTCTGGTTCCCTCCTCTGATGCTTTCAGCTAGGCTGGGCTGTTATGTATTTCTAGCACCTCTGTCACTCTCCAAAACCCCGCTTCAGGTCTGGAGCACCTCACTGCCTTCATGTGTCCTTTGGTGCCTTGTCATTTCTGGCACACAGGAGCCTGCATCCCTGCGGCTGGGTGTGCGCTGCTGACACGGCCCCATGCCCCAAGGGATCTCACAAGCAAACTCCTTCCCAAATCTCATCGCTTGCTGCAAAACTGCCACATCTCAAGCACTGGGAGAGGAGATCTTTGAGGTGTCTGAACTGAAAACCCTACTTCTTTAGAAACGCAGAATCGTAGCATGGTAGGGGTTGGAGATCATAGAGTCCAACCCCCCTGCCAGAGCAGGGTCACCCAGGGCAGCCCACACAGGAGCAGATCCAGGTGGGGTTGGAAAGTCTTTAGGGAAGACTCCACATCCTCCCTGGGCAGCCACGACAAGGTGCTAAAAGAATGCACTGTGGTAGGATGCTACTCCAGAAGAATAGCAAAAGCAAGCTGCTTAGGTATTTGTAGCATAAAACTAAGGACTACTACATCCTGGTTTAAACTGCTTTTTTGTTTTGGTTTCATTTTTTTTAATCTGCTTGGTTTCCTCCTAGCCCTGTATTCCCCCCCTGCCCCCCACTGTCCCTCTTTTTCCTTTTGTAAGCAGATAGTCAGCTACTGCTCCCGTGAACACCCCAGACAGTGCTGCCCACTCCGTTTGCTGGCTGGCTCAAGCCTCTGCACACATTCCCACGCAAGCCTGGAGAAGTTCTGTGCTCTTCTGGCCTGTTTGAAAAAGGGTCAATCCTGCAAGACCCTCCTGATAACCCCCATCGTGTCAATAGGCCTGTTTGTGGGAAGAAGGATAACACTTCAGGATCCTCAGGGCTTTGGTGCATCAAAAATCTTTGCAGCTTTAAAAGAGGAAAAGTATGGTTTGGCCTTTGGTGGGGCTTGGAGGGTTTTGTTTCCCTTATGCCTTATAGCTGGCATTTTGTCAGAGCCTTCTGCTCACTAGCATTCCCATGACACATGAACACGCTCAAAGAAAAATTTCCTGTGAGAAATCAGCGGGCTTCATTAAATTTTCAAAGTTTAGAGCCGTGATCCTCTTTGCCCCTGTCCACGGGCAGCTGGCCCTGCCAGATTCTGCTTGCTGATGTGAACATTTGATAAATCTCACTGCGGACTGCATTTGCTCTTTCACCCAAGCAGTTATCACACACATTTCCCTAACACTTGAAAATTATGCCTGCCAAACATTTTCTGATGTAAAGTTAAAAGTCATTTATTACTGAAGTGATTTTGCAGCCCTTTGGGGCATGTTGTTCTTTTTTTTTTTTCCTTTTTTTTCCTTTTTTTTTCCTGGCATAGTTCAGATAGTTTCAAGCTCTTTTAAACAGGCTGCCAAGGGTCAGTTTAAAAAAAAAAAATTATTTTTTTTCTGTGCCCTAAAAATATATTGGTGTTATTCTTCTCTTTTATACATCTCCTTTAAAAGCTAAAGTCAAGTGAACATAGTGTTGCCTTACTACTAAGGCCACAAAGAACTTAATATAAAACTGGAGATTGCTTCTTCCTCCCCCGTGAAGGTGTCAGTCCTGCAGCTCTGTTGGGGAGGACCCTTTCCCACTGATTTCAGTTAGCCACAGCAAAACAGGCCCCGTACCACTCTGCCAAAGCCAGTGATGCTCTTTCTGATGTGACCTCCACTGTGTGTGGTGGCACTTGTGCCTGCTGTGCTCCCAAGACATCCAAACTGGGGATGTGGCTGGGAGGGTGCACAGCTCCTGCTTGGCTGCCTCACCGGCTTGCAGGGAAAGGAAGCAGGTTCTTGCCCAGAGAAGAGCTGGGATGGGAGTGGATCAAGCATCCAGATTTGAAACACTCCCAGGTCCCCTGCTCTAAGTTGGACCTGGGTGGACTTGGCTGCAGCTTTGCAGCCCAGTGACTCGGTGTCGTTTATGGGCAGCCTCTGTATGCAGACTTGCTTCATATTCAGAACCTTGCCTGACCAGTTCCTCATTTTTTCCCCTTTTCACCTCCTGTATGCATCATACTCCTGCCTTCAGTGTGCGAACAACAAGCACGTGTCACTTCTTCCCTCCCTGATCCTCTTGTTTCCCCCCTTCTCAGTGCTCCTGGCATTCTCCTTTAAAGGCCTCTTTTCTTCCTCTAGGTTCCAGAGCTGGGCAGAGTCTCTGAAACTGATTAAAGCAGTTTGTTCTACCATGGCAGGGAGATGCTAAAACAAAGCATGTGTGTCTCTTGGTTTTAAACCAGGATTTTACTTACTCTTTTCCAAGTTTCTTGTTTAGCAAACATGGTTAAACAGGATCATAGTATAAAAATAGCAAACTAACGAACTCCTCCCTTCCCAGAGAGTGCCAGGCTGATAACACATCCAGCTTTCTTCCAAAAACCTGCTTGTGCCCTTGAACTCGCTGCAACGCTCCAGCATCAAATGGTCTGACCGATCTGAATTTGTCATTTCCCTTCAAAGTACCTTGGCAGGACCTTTATTTGCAATTGCATTTGCTGCTCGTTTGTGTCACAACTGCACTTCATGGAGTATCTGGAAGTGTAGAGACTTGGGTCTGGGCCAGTTTTACACAAAGAAGTTAACACAGATCCCCCCCACCTCAGTAAAACACAAGAAAGAAGCGTCATACAAAGCCTTCCAGGGTGGAGATAGAAATCTGATAGCTAGCTAACCCTTAAACTGCACTGCAATTAGAATATAATCCTTTAAATTTCTTGGATTTGGAGGGAGGAGATGGTTGGAAAGAGGTACAGAGAAGGAAACGAGTCAGATGTGAAGACATTACAATCCGTAGCCTCAACATGGAACTACTTAAGCATACCATAATTGCATCACAGAAGGTATGCATACCCTGAAACCAAAAAGGAAGCAGGAAGGCAAGAAAAAACAAACACAGTATGATGAACCAAACAGGTAACCTTCAGGAAAAGGAAATCTATCCCTGGCAAATCCAAGAGAAAGGAACATTAATGGGCAAGGAGAAATGAAAGATGGGAAACAGGAGGGCCGAGAGGAAATTTCAAGTGCAATCAGACACTTTTCTGCAAACAAATGAGAAATTAAACACGTGAAAGAGCATTAGTGGATTGCTGGATCAAAGAGGCAGTTAAAAACGAGGACAGTGATGCAGACACTGCACTGTATTTTCCCACCAGTCTTTACTGATTGGAAATACAGTCACTCTTTACATATTTAATTACTAAAGATGGGGGCCTGTCAAACATTGAGGTATCAGAAGAGAAACTGCAGGATTGACGTGCTGAAGTAACAAACCTCCCAGAGCAGATGGCATCAATCAAGGCTGATAGCTGTTAACAAAGTCGTGCAAGTCTCCCTTAAAAATAGACTATTCTGCTGTAGCAAATCCATGGAATGTGGTATGTGTTTTACTTGCAAGATCATCTCAGCCACATCAAAAATATAGATAGAAATATAAGTTAGGGAGTTATAAAATATGCATGTGAGCTTAATGCTAAGCATTAGTGATCCAGTAACACAAAAGCATGCCTTTTTTAGCTGTCTGAAAACATCCTTGATGCATCTCAACGAAGTAATGGATTATGCAGAACCACTTAATAGAAACTTCAGGTGAAATTTCAGGGAGTCTTTGATAACTTTTGTCACAAGGTGCTGTTAGGAAAGTCTAGCAGCCATGAGGTGAGATGCAAAATTCTGCCCTAGCATCCATTTTTAAAGAAAGCAAGCGTTGCAGGAGTGAAGAGTAAAGGGTTGGCACGGGAGGCAGTAGAATAACCACATTGAGACCAGGGCTGGTCTTTAAAACTTTTATGAATTATCAGAACCATAAGCTGGGACATTTGGAGGTAACAACACTTGTCAAATTTATCTGTCCCCTTGGTCACCCAGGGTGAGACAAGACTCTGGAACACTTGGGAACCCAAACAGTTGTCTGAAGAGGAAGGTGACATTAGTTTATAATTGGATAACACACAGAGAATTGTTATGGTTGGAAA
>VWZY01006093.1:40713-50939 GCA_013399075.1 Chloroceryle aenea | reverse complement strand
ATAGAACAATATTTTAGTATTTTGATAGTTATTTTTGTAATATTGATGATTATTCCATGTATAATGCAATGCTAGAATGCCATAGTTCGTCGCACAATTGACAAAGTCACCAGCAAGGTATGGCTTATACGAAAGGAAAAAGGGGGAATTGTAGAATGGCTAAAAGACAAGGGTCATGTGCCTTTAAGAGAAATGTCATCTGAAGCAACCTGTTAAGCCCAGCTGCAATCCTTGCAAGAAATTTACAGGGATAGCATGACCTTGAGCTGATAAATTGTACAATAATAGAATATTATGGAATGAGAAAGTAGCCGCCTTCTGTTACTGCGAGAGGGGTTGGGTTATGCTAAGAGACCCTGTGGATTGAACCAATAGAGGATGGACAGGTGTGACTACTAATGAGGTGACTGTATATAAGTACTGCACTGACAGCTAATGAACGATGTTCGCTTATCAATCACATTGATTGACCGCGTCTTCCCTTGCCGCTCCGCAGGCAGGTGTCAAAAGGATTTGTCCAGACTCTTTTGGTGGTGCTCAGTGACATGACAAGGGGCATTGGGCACAATCTGGGACACAGAAAGTCTATCTGAACATAAGGTAAATAATTTTTTACTTAGGGTGTGACAGAGCACTGGATAAGTCTGCCCAGAGAGGTTGCAGAGACTTTCAAAACCCACCTGGATGTGTTTCTGTGCAGCCTGCTGTAGGTGAAACTGCTTTAGCAGAGGGGTTGGACTAGATGATTCCCACAGGTCCTTTCCAACTTCTAGCCTTCTGTAATTTTGTACAGAAACTGTACAACCCAGACTGCAGTATTTATTTTTTTTATTTTTTTTTGTAAAAGCATAGTGCCCTAAGCAGACATCTTGTGCAGCACCTTCTTGACAAGGGTAGGAAATTTTTGTAGAACCAATTCATTAACATGAACCAAATTAGCTCCACTAAAAACTTTTCACTAAGTAACTGGAATTAAGGCTTCTAAGGTCCAACAAAACTTTTCTGATATGAACAAAAGGCTCTGTGTTCCAGGCCATTCTGCGATATTAAGAAGACTGTAGCAGAGTGTCAAAATTTAGATGTCTGTAACAGGATGTTGAACTATAAGGAAAAATCAGGTTTTGTCAATTTTACATTTTACAGAACTTAGTAAGCTCATTGTCCATCAGCATCAACATGATCAGCATTAGTTCTTTTATATATAGCCTTGTGATCATAGGTTCATCTGTTCACAATATATGTGGAATGGAAAGTGGGTAAAAAATATATTTTCCAATGTACTTTTCAATTCTTATGCAATTTAGTCATGATTCATTAATTACAGTGAGAGCAGGTAGAAATGTGCAGCCACCAGTAGCAAATGGGTATTGGTGAAAAAGTATTACTTTGACCTATGGAATATTTGTTAGAAGAACAACAAGTGACTCAAGTTGCATCTCTTTTTGATGCATGGAGTTCTGCTGTAACCACCAAAGACATACTGTAACTGCCAAAGGCATTGTAATATGAATAGCATTGTGCTTATTTTGTTGGAGACAGGGAAAATGGTATAAATAGAGAATAACTACACATATCCAGTGGAGAAGCAGCATTAAACACAGTTGCAGTGTGGATGACTACAGCGGATGCAAATACATCAGCTTTGGTAATTAAATCACTCATGAAGGATGAGGAAAAAGGATTACTCTTGTCTATGAATAGTCACAGTTCTTCAGCTTGAACAGTTCTGCCTAGGACCCTAGTCTGACAGGACTTGCACATCTGTATCTGATAGGATCTCTCCCCAGATATTTACTATTAGTTAGCTTGTGGCAGTAAATATGTATTGGCAAAACAGACCCCTGAAAAAAAAAACAAAACAAAACAAAAAACACTAATTAAAATTGAGTAGAAGATAAAGGACCTTTTTGCTCATGTATTCTGAAATGACAAGGTATTGTAAATAGTATAATAAATATTATTTTCTAGACTACCAAACTACCTCAAGGAGACTATACTGTTTTACAGAGAAACTTTATATGGACTATTACTTACAGATTTACATGGGCCAGCAGATTCAGATTTACTCATAGTGACTATTTTGCTGCTAAACTCTGTATGTTTCAGTGTTTAGCTATGTCCATGAATCTCTGCAGATGGACATTAAGAACTAGAAAAGCCCCCCAAAAAATGATAACTAAGTTAGAAGACAAACTACTTTCATAAAAAAGTAGAAGAACAAGAATCAGAAAAAAAACCCTCTTGATAAAAATATAAGGTGACATGGTAAATGTATGGGGGTGAATGAAGATACTTAAATTTTAAGGGTTTGTTGTCCTTGACTATGTCTGCAGTTCTTTCCATGAACAAATATCAGATATCTTTTCCATAAACTTTCTCTTTTAGCACTGTCCAGCTATTAATTATTGAAGAGTGTGGACACAGGACAGACAGACACAGGACACAGTAAATTATTTTTAACTGCTCACTTATAACTGTTCAACAATATTTTTAATATGTACCTTACACAGGAATTTCTTCCAAATTATATATACATATATATTTATAACAATATCATTTAAAAGAAGGAAAAAAACCCCAACCCTTAGTAAAGACAAGATACAGAATATGCTCCACTTTTCCTTCATTTACAAGCCTACCATTCTATTCAAGATGAGTATCAGACTTGATATAACTTTGGCTTCATATCTTCTTTGTATTCTCTGAGGTAATGACAAAGAGTTCATCCAATTGTTTTTCCAGTGTGTCATGACTCAAATTAGTCTCATTTGCACAAATAATCGTATGGGTCATCTCTGTCTTTCACTTCTTCAAATTAATTTTAACTGAATTGTTTTTACTGGGAGAAAAAGTTCCCTCTTCTAATAAAGTTTAAAATTTGGTTTGAATTTTAATGCAAACATTCTGATTTCTTGATTTTAAATAACTTTTGGTTCAAATTTGTTATTTTGTTATTTATTTGTTTTCTTTTTTCTCCACATTAAGAAAGTAGTAATTAATAAAAGATATGTAACAGAAAATGCAACTCCTTCACTTTAGAGGTCTTATTTACAGCAAGTGTTTGATCCTAATGGTAGATGAACACTATCATGGTGTCAGTTTTACACTTCTTCCTACTTAATATTTTTAATTTTTTTGTTTTAAATTGTACATAGAAACACATTTAATATGACAGAGATATCTCAGTATGAATATTCAGTTGTGCATGAGTCCTATTTGTCAATGCCCAGGCTGATGATTACTTTGAGTCAAAACTTCATTTGAATCTAACCTATATTTATTTCTCTTATTTATTAAACTCACAAAAATCTAGGCAAAATGCATACACATATTTTTTAATAAGTAGTTTTAAGGAAGTAGTCTCATGACAGTTGTGTTTCCATTTAAGACAGCCTTTTTTTAGATATGCAATAAGGATCTTGAAGAACTTAGAGATGATGAAGAAAAGGCAAGCAGGAAGGAAGGATGGATGAAAGTAAAATATAACTGTTGAAGAACACAGCTGCTGCTTTTTTTTTTCCCCACAGTCATATCGCTCAGTGATATCTACAGGAAGAGAACCCGTGCTTTCCAAGTCCAAGTCTAAGCATCTTCCAATATCATTTCTTCTAAAAATATGCTACTGTCATTGCAGCTGTGAATTTCTTGATCAGTTGCACTCTGTATAATGATAACAACAGGAATTTTTGTTCTGGAATAAAAACAAGGTTATTTTAAAGTGTAAAGGTCTAAATGGTGCAGAGGTATCTGGGGAATATATTTTAGTATTTGTGATTAAGAGAAGAAGCTGAATTTTCAGTGATCGAGAAACAGAAACAAGGTATACTTTTTTGCCTCCTTTCTCTCTATAACAGATAAGCAGGGAATTTTCCAGCATATACAACATATTCTTACTGACAGTTATGCTTTTGTAACTATTTGCGGGGTGTGTGTGTGTGTGTGTGTGTGTGTCCCTCTCTTTTAAACATGCCTAAAATTAGTATTCTTTTTTTTAACCAACAAAATTGTGTTGTTTTGATAAACTGGATTGTGTATATAAATTCTGACAGATCATACTGCTGAGGTAAACTCTGCGCTACATTGTGCCCATTTAGTCTTTAAGCTTGATGTAGTAGAATAGAATTTTAAAAGAAATATTTTAAGGCAAAGTTATTTGATATATAATGGTGAGAATTAAAAATCCAGTAAGAAACTAATATTTTGCTCATAAATCCATTCTCAATAATAAAATGAGTTTAATTTTAAATAATAACTTTTTCATATACTCAGATTTTATAGACATATACTCTTATTGCAGTGACAGTTCATAATCATGACTCATGCCTGTCCAAATGCCTCTTCGAGCCTTCCTGCCCTCAAGCAGATCATTGTTCAAGGCTGTGGATGTTGTCAACTTAGACTTCAGTAAGGTCTTTGACACAGTCTCCCACAGCATTCTCCTGGAGAAACTGGCAAAACATGGTATAGACAAATGGACTCTTTGCTAGGTTAAAAACTGTCTGGATGGTCATTCCCAGAGAGTTGTGATTAATGGGGTGAAATCGAGCTGGCTTCTGGTCACCAGTTGAAGAACTTAGAGATGATGAAGAAAAGGCAAGCAGGAAGGAAGGATGGATGAAAGTAAAATATAACTGTTGAAGAACACAGCTGCTGCTTTTTTTTTTTTCCCCACAGTCATATCGCTCAGTGATATCTACAGTCCCTCAGGGCTCAGTTTTGGGACCAGTCTTGTTTGGAATTTTTGTCGATGACCTGGATGTGGGGATTGAGAGCACCCTCAGTAAGTCTGCAGATGACACCAAATTGTGTGGCAGTGCTGATGTGCTCGAGGGTAGGAAGGCTCTGCAGAGGGACCTGGACAGGCTGGATCAATGGGCTGAGGCCAAGTACAACAAGGTACAACAAGGCCAAGTGCCAGCTCCTGCATTTCAGTCACAACAACCTCAGGCAACACTACAAGCTTGGGGATGAGTGGCTGGAAAGCTGCCTGGCAGAAAAGGACCTGTGGGGGCTGGTGGACAGACTGCTTAATATGAGTCAGCTGTGTGCCTAGGTGGCCAAGGCGGCCAGCAGGATCCTGGCTTGTATCAGGAATAGTGTGGTCATCCGGAGAAGGGGAACTATCGTGCCCTTGTACTTAGCACTTCTGAGGCCTCATCTCAAATACTGTGTTTGGTTCTGGGACCCTCATTATAGGAAAGACATTGAGATGCTGGAATGTGTCCAGAGCAGAGCCACCAAGCTTGTGAGTGGTTTAGAGAACAAGTCGTATGAGGAGAGGCTGAGGGAGCTGGATATGTTTAGTTTGGAGAAGAGGAGGCTGCGGGGGTACCTCATTGCCCTCTGCAACTACCTGAAAGGTAGACCCTTTGTTTGGAAAGATACAATATAAAGACAGGATTGGGAATGTAATTTGCATCAGATCTTAAGAAAACTTATTCAAATATTCAGTACAATCAGCTTCCTGTCCACAAGTGAGGCATCAACAAACATGTAAATATTAACATAAGAAATGATGCAATTTAAGCATAGACACCTGAACCTCTAATACGAATTGTAGATGTGGAAGTATTTGCATGAGAATTTGTGAGCTGAAGTTGAATTACTTATTAACAGTTTTTACAAATCCTTTACTGAATAATAAGGTCACATTTAAGCATTTTCTTAAAATTAAATTGTACATGATAAAAAGATACTAATAACAAAACCCTAGCAATTGTCTCATTGTGTTAAATATTTACTGAGTAGGTGTGTAATATATACACATTAATCAAAGTTTCCTTTCAGAGTCTGTAAATATAAATTAGAAAAAACAAAACCAAAACCAAAACCAATTACTGTCTACTTGCCAAAGGCAAAATACCTACTTCTCCCTTACAATAATGGAGAAAGCCTACTATCAACTGCAAAACATCAAGTCAGTAGAGCACTTTAAGTACTGATTACTTAGATGAGCTTAGATTGTAGGACACACATTCTATGGGAGATTTAGATATTCCTGTAGAAGTAACCTTTGATTTTCTCATCTGGTGTAATATGTTTGAATGTAAAAGCCACTTAGGATAAATTTGGCATCATTAAAAATACTGTGTGTCAGAAAATTTGATTCAATAATCCTTATGCGTCCCTTCAAAATTGTGATATTATATGAGTCTGTGAATGAGAAGTATGTACTTAGTTATCTTAGGTACTGATAAGACAAACAAACATTGATCAGAAGCTGGATATATTTCTTAAATTTTAAAATATTGCCATGGGTTTGCTGATGGGGATTATTGGATTATGGTAGAAAAGAAGGAGCAAAGAACTACAGAGTACCAACCATACAACAAAAGAAAAAAACCAGTCAGTACTGCTGACAAATAAGTCGGAATCTGTATGATCGTAACATCTCTAATGTTAACCAGGAGTAGGATTATTACTGCTTCCTAACCAACGTAGTACACACTAGGCAACTATCAGTAATTTCACAACATTTCAGAGTCTGCAGGAGAAACGCAATTTGCTTTTGTGGAAGACAGAAAAAAGTATTTCAATGTTTTCCTGTGTGGTCTGGTGTCATGGTTTAGGGTCAGGGTGATCCCTTAGACCCGTAACAGGTGCTCTCTGTTAACCCCCTCCCCAAAGGGGAAGAGAAAAGGAATAAGGGAGAGAGACTTAGTGATTAGAAAAGGAAACTAGAACAGCTTTAATGACAATAATAATAATAAAAATAGAATATGTACAAATATATATAAAACCAGTATCGAACCCAACCCCCCTGATGGTAATTACATCACTGTCACCGCTGATGCTGTAGAGCAGGCACGGGGGGGTCCCAGACCGGGCCCCACAGCAGATGGGAGCTGTGTTCAGGAGCTGAATTCTGCTACTGGATTGAGGAACACACCGACTGGGATCGAAGGCAGAATGGACAGAGTCCTCCTTGGATGCTCTGAGGAAGGAAATGAAAAAAGGACCTGAGCCAAGACAAGCAAGACTGGCAAAGTTGTCCAAGATGGGAGAAGAGCCTGGGAAAAAGCCTGTAGAACCTTCAGATCCCTCTGCTTTATACTGAATATGATGTATATGGGATGGAATACCTTGCTGGTCAGTTTGGGGTCACCTGCCGTATCCACAACCATTGCATAGGTCATCTATGGCACGGCTAAAGCTCCCTTTGATACAAGTGTAAATCCATAAATTTGGTTGTTTTGTTTTGTTTTGTTTTGTTTTTCCCAGGATATGTTCAGTGCAGTTAGTTTGTTCATATGCAATAGATCCACAATTTCTAGAACTGATGTACAAGTAGAGATTGACTGTAAAATTATTGTCTGTAACGTCCATGCACAGCAGGCTATTCCTGTGATATAGGAACAAAGGTACTATATTGACGCTTACTACATAGCCAGTCAGAGAAGCTTTTTCTTGGTTGTCAGAATGGCTGGATTGGATCTGTGGTGACAAATCACTGTCCTGCTATACAAATATGAATCTGGAAGTGTTCTTCTTCATAGTCCATCTGCAATGGGTATGCAATATATTTATGCAAATAGTTCAATATCAATGGAATGGTTTAAAAAGAAAATTAATAACTTTTAATATATATTATATTTTTCTTCACAGAAAAGATTTTCAGAGACATACAAATTCTGACTAAACTTTCTGAGGCAACTGTAGCTGCCAGGAGTAGTGATGTAATTAATAAAATGTGCACCTGGATTACTCAACAAATTATGTTGGGATTACTAACGATATTAATGACAATTTCTCACTTACTGCACCATTCTAACACTGTACTTATATATTACTTGTTCCTGTTCATTCTAAAGCAAAGGAAAGTGAACATTTGTACTTCGCCTTTGTAAAAGACTAAGCATTCTCTAGTCCAAAGATGCTCTGCTGTTTCATTTAGCATTTGCTTAGTGAGTGTATAAAAGTAAAGTCTTTCCATTCAAGGACACAGGAACCTGTGTCCTCTTTTTCTTCTTTGACAGGCAGGGTGTTCACATTTCCAAAATAAGATCTTCAAATTAAAGCCTTAAGGTGTAGCTAAGTTCACTGCATGCTGGCAAACACCATTCTGCCTCATGATGAAAATATTTGTGATTCAAATTCTCGTAGTTTAATTAAGTGAGCCAGGACAAGCTAAAAGTAAAAAAATTTGCAACATGCCAACTCTTGTGATGCAATTCCTGATTTTAAAATTAAATGTGAAACCAAGTGAATACCAAGTGTTTTCATTTTGTGAAGAACTTCTGTCTGAATCCTGGTAATACTCTTTCAATGGTTGTGTTGCTTTGTTTTAGCTTCATTTTTTTTTTTTTCTGCAATGAATTTGTTTTGATGATTTGTGTTTTTCCCTCTGTCAAGAAATGGAAGAATATTTATCACAGCAAAACATCATAAATCAAGTGGACTGTTTGCTTTTTATACCCATTACCTTGACAAAATCTTGTAGCACTAACAGGAAAGATCTAAAAACTAGATAGCAGTAATGATTACAGTGCTGTATTCCATTCTAGACTAACATCAGTAAAGAAAAATAAACCACAATATATTAATTGGACATTACAGGGAGCTGCAGATTGTATTCTGGAAATATATGAATGCTCATGGTGTTAGTGAATCCCAAGAAGTATTTCTCATATCATGAAAATAAATAACAAAAAAAAAGAGTAAAAAATGCAATAGGAATCATAGAATCATACAATGTTAGGCGTTGGAAGGGACCTAGAAAGTCCAACCCCCCCTTCCAGAGCAGGATCACCTAGATCAAGTTATACAGGAATGTGTCCAGGAGGGTTTTGAATGTCTCCAGAGAAGGAGACTCCACAACACCCCTGGGCAGCCTGTTCCAGTACTCTGTCACCCTCACTGTGAAAAAGTTTTTCCTTATCTTTACCCTAAACCTCTTGTGTTCCAACTTATTCCCATTGCCTCTTGTTCTAACATTGGATGAGACTGAGAAGAGTCTGTTGCCATCCTCCTTACACTCACCCTTGACATATTTATAGACATGAATGAGGTCCCCCCTCAGTCTCCTCCAGGCTAAAGAGACCCATCTCTCTCAGCCTCTCCTCATAAGGGAGATAGCCCACTCCCTTAATAATCATGGTGGCCCCTGTGCAGGACTCTCTCCAGTAGCTCTCTGTCTTTCTTGAACTGGCGTGCCCAGAACTAGACACAGTATTCCAGGTAGGGCCTCACCAACGCAGAGTAGAGGGGGAGGAGAACTTCCCTCAGCCTGCTGGACACACTCTTCTTAATGCATCCCAGGATGCCATTGGCCTTTTTGGCCGCGAGGGTGCATTGTTGGCTCATGGTCATCCACTTGTCCACCAGGACCCCTAGGTCTTTTTCCCCAGAGCTGCTTTCCAAGAGATCAGCCCCCAGACTGTACAGATATATGGGGTTGTTCTTCCCCAGATGCAGCACTTTACACTTGCTCTTGTTAAATTGCATTAAATTTCTCTCTGCCCAGCTCTCCATCCTGTCCAGGTCATTCTGGATAGCAGTACAGCCCTCTGGAGTGTCAGCAACTCCGCCCAGTTTTGTATCATCAGCAAACTTGCTGAGTGTACACTCTATCCCTTTGTCCAGGTCTTTGACGAATATATTCGTGTACTATCTTACCAGTTAATTGGAAGCATGTTATTGGTCAGGACCTCATTACAGTTTACTAAAGACTTTGATTTTCCTGCACTGAAGCAAATATCTACTATGATACTTTTAGAGAGCTTGTAATACAGACTGTGACAGATAAAAATGCAAGCCTAAAGCACTTATGGCTCCAAGCCACCTACTCTGCTCCTCTGAGAGGCATGGCTCCCCTGAGGCATACATATCGGTTCCTTTTATCAATTCATTGAAGCACTTTGGTGTATTATGACTCACAATGGGATCAGACATACCTGGTTCAAGAATGGTAATGTCCAGGAGTTGTTAGGACAGACAGCTGGGGGCACTAATAACTTCAGCTGTACACTCACAGAAACATAGAATGGCTCAGTTTGGAAGGGACTTCAGAGAACATCTAATCCAACCTCCCTGCCATGGGCAGGGATGCCTCTCAACTAGACTAGGTTGCTCAAGGCCTCATCCAACTTGGCCTTGAACACCTCCAAACACTTTGCCAATTCATAATGTACAGCAACTGGTTTACTGAAAATGGCAGCAGTTTTCTAGTAATGTGCATGTAATTTAATTTTTTTTTTTTTCTAAGAAAACATGTAATTAAGGGAAAA
>VWZY01006093.1:21471-40707 GCA_013399075.1 Chloroceryle aenea | reverse complement strand
GAAAGAAAGAAAAAAAAAAAAAAAAAAAAAGAAAAAGGAGGCAAGGAAACTCCTGCGACTTTTCATAGTTGAAACTCTGAACATTAGAAGATTAATTACAACAACATTCAAAATTGGGATGGATATCTGAACAGAATGAATTTTTCCTTTGAGATTTTGAAAGAAGGAATGGATTTATCCACTTAACTTTTATACACATGTATGGGATTCAAGCCAATTTATTGGTCTCAAGTTGGTAAGGAGTTACATGAAGAATTGGTATGACATTATAGTCTATTTTCTGTTAAGCCAAAAATATCTCAGGAGAAGGAGTAGGAATTTTAGGATATCTGGGGATTTTTGCTTGAAGGCCCTCATTCCCAGCCACAAGTTGTTAGTCATCAAGAGTGATTAGTAAATGTCCTGAGACATTAAAAAGCATTCAGAGTAAAACTGACCATACTACTCACAGGTGTGCCTTATGTTTAAATACAGGTTTAAAACATTTTAGCCATAGAATCATACAATCATAGAATGTTAGGGGTTGGAAGGGACCTCTAGAGATCATGGAGTCCAACCCTCCTGACAAAGCAGGATCACCTAGGGCAGTTCACACAGAAATGCATCCAGGAGGGTTTTGAAAGTCTGCAGAGAAGGACACTCCACAGTCTCTCTGGAAGGCCTGTTCCAGTGCTCAGTCACCCTCACAGAAAAGAAGTTTCTCCTCATGTTAAGGTGGAACTTCCTGTGTTCTAGCTTATTTCTTATCCTATTACTGGGACCCTTCCACTTGAAATACATCCCTCAGGCATTTATAGACATAAGATCCCCTCTCAGCCTTCTCTTCTCAAGCCTAACAGTCCCCGTTCTCTTAGCCTTTCTTCACAGGAGAGATGTTGAAGCCCCTTAACCATCCTCATAGTTCCCCATATTTGATTCAACTTTGGAGAAAAGATGTAAGAAAGCCCAAGTTGATTTTGGATTGCTCCTCAATTTTCAGCACAAAACTTTATTACAATTCACTCATAGACTTTAACATGGAACCTCAGTCAATTTACACAAGAGGACATTTGAAAGTATGAAAGATGGAAAGAGTTACAGTAAATTACCAAGATACACAAGAAGACAAATAAGTTTTGCTTTGTACTTCATGCAATAAATAGATCAATTAATAAATAAAATAATTTGTATTTTAGGTTAAACAAGTAATTAAAACAAATCAACTTTTTAAACTAGACTGGCATTAGCTACAGGCTACGTGATTTTAAGAACATTGGTGATTGGCAGTCGTTTTGGAACCTGAGTAATTCAGTTTCTGGTACTCTCTGCTTCATAATATTTTCTCAACAACCATTAGAAAAAAAAAAAACACACCAAAAAAAAAACCCAAACAACCCCCCCCCAAAATAGGGCAAAAGATGACTTACATGAGTGATTATATCTGCAAAGAGGTTACTGTAAGGTACAGTTATTTTAACAGTGAACCTTTTTTTAAAAAAAATTATTTCAAGAAAATCATCAATACTTACAAGGCTTTATCTGACCCAAGCCATAAATTAATAGAATGAAAAAAAACCCTTTTCATCATTGTATCAGACAGACTGTTTCATATTGAGGTGAGGAAAAGATTCTAATTATATAATTAGCAGGTACAAAGTAGCGGTTAGAGACAATGAATATTTAGGGATTCCTAAATGATTTATTTTTTGTTTGAAGTACTAAACATCATTTTGATCTTTAATAAATCTGTACCTGTATCTTCTGTACCTGTCCCATATTACAGTAAACCACACTCGGCTAACTCAGATGATCTTTGTTGGGATCAGTTCATCTGTGGTTTTTATGCTCTGTGGATTTCTAAGTAGCTATAGTTCAGTGAGCATAGTATTATGAACTTTAATCTGCAAAACATTTGTTCCTTAATTAAGTTCACAAAGTTAAACACAAGTCCACCTGTGAAAGAACAGTGTCAAGACCTAAGTTTGTTTGTCCATCTCAGGGGACAGAGCGTTTAGGTTATAAATCCTTATTTTGTTCCTTTTTATGACTCATTGTATCTTTCAGAAAGGGAGTGTGTTGCCACAGCATATGAGAATAGTAATCGCATTTGGAACAGAAATGAACAGTGTGTACTTAGTACCAGTTTTCCCTTTGTCCTCACATGCTCTGGGAACATGAGATATTGCCAGTGGAGATCTTCTGAAAATTAATGCTTCCCCTCTCAGCAGGATGATAACCAAGCCTGCATGCACAAGTGTTTATGGTTGTTATGTTTTCCAATGACAGGGAACATGTGAAACTACATATCCAGTAAGCCACTGTATTTATTTGTTCCCCTTTTCAAAGTGCTATGTTTTTCTTTATCCAAATTTCCCTTGAGCACTAAGGTGCAGACAATATATCAAATATTCCCTGCAGCCCTCTGCATTATGGGATGTGATCAAATCTACCACCCAGGAGAAGTACTGAATTTTTTAGTCTGAGGCTCTCAGAATACTTCTTCAGGGTGGGGATACCCATGAATTATTTAGTCAATCAGCTTTTTTGACCCAAAATACTTCAGGTCATTCATGTTTGTGGGCTGTGAAAAACCACAATGAAGTTGTATATGACAACTGAAGTCCTTCTCACAGGGCGTGTATAGTCTAAAGGGAATTAAGACTTTAGCAAATACAGTTAACATAGCCACACATGTTTTGGCCTTCATGTTAATGGAGATTTCAGTTGTGTTACAATAACTCAACTGAACGGATGCAGTTAAATAAAACAAAACAAAACCAAAACTCAAAATAATAAAAAAAAACAAACAACCAACTCACGGCATATGCCTGCTAAGTTACAGCAAATTCCCCAGCTTTCATTGTGACTATTAACCTACATTGCAGGGAGTGTTTTGCTTAGGAGTTTTGTAATCAGTTGCAACACACCATTTCTCTCATCTGTTTCACTTCTCTATGCCAAACAAAGGAAAGTATCTTCTTGCCCTTTCTGGATTGAGTTTACTGTCTCAATTCAAATGAAATCCACCACAGAAAGACACCATAGCTTTAAATTGCTTCTGTTCATTTTTACATTCAGGCATGTATTACTGGAAGTTCTATTATCTATGATAACTGATGGAAAAATTGCACTTCAGTGAAGCTTGATTTTCCTCATGAAGCAAATAAAAGTGGACTAAAAGCCACTGGAAATTGCAGTTTGTAATTTTTGTAACAACAACGAAATATAGGCCTTAAATAAAAAGTGCTGAAATAACATGAAGTCTGAAATCAGTTTGAAGGTTAGTTAAGATTTGAATCAGAATTTCAAAGAGAGGTAAAACTGAAATGAAGTTTGCTGGAACATTTGTAAATTAATTTAAGCAAAACCTTTCCTTTGGATTCCTGAACAAAAGTCCTGAAAGTTTGCACACAGAAAATAGCTGTTGTCTTCCTCTTTTCTAGATGGCCTTCTGTAAAAACACAGATGAAACATAACCCATTATGTAATTATAACATTGGTTATTTCATTTTGAACTAAATCACAGAGGTGAATACTATGACAGTGATTTGGCAGATAAAGTTGAGAGAAAGATAGTGGAATAATAATCTCTAATTAAAGTTGCAGGGGTAGAATGGACTTCGGCAACTCCATGGGAGTTATAAAGTGAAGACCTTTCTTACCAGTACATCCCTTGGTTATATAAAGCAAGCTTCACTGACCATGCACACCAGCAACGATGATTGGATATATGCCATAGCCCACACACTGTTCATAGCCTAAATCTACTACATGACTGGTTGTCATCTAACTCCCCAGTACCCCCCATGTCCTGTTTTTCTCTACTTTTCTCTGCTTTATCTTCTTGGTTCATTGCCCTTTTTCCACTGTTTTTCTTCCTTTGCGCTCTTTCCATGGTTCAAGGACAGTTCCTGATGACAGTGCCCATTTTCTTCAAACCAAGATCCCACATAATGTAGCGCTGTAGGAGCTACAGAAAGCTCATTTTAAAAATAAACAATAACTGGGAGGCCTTAAAAGAGCATCATTGAAATGCATGCCAGGTTATCTGGAAAGAAATACTTAAACTTCATTTCTTCCGGTTTTTAATGCATATAATTTGACAACTACCTTATTTCTTTTTTACAGCAAGAAGATACTTCACCCTGAAAATGTCTAGCATTTTCCATAGATATAAAAACTGTTATTTGGAAGCTTCATGGAAATGAAATATTTTTCATTATGAACTTCTAACGATTATTTTCAGAAAACAGTGGGTTTTTTGTTTGCTTGAAAAATCTAGCAGAATAC
This sequence comes from Chloroceryle aenea, assembly GCA_013399075.1. Classification (NCBI taxonomy): domain Eukaryota; kingdom Metazoa; phylum Chordata; class Aves; order Coraciiformes; family Cerylidae; genus Chloroceryle; species Chloroceryle aenea. Next base: position 36,438 of record VWZY01006093.1, on the reverse strand, counting down.
AATAAGAGTCATGAATCTGCAAAGATACAGAAAACTTCAAAATGCAAAAATATCTGAATGGATCTGTACAAAAATTATTTTTTTAATTTTTGTTTTTCAGCTCGGTAGTCCTACTTGACTCATGTCATATGTAGTGTTCATACTTTAAAGAGGGCTTTTCATTTCAATGGTTTCAGCTAATCAGAGTTAATGGTCTGTGTAAGGAACACTGAGAAATACAGAGACTGGTTACAATAGAAAGAACACTTCTTCAGGTGACTATTCCAAATGCAACTCTAGAGACTAGTAACTGACTTTTACTAATTTGTGTGGTCTCCAGTTCAGTTCCCACTGGTCACGTATTCAAGACGCGGAAAAAAATCCAAATGTCATAACCAGTATTCTTAATCACAGTTTCAGGAAAGTGTGCAAGATTGAACAAGTCCAGGAAATTCTTTGATTTCAAACCCCACTCTCACAAACAGTTTCTGTACTAGGGTAATGCTGGGCATATTGCATTGTTGCTTATGAGGTGTACCCATTCTTCCTCAAAAATTGGTTCTTTAGAAAATTCACACTTAAATTTTAAAGGACCACTGCATAATCCTGAAGAATCAGTATTTCTTAATACAAGACTAATTTTTTTTCAGAGACAGTATAACAGAAATAGCATAAGACTTTCTGCTAAAGTTTTTAGGCATGCCATTTTTATGTACAGCATGTACAGCATCAGTAATTTAATTTCTTTTCTACCATGTTTTAAGATGAATAAGCCTCAGTTTACAGCTCTCTTATGAATGGCAAGAAAAGAATTATACACTGGCATAAGAGACCTTTAGCATCTGTGAAAAGACAGACTTTAAAGTGCCCTCTTTGTAACATCAACAGACTGGAAAAATTAATGTTATGCATTTGCGAGTCCTATGACTTGTTTATTGACTGTTTTCTGTGACATCTCTGTAAACAGGTGTTTTAATCTGCAAACTTTGAAGTAATCTTTTAAAATACAGTTATTTCTTATGCTGAAAAGTTGCTGTTCATATTACAAAGATAGGAAAAGAACTTCTTCGTATTTGAGGCCTTAATATATTTTAGCTGCATAATGATAATTAATAGAGGTCTTAATCCTTTTTATTAAGAGATATTGAAACAGTCTTGAAACTTTGTATTTGCAGTAATTTCTGTGAGCCTCGACTGACCTTCCTCAAGCAGGCCTGGCTTACAAACTGACCTTAAACTTCAATTTACGTTAGGAGGGGAAGAAAACCAACAAACCAACCCTGAGGGGACCATCCACTTTAAAGTATATTGGCAGCTGTATGTAAAATAAAACAATCCCCTCTTCCTGTACAGGATGTTTCCTTAGGAATGCATTCAGAACAGCTCCACTTCCTACTCAATAATAAATCAGTCCCAAAAAACATACTTGAAAAGAAAGGAAATATGAAACACAGTACACGATGTAAGCCTGGGTGTAAATGAGAAACTATGAATCACTAATACCTTTTGCCATTACTGCTGCTGTTGTGACAGACCAATGTGTAACTGTAGCAAAATTCCCCAAGCCACTTTAAATTTGTAGAGCCTCAAGTTTTGTTATAAATCCAAAGTACAGAGGAAGGTCATGGATAAGAATCTTAAGCTTTCCATATTCATAATTTCAAAGCTGAAGAAAATGTTTGCAAAACCCCCTGTTTGCTAAATCTAAAGACTCATCTGTCTGCTTCTCAGTACTGGCCCTGACATAACGGAACAAAAAAACAAAACTTCAGTGATACACACTGCCTTCAGGCACTCATTTGAATTTGAATCAATGAAATTTCTCATCTTTATAGACTTTCCTATTTACTGCTGTGTTTAAAATGAAAATAAACACACATTTCAAGGTCAAAAGAGACCCATTTATTCTTAACTTTCACAGGAGATATTTTCTATTACATGGTACAAGATTAGTGTGGAGAGGCAATCTTAAGATTCCTGGTGACCAAGTGGTGTCTTTCTTTTCCGGAGATAGGTTCATAATAGTGAAACTAAAGAGAAGGTTTATCACTGACTTGGGTGTTATTTTTTTGCAATGATTCAATGCCTGGAGGACAAGTAACTTGGGACACCAGAATGTTGGATAAAAATAGTATTTCTAGTAATACTAAATTTTATTTACGGTTTTGGTTGGTTGGTTGGTGTTTGTTTTTTATTTGTTTAGTTTGTTTTGGGTTTTTGTTTGTTTGTTTGTTTTGGTTTTATACATATATATAAAGATGTAAATCCCAAAATATTTACAATCTAAAAATATTTCAGTGTTTTCCACAAGACCTTTTATTTAAGCTTTTAATATGCCAACACCTTAAGATATAGTTTCTAGGTGCAAAGACAAACAGGTAACTTGTTGAATAGAGTATATTTCACTCAATGGAGGTATTTTAAAATATGCCCAAATACATCAGGGATTAGCTTACTTTTATCAAAGCACAGAATAATGTTATGCATTTAATTAGATTAAAATGCATTTTTCATTTTCTCTACCCTCGACTAATCTGTATAATCTAGCATCTGAAAATTTATAACTGCATTTCTTAAACAAGTACTATTGCAGTTATTTATGTGTTTCCTGGCAAAACAGGTGAATCATGTAAAAGTCTACTAAGCATTTCCAACTAAGAAAGTGAAGGCTTGAAAACTTTATTTACCTTCATCATCATTCTTCCAAAGGACTACTTGGTTAAAGAAATGCTCACATACAGCTCCAAAGGTTTCAAATGCAATCCCAGTATGACACGACTGATTATATAAAATCAAGAAAACTCACCTTGAAAATTCTGCTCAGCTCCCATTCCTGATGATTTGCTATTATGTTCTGCTAATTCATTGCTGAACCCTTTATGCAAATCTTTTGCTATGAGAATCTTAGCCTACAACCTTTCTGTCTTCACATCACATCTTCAGCAACTAATGACTATAAAGCGTGAGATGACCCTATGGCACTAGCTAGTTAATGAGCAAACTATCAAGCAGCCCAAATCTCTTGACAGATCTTTAATCACAAAAGAATCATGGTATTGTTGATAGTCTGTGCCACACCACATACCCAAAAGGCTGGAAAACACAGAACTTAATACATAATGAATCATCATAATCTATGATATGACAATAAAATATAAGGAAGGACTTCCTGGATTTAGTATTTTTGCTCTCTACAAGAAAGTCAGCCATGTCAGCAGAGGATATAAAGTGTGTAAATCCACACAAATGGATAGAACCTCCAAATTTTAGTGTCTAGAAGAAGTGTCGAAGAGTCAAATAGTTGAACAGGAAAGCATACTTGAAAAAGATTTAATACTGAATAAAAATGGCATAATGCAGGTTATCTGGATAACAACCCAAATTCTAATTTTTCTGAAGCATAAAAATAAACAGATAAGTGAGGAATACTCCCAGGAATTATTTATTGTAATACTGAATATCCTGCAGATAGTTTTATAGCTACCTCCATTAAAAAAATGAATGGGATTTGAAGAATTTATGCATTTGAGTAATTTGAAAGTAGCAGAGCTACCTTATTTTCTGGTTTAAAATATCTCTGTGTAGTTGAGGGAACAGCTGATTATTACTGAAGTACATAGAAAATTTTATATAGAAGTAAATAATTTTGATTTCCGTTTGTCTGTGTGCTATGATTATACTGTCTCATCTGAAAGTTTACATCATTTCCCAACACGAAGATGTGATTTATAAACGAATGTCTTCAGTTTCTATGCAACAAACCTCATGTGGGGATCCCTGCTGAAAAGTGTTTAATCACACCAATAACATTACATATGTGAGCAAGCAAATTTCTCCTGCCAATGGCCACTGCTTGCTTCATTACATTTCACTTCTCATTTAAATCACAACAATGTAATATATTTCCTTACAGGTTTGATGATGGTGTAACAGGAGAGAAATAAAAAATATAGTGCTGCAATAAAGCCTGGCATTCTGAACTAAGTCTTAGTGTCATGATTGTAGCTGAAGCAGAAAGACTCCAGGATATGAAGATGAGGAGAGCTGAATTTCCTTAAGGGGCTCAGCTCTTCATCTCTAATACATGAGAGATATACAACTTCTCTAAGTAACAAAGGACCTGCATGATCTGCACAGAAAGGGACACCAGCTAAGTGAGCCTTTACTGAAACTGGTGAACTTCAGTGTGCCTCCACCGAGAACCTGACAAGGTTGCTTTTGCCCTTATTAGGCTATAACTGCTCTCAGCATGTCATTCTTTCTAATATTTGAAAACAAAGGGCTTGATGCTATAACTGTATAAGCAACAAAATGCAATTTCTGTTAGGTAATTTGCACCAAGTCTTTCAGAATTCGAGAAACTGATGGGAAGAACAGACCTGGGGTAACATTTTTACTCTCAATCATATTAAGATTATATAGAGTTCTTAGATGGTTCTAGTCTTTGTTTTTTTTGTAAAGACTTTAAAATTTCCTGTGTAGACTGGTTCTGGCATGCATAGAGAACTGTAAAGTGTGCACTGAAAACTGTTTCTGGTTTCAACATCTTCACAACTGTGTATTATTATACTATCTCATCTGAAAGGTTACATCACTTGCCAACAAAAAGACTGATAAGGTTTCAATAGATCTTTGGCTTATTCTTAAATAGGGATTGGCTACTGGGTCAAAATGATGCATTACTAATCTCAATCGAAGTAAACAAAATAACAGCAAACAATAAACTGGATACAATCTGTGTTAATATTTATTCCATAACAGAAGTCTTTTTCACAAGCAGCAAGTTTCAGCATGGTAAGTAATGTCTGCATGTTTACCCCAAACATGTAAATAAACAAACAAAATGTAACAATTTCTGTTGGGCAACAAAAAGCTACCAATTTTTTAATAGATATACTACAATACCTTTCATCCAAATATCTCAATGTGATCTGGAATAATTAAATGAGACTCAAATTAGAGCCTTGTGGTTATTATTTCTTCCCAACTCAGTATGAGTTAAGTACCTTATTGATTTGCATCTTTGGAAATCTTTCTTAATGATTCTGATTCATGACTCTCAGAAGAATTAATTTTTAATTTATTAACTAACTCCTCTGAGAGTTAATGATGAGCCTGCATTGCACTGGTTGCCATTAGAAAATGAAATATGACAAACTGCCAGAAAGATTTCTTGTTTTCCTGTGACAAGAAGGAGAGAGTTAAAAAGAGAACACTCTACCACCAGATTTTCATGACTCCAAGTGCATTTTAGGAACATGAATGAACATCCTTAAATGGGCTCAGCAAAATGTAGCTTATATTTTCAATGTGCTGTAGATTCTTGCCTAAGTGACAGCTGTGAAAATTCTGCCATGCAATTTAGATGTCTAAAAGGAAGCAGTTAGGTAGAAAATTATTTTAAAATTTCATCTGTTCTATAAATTTGAAAGCCTGTGGAATATGGCTATGATACATAGAGCAAATCGGTACTGAGAAAAAGAAATACAACATTATAACATGTCCCCTGTTCTTCAAATCTGTTCATGTAGATTTTTTTTTTCCCTGTTTCATGTCAGCAAGGACAGAAATATTTTCTGTACAATACAGATTTTCCCATATAGAGAGGCTATTGGACTTTTTCGGAGTTATAGATAATGTCACTCATAAACACTTCCAAACTTTATTTGCCAGTCGCATGGTGAGGGAAAGACAGACAGTTCCTGCTGTTGTGCTCTTTGTTATACATGAAATATTTTTTGTTCCATTCCTGGATGGAACTGACAAAGAAAGTCAGCAGGGAAACAATTTCAATGTATGATGTCTTTGAAGTCTTCCTCTGCTCTGTATCATAGTAGTGAACCAGACATTTACATGCCTTTTTGACTTGCGCTGCGTGGTGCTGAGTGCATGCATCTACACCTGTCTGTGAATTGATATCGGCCACTAGATTTAGAATTTGTCTTTGTTACTGTATTATAAAACTGTAGTTCATTACAACTAGTTTTGTAGTAAACTCTATGTCAGTGTGAAGAAAGATTTTACCTGTGGGTCTTATTTTCCTATATCCACTAAATATTCTTTCTTTGTATAAACAGGTTTCCCTAGAGTTTGGGTTGCACAAGAAAATTCTTTACAAACAACATTGATGCTTGTAGAGACTGGAGACTGTAATTCATATACAAAAGAATGTTGAAACATAACTGAATGGAGAGACAAGAGAAATGGGAAGTCCATCTGAAGTTCTAAACGAGGCATCCTGTCTTAATATGACAATCTGAAAGGAAATATGAGAACATGGACACAATCATATGGGGGTCAATGTTACATACAACATATATGCCAGATTTATATCTTTTTCAAGCATACAGACAGAAAGAAGAATGAGCTTCCCCTTTTCTCTACCAGCTTAGTATCATCAACTAATGTCAGCTGCAGGTTATGATTGGAGTGAGTCTCTTGGAATTAACTTTAAAAGAACACAAACAGCATTCTGTGAATGATGCTTGTGGTATGACAGATAAAAAGGGAAAAATACTTGTTTTCATACTCCAAGGCTGAACAGTCACCTTTTTTTTTTTTTTTTATGTGGAGATTTCTTCCCTCAGAACTGAAGAAGCTATCAATTTAGATTAAAAACAGAAAAAAAAAACAAACAAAACCAAACTAAGTCTCAAAAAAACCCCAAAAAACAAAACCTGAAACAAAACCCAAGCAGGCTCAAGAAACAGTTCTGCTTGTTTCTCCAGGTGCAATTGTAAGATCTATCAGAAAAGACTGTGTCTCTGTAGAAAACTTGTCCTTTTCATATTCTGTTCTGGTGAAAAGGCACAGTCCAGGTAGCTGCTGGCTGGAATGTAGTTTGTGACATAGAGAGAATTGAATCTTCTCTTACAAAAGAAGATTTTGATACTGCAATTCTCATTAACTCCAAATACTAGCTGATGTGAGAGGAAATATTAGTAAAACTTCAAATTTATCTTACAAATATTTTATGGCAATTATCAATTTATAGCTATTATTGCAGCTTTTTGATGAAACAGGCCTTGCATTTTATCAAACACTTACTAAAAATCTGATATTAACCAAGTGACGTGAATTTCACTGAATGTCAAATAGCAAATGCTGATCATACAAACACTGGCTTATGTCTACACGCTTAAGTGCTTTCTGTAGTCTGTTTACACTGGGCTAGGTCAACCAAAGCTCTGGCTTTTTGCAGCAGCAAGCAGACACTCAGATGCAGGAGAACTGTTTTGAACTCTTTCATTCTGACCAGTCTGAGGTTCTATATCTCTCCAACTTACTCCTCAACTCCTAACTGCCCAGGCCAAATAACCAGTACTGTTCCATAGAAAAACAATGCATCTTGGACAAGAGGAACGTTGTGACACTGAACACAGAAAAACAAAGTCAAGAAAAGAGAACAGCATGCATTTTTTTTTTTTGTTTTATCTCACATACAGTAATCTTCTTTATCAGGTTAGACCACACTCTTGCAAATACCAGTACCACTTTAGAAGCAGTGCCAGTATGAAGAAGCCATCCTCTGAATTAAACTGCAGTTTATATTTAATTTAAAGACATTTTTCACATGCATGTTAATTTAAAAAGATCTTAAAATAAATTAGAATCACACCATAATTATTTATAAAGATATTCAGTTAATGTGTGAAGAAAAGAGATGCACTTGCATAGCAACGGGAAGAAAAAAGTCTCAAAAGGACTTGAACTGTTGAATCTTCATTGGAAAGATCTCTGTTTAGGTAAGGTTTTTTATTTCTCTATGATCATTTATTAAGGTTTGTAAAGTCACCAGAGTGATTGATCATTACATTTAAATTTGGTTTATAAAAATACTAGTAAAATCAAGACTTTAACAAATTATAAGAAATTGTGTAATAGGTGACCGAGGACACTTTGCTAATCAAACAAGTTGAACACAAAGAAATGTTCTCTCTGTACTAAAACATCCTGCTTAGGCAAGAAGATGACTGTAAAAATGTTATCTTGAGCAACGGTATGCTGAAACGGCAATCTTATATTGTCAAGTCAACCAATTAGGTAAAGGAATATCTGCTATCTGACCTTTTGTATCGAAGGCGCTTGGGGAAAGGACAGGACTGAAGAAGACTGCTGACGAAAACGGGGGAGTGGGCAGTGAAGATGTCGAAATTAACATCTGAGAGGATAAAAAGGACTGTTCAGCCTGCTAGAATTTGCGAGCCTTGGTGGAGCTACGACTCCCGGGCCACCCTGCGCTGCTTTGTTTTCCTCTCTTATTAAAATAAAACTGTTAATCGGCTATAAAAGTTGTGTTTGTCTTACATAGTCAAAACTCACAAATATATGCCACCCTACTCCTATGATCTTTTTACTTCAATTTTACTGAAAGGTAAAATACTTATGATCAAGTCAAATATTTATGAGGTGAATTTTGTAGGCTCAGGTGTAACTTGGTAATCTTCCTCATCCTTTTCTATACCAGTAAACCTTCTTAGAGGCAGTTTTCTGTAACAACCTATCAGCCTGAAAATGACAATATGACCTAAGATGGCGGAGTAGTTGTGCAAACACTCCACATCCCAGTTGTCTGAAACTCTAGCCATGACATATAGGATAAAATTCAACATACTTTTCTGTTGTAATTTTCTGATGTAAAAACATAAGTTTTAAATGCCTTCTGAGACAAAGGAGTTGGCAGAAGCCGGTAACTCAGACCAAGTTAGGATTATAGATTTTCACAGTAGGTAAGAGAATTTTGGGTGAACTTTAGGTTCCATATTGTAAAAAATAAATCCTTCAAACAACTGCTTTTTCAACAGATTTCATTTTTTCAGCATGGAGATAGATATTTTTGTACAGTTTGTTCTTGAATGTCAAGAAGCCAGATGATGAAAATCCTCTTTACATGCCTCCTTGGTGCCTGAATCACTTACAAATTTTTAGGTGATTAGTCCCAAAAGTGTTCCTGACAGCTTTACTGTGCATTCATCCCTCATGCTCATTAGATCAAAGCAACTAATGCAGTAGCATAAATTTGCTAGCTGAGAGTTTTCTACTTTAATTTATTAGTGATTAGCACCTCTAAAATTGTATCAGTTATAGTCCATTGTCTGTGAGAATGCCATTTTTATGATCTTTAACTGCTCTCTGATATTTCAGATAGCTTTGAGAGTGATTGTTTTCTAGTCACACTGAGACTTGTGCAGTATAACTTTGGATGAGAGATATAAGATTATATTAGACTGTGATCCCCTTCTTTACAAATGACTTTTAGATTTTTAAACTCCAATTCTCAGCTGTCAGGTGGAGTCAGTCTTTCTAGTAAGTTATTCAATACAGCCACAACCCTAATATTTGTTCCCTTACTTTTACTAAGGATGACAACATGCAGCACCAACAGAACACTGCTCTTATTGATGGACTGTAGACACAGACACATGTATTTAATTATAATGATATAACTATATATAAAAGTCTCTGCGTTTGTTTTGTTGTTGTTTGTTTTTTTTGTTGTTTTTTTTTTTTTTTGTTGGGGTGGGGGGTCTTTTTTTTTTTTTTTTTTNTTTTTTTTTTTTTTTCCTAAGATTCCTTTAGGGGATCAAACACCCTTCTCCATCTTTCTGTGGGGCTTTGAAGTGGGTGAGGTGAGTATTGACCCATATCTTCAATGACTGTCCCACTGTGCAGGTGCCAGAGCCTGGATAAGGAACAAGGCTGCACCTTTCTTCCAAAGGTGGTGAGGTTACTGTTCTAGAGTGCACACCCCTAGTGAATACTATGTGACTTATCTTAAACAGCTCTACAGGGGCTTTGGGAATTAACATTTCTCCACATCCCTTGCAAAATTTCTGTAGGCTTTATTAAAGGAATACTTCCCGCGCTAGACAGTATGCACATGTTTATGCAGTTCTCAACTGGAAGTGAGACTTGGTTAACTGGTTACCAGGAGAAGAGCTGACAATTAAACAAGTGTTCTTATTCTAATCACAGAATTATAGAACCATGGAATGCTTTGACTTAGAAAGAACCTTTAAATATCATCTAGTCCAACCCCACAAAGTGAGCAGGGACATTTAATTAGATCAGGTTGCTCAGAGCCCCATCCACCCTTGAACGTTTTCAGGGATGGGGCATCTACCGCCTCTCTGGGCAACATGTTCCAGTGTTTCATCACCCACATTGTAAAAAATTTCTTCCTTATGTACACTCTGAATCTATGCTTTTTTAGTTTAAAACCATTGCCCCTTGTCCTGTCACAACAGGCCTTGCTAAAAAAACTGTCCCAATATTTTTTATAGGCTCCCTTTAAGTACTGGAAGTCCACAATAAGGACTTCCTCAGAGCCTTCTTTCTCTTCTCCATGATGAAGAACCCCAGCTCNTTGTAAAAAATTTCTTCCTTATGTACACTCTGAATCTATGCTTTTTTAGTTTAAAACCATTGCCCCTTGTCCTGTCACAACAGGCCTTGCTAAAAAAACTGTCCCAATATTTTTTATAGGCTCCCTTTAAGTACTGGAAGTCCACAATAAGGACTTCCTCAGAGCCTTCTTTCTCTTCTCCATGATGAAGAACCCCAGCTCTCTCAGTGTTTCTTCATAGGAGAGGTGTTCCAGCCTTCTGAACATTTTTGTGGCCCTCCACTGGACCTGCTCCAGTTCATGTCCTTCTTGTGCTGAGGACTCCAGAGATGGACCCAGTACTCCAGGTGGGGTCTCACCAGAGTGGAGAGTGTCAGAATCACCTCCCTCAACCTGATGGCCATGCTTATTTTGATGCAGACCCTTCTGGATTGCAAGCACACATTGCACACATGTCCAGCTTTTCATCCACCAGTATCCCCAAGTCCTCTGCAAGGCTGCTCTCAATCGCACCATCCCACAGCCTGTATTGATACCAAGGTTTGCCCCAACACAGGCGCAATGTATNGTCAGAATCACCTCCCTCAACCTGATGGCCATGCTTATTTTGATGCAGACCCTTCTGGATTGCAAGCACACATTGCACACATGTCCAGCTTTTCATCCACCAGTATCCCCAAGTCCTCTGCAAGGCTGCTCTCAATCGCACCATCCCACAGCCTGTATTGATACCAAGGTTTGCCCCAACACAGGCGCAATGTATTTGGCCTTGTTGAGCCTCATGAGGTTCACATATGACCACTTCTCAAGCTTGTCCAGGTCCCTCTGGAAGGCATCCCATTCCTCTGGTGTGTCAACTGCACCAGTCAGCTTGGTGTCATCTGCAGACTTGCTGACGGTGTACTTGATCCCACTGTCTATGTCATTGATAAATATACTGAACAGCATTGGTCTCAGAATGGACTCCTGAGGGACATCACTTGTCACATATCTCCATCTGGAGATAAAGCAGTTGACCACTTCCCTCTGGAAGCAACCATTCAGTCCACCCAGTAAAATCCATAGTAAATGAAATATAAATAACATGTTTAGAATTTACAGTAAATACAGAGAGCGAATATTTGCTAAAGAAAAAATAAAACACTTAGGCTAAATAATCTATAATTGCACATTCTTAGTAAAGCACATGTTTAACTACACTGCTAAATGGGGTGAGAATGTCTTGCATTTTTGCAGACTTAAGCCCTTAATACACTGTAATAAACACATCTATTTCAGTGTCTTGTCTGTCATTCATTCTGACAGTTATGCCAGTGTCTGTTAATCTCACATTTCTCTCACAGCCTCTCCATGTCTCTATTGACATTCTGGTACACGAGCTCACTTCAACTTCTGGCTCGCAAAATCTCTAATTTCTTCATTCAAATATCTCTAGCACTCCCTTCTTAAAGTAATGTGCAAGATGACTCAACAAAAAAATACCCTACCAATATGAAACTGAATTGTGTCTCTAAATACCAAAATCAAATCATTGCCTGAAAGTATTACTATAAGCCTTCTTATCTCCACCTTCATCTCCTCTATAATAGTTTATCCTCATTCATTGTACCATATCTAAAATTAGAAGGTAAACTCTTTGAGTTATGGGTAATATATTTCCCCTTATTCCATGAAGGGCCTGTAAGTTTTCAGGAGTGTTAAAAATCAGTTAATACAACAAATGCCATTAAACAGTGAACAATAAACTACTTTGGTAATTCTTCTCCTAATTTTTTTTGTATTGACTTTTCCCACTGAATTATGTTAACCTTTCAAATAAAAAATCCCACTTCTCTGTGTATAAACTAATGTTTAATCTGTTCATGTTATTGTTACTACCCCCTCTGAGATAGTTGCTTACAGTTGTTTGTCTTACACACCCAGAAGATATTTCATGTGTTATTAAAAAAAATAAAAATACAAAATAGTACTAAAATACCACATGCTATTCTTACTGCAAGTGTTAACAGTAGAAAAATCATCACTCTACTAAGCAATGCATAGTATTGTCAGGTTTTTCATCCAATGATATTTTTGAAGAGTAGAATATTCATGTAAATCAAACAATACCAAATTTCAGACTGTTTCTTTTAGCCTGAGTATGAATTCAAATACTACAGCCTTTAAAATTAGTACATATATGAATGAAGTACATATATGAATAAAGACAAAAATAAATTAAGATAAATTATGAGGGCAAGTTTAACATGGAATATTTAGCTAAAATCAAGGCAATCTCTTAATCCTGAAACATTCTGCTGTGCTAGGAACATATTTTCAAACTACATCAACCATAGCATATTAATTGTTGTTATCTAGTTAAGAGTTGGAGTTACCAGAATGCATCTAGTACATCAAAGGTAATGCAGTACAGTCAGGTGTGCTGGAACTATTGTGCATAGCTCACATTATAGGCTATCACTAGAACAGATTTATTTTGATTATTTTGATATCTTTGCACAGATTTTCTTCTGCAACAGTGTTTTTGCATTTGAGCCCAAACATTTCACATCAAACAGTTAAAGAATCCTTTCTGTTTCTGAAAGATTACTATGCTGTTTGATGAATATATAATTTTTGTCATTGCTACAACTGGAATACCTATTGCCTATTAAAAAAAGAATAATTGCTTAGGATGTAACCACATGGTTTTTGAATAAGTAAGTAGAAACCTCTGAAAATAATGGTTTATATTGGAAACACTGATTCAGTCTTTCACTGTGGAGGCATGAATCAGCAATTACCAGTCAACCTTGATCATTCCTAATTACAGTTTTCCTCTGGTGGCATATACTTAAGGCTAACTCTTACTGTTTATGCTACAATATATGATTACAATGAACCCAGGGTAAGTTAAATGATGCAATTGTGTCTGACTACATACAAAAATTTGATAGAACTCGGCAAATAATCAAATGAACCTCTCTCTGAAACCTATGATGTACAGAGATTTGATACTTTCTCATTGCCAACACAATTAATAGAAAAAAAATGCATTAAAAATTAGTCAATATATGGATTCATCGAAGTCACAAAGAAAATGTATAGTTTACCTGAAAAAGGGTATTCTGCATCCTAGGCCATTTCCAAAGTATTTTCCTTTTTTCTATAAGAAATTTCAGAATTCTATTATATAAAAGAATTGTGTCAAGATCAGTTAAAAACATAAACAGTATGAAAAAAAATACCAACATTTTACTTTTAATGATGAATATCTTTACTGATGAGAATTTTAAAAACAAAAGCCTAATGTTTTCACATAGTTAGAGGTAGCAACATCTATTATGATTGCCCCAAATTTTCATCATCAGTTATTGTTTTTTTCAGTTATTTGTAACAATAACAAATATTTATCACCTGAGTTGAAATTTCCCTGCCTCAGGATGAACTTTTCAGCTAGATTGGTTCAGTAATTTCCAAGAACAAAGAAGACATTTACACAAGAAAATTTAATCATTAATTTTATGATCATATACAATTTACTACTAAGGACCCTTGACTCATTCAAGGTACAAGAATAGCTGGTATTTCTTAGGGAATAGCTCTTTATTTTTACCCTCTATATTATAGCTAAACAAACCAAAAAAAAAAAGAAAAAAAATACTAGAATTTTAAGTGGTATTAACCCAGATTATATGTTGCTATTTCAGCTAAGAAGGAAAGTCCAAAGATACCTCCATTATGGAACACTTGTAGACATGATAGCCCTGAATCCTGTATTTTTCATAACATTATGTTGGTCCCCTTTTTCTGCATTCTACACTGATGAATTTTATTAAAGCAGCAGAAGTCCAATATGTTTGCCATATCTTCCAAGAGCTTCATTTTTAGAAAATCCAGTTCCTAGATATTTAAAACAGTGGATTCCTGAATTTGATTTTAAAACCTCTGGGAAAGGTGATACATTAACAATTATTTCAATAACAATGAAAATACCCTCTTCAGTCCTCTAGCCATTATTATGCTTTCCATGCCACTTCTTATCCTTCCTTTCTTCACAATATAATGTGATGATTATGCTATTTATAAATCCCAGTCTGTTCACTTTTCTCAAGAAAAGTTGTGTGCATCCAACAAGTTCTCTACTAGTGGAAAAACCCTGAAGTACAGATGGCATAAAGTTAGCTGTTAACTAAGTGTATGAATAATTAATTTAAATATATTCATAGAATCATAGAATAATAGAATAGATTGGGTTGGAAAAGACCTCCAAGATCATTGAGTCCAACCCCTGATCCAACTCCAATTACTATATCATGGCACTAAGGGCCATGTCCAATCTCTTTCTAAAAACCTCCAGGGATGGTGAATCCACCACCTCTCTGGGCAGGCCGTTCCAATGCCTGATTACCCTCTCGGTAAAGAATTTCTTCCTAACATCTAACCTAAACTTCCCCTGGCAGAGCTTAAGCCCATGTCCCCTTGTCCTGTTGTTGGCTGCCTGGGAGAAGAAGCCAACCCACACCTGGCTATAACTTCCCTTCAGGTAGTTGAAGAGAGTGATGAGGTCACCTCAAAGCCTTCTCTTCTCCAGACTAAACAACCCCAGCTCCCTCAGCCTCTCCTCATAGGACTCGACACTCCCTCCCAGCTTGGTGTCATCA
>VWZY01006093.1:0-19339 GCA_013399075.1 Chloroceryle aenea | reverse complement strand
CTCATACAATTGACCTCAGCCCATTGAACCAGTCTGTCCAAGCCCCTCTGTAGAACCTCCCTACCCTCAAGCAGATCAACACTCCCATCCAACTTGGAAACTGCAAATTTAATCAGGTTGTATTCTATCTCCTTATCAAAATCACTGATAAAGATGTTAAACAGAAGTGGTCCAAATACTGAGCCCTGAGGAACGCCACTTGTGAGTGGCTCCCAGCTGGATTTAACAACAATCACCACCACTCTTTGGGCCCAGCTGCTCAGACAATATTTTACGCAGCAGAGTGTACACCCATTGAAGCCATGATCAGACAGTGATTTCATGAGGATGCTGTGGGAAACAGTGTCGAAGGCTTTATTGAAGTCCAGGTGAACAAAATCCACAGCCTTACCCTCATTCACTAGGCAAGTCATCTTGCCATAGAAGGAGATCAGGTTTGTCAAGAAGGACCTGCCTTTCATCTATGCTGAATGGGCCTCATTTCCTGGTTGTCCTGTATATGGTACACAACGGCTCTCAAGATGATCTTCTCCATGACCTTCCCTGGCACCAAAGTCAGATTGACAGGTCTGTAGTTCCCTGGATCCTCCTTTCAGCTTTTTTGTAGATGGGAGTCACATTTCCTAATTTCCAGTCCACTGCGACTTCCCCAGTTAGCCATGACTGATGGTAAATGATGGAGGCTTGGTGTGGGTCGATGACTATTTCCTCTTGGACTGTGAAGGTCTCATTTTGCCCCTCCTACCTGTCTTCTAGCTCAGGGGGCTGTGTGTCTAGGCAAAAACTAGTTCCACTGCTAAAGACTGAGGAAAAAAAAAGGCATTAAGCACCTCAGCCTTCTCCTCATCCCTTGTCACTATGTTCCCCCCTGCATCCAATAAAGGATGGAGATTCTCCCTAGTCCTTTTGTTGTTAATATATTTATAGAAATATAGGTCTTTAAAATGTTTCTCTTGATAGAAGCCATTTTTAGGCAGTGGCTTTGTGAATTCAGAGTGGACTCCAATGTCTGACTAGTTCCAGGTTACTGCAGGTAGGTGAGAAAATGCATCAGTAGGAAAACTTGTGCTTGGGGTTCTCCATGCTTAAAAGGTAGACCAGATGCAGTAGACTCACAGGCTCCTGTAATAACTTTTATTTCTTATTCAAAGATAGATTCAGTCATTTTTTATGTTTCCTTAGACCCCTGTTAATTTTCTAATATATGGAAACTTACCACATGATGCAGAGGGGCAAGCTTGAGCTCTTTCAAATCTTTGCATTCAAAGCTCTTTGAGACTACATTTTACTATTTCAGTGCTGTTCTGCTGTCCTGTGACACAGCTTCAGAATAGACTATGAGGAGTTTGTTACACTTCAGCTTTCATTTACAGCCAGATAAGAGGTTAAATAATTGAAGTTCAATGAATTGGCAGAACATAAACATGTTACATGTTACTTAGCCATAAACTGCAGCAAATAAGGAAATTTAAATTATATGTTCTCCATTGCTTGCGATTTTTTCCCAAATGGAAGCCTGACCAAATAGCTTTATTCTCTTGGAATTCCTTAGAATATTAAACTGTAATAAAGCTTTACTGATGGAAAAATTCTGCGATAAAGCTTTATTAACAAAAAAAAACCAACAATCAACAGTCATTTCCTACAGCCTCATCACTTCCATTCTTTCTCCTCACCACCTGTGGGACTACAGTGTGCATTCTGCCTCTCCATTATAAGCCCTCTGTACTTTTTTTGCCTTCTTTTGTCTTTGATCTTACCCATGCTGGAATGTAGGAAAATAGAAGAAAATAGAAGAAAAGAATATTCAACTTCTCTTTTTTTTTTTTTCAGACATTGAAATCAGATAGGCTTTGCNTGCTGTGGGAAACAGTGTCGAAGGCTTTATGGAAGTCCAGGTGAACAAAATCCACAGCCTTACCCTCATTCACTAGGCAAGTCATCTTGCCATAGAAGGAGATCAGGTTTGTCAAGAAGGACCTGCCTTTCATCTATGCTGAATGGGCCTCATTTNCAAATCTTTGCATTCAAAGCTCTTTGAGACTACATTTTACTATTTCAGTGCTGTTCTGCTGTCCTGTGACACAGCTTCAGAATAGACTATGAGGAGTTTGTTACACTTCAGCTTTCATTTACAGCCAGATAAGAGGTTAAATAATTGAAGTTCAATGAATTGGCAGAACATAAACATGTTACATGTTACTTAGCCATAAACTGCAGCAAATAAGGAAATTTAAATTATATGTTCTCCATTGCTTGCGATTTTTTCCCAAATGGAAGCCTGACCAAATAGCTTTATTCTCTTGGAATTCCTTAGAATATTAAACTGTAATAAAGCTTTACTGATGGAAAAATTCTGCGATAAAGCTTTATTAACAAAAAAAAACAACAATCAACAGTCATTTCCTACAGCCTCATCACTTCCATTCTTTCTCCTCACCACCTGTGGGACTACAGTGTGCATTCTGCCTCTCCATTATAAGCCCTCTGTACTTTTTTTGCCTTCTTTTGTCTTTGATCTTACCCATGCTGGAATGTAGGAAAATAGAAGAAAATAGAAGAAAAGAATATTCAACTTCTCTTTTTTTTTTTTTCAGACATTGAAATCAGATAGGCTTTGCAAACACAATGGTCAGTAAACCACATAGATGCTTTTTCAGAATTGAAAAATAAACACCATTTTGAAGGTAGATTATGAAAGATATTTATACCACATTTTTTTCTAACTTTTTGAAGACAAGCAAAAATAGGGCAAAGAAATAAAAGACAGTGTGAAAATCAAATGAAGCATAAGGCTTTTTTTACTTTATTTAATTGTTCGGTTGTCCTTATGGGGAACACTCTCAGGATTCACCTGTGGAACAAAAGAACAGACCACAAAAACATCCTGGGACTCTACTAGTTTTGGCTTAGCAGAATACACAGCTCATTGAGTTCTCTTTATCCTATTGTGTGGAAGCATCAGGGCTTCATCTAGTGTTCACAAACAAAATTACAGTTAAGAAGAATAAAATCTAAGCCAAACAATGATACATAGCAATAATATTAGTCCACAAAACTTTCCTTTAGCAGTTGTCAGGCACAATGTCCCATATTTTGTGTGAAGTTCTAACTGCTGTTTACATACATGATTGATGATATTATCCATCCTACAAAATTTACTGATGTAGTGCTGTTGTCTACAGATCAATGCATCTAGTCCTAAATGAACTGAGTGTTGTTAAAGTTTTCTTGAATTTTAAACTGCTTTTAAATGACTGATACATTTATAATGTATAAATCTATTCAGATCTATAAGAGAGTTTCAATTGCTTTTAATTCTTCAGGTTAAGCTAGTTATGCTAGCAATTCAAATGTCTTGAGCTGTCACTTGGCCAATGATCTCAAGTTATATCATATCCCCTACACAAAAGAGTAGTAGGAAAATTGTTTGCCGTTTAATTGTTTCAAAAGAGATGAGCCAGTTTAAGTATAGGGCACTATCCTGATTATGATCCATGCTCAAAGCCAATGAACAAACCAAGAAGAACCTTTTAATAAACTAGATTAGACTACTCCTAAAATGGTACAAAATGTGCTCAGTGCAGTTTAGAAATGAAAATTCTAAATGGTGGCACATAAATTTGTTTGGAAATGGCTAACAATGCACAGCAAACAATATAAGACTCATATCTTCCCACAAGTTGCTGATCACAAAATGCTCCAGAAAAGGTTAATGCCTTTTCAAAGAAGGCCCAGAAGATTATTTCCTAAGTAGAAATAGGTCAAAATGACTGAACTTTTATTGATATCATGATAACAATGAGAGGACTCAGATAAAAAAAGTACTGCATGGAAATAGGAAGCCATGTTTAAAGATAGGGATGTTAAAGAAAAATTTTCAGATATCCCCAGTTCTTGAAAAATTTCTTCCTTGCAAATATGATATTATGCTAGAGTTACCAGTATACCCAGAAACATTTCAACATGTTTTTATTATAATTGTATGCTTCTATTCCACTAGTACTTAGATGTTTTTTATTTTATTTTCTACCCTTGTTTAACTTCTAGTACTAGCAAAAACACTCTATCACTTCAGCAGCATCCACAGAAAACCAAATTTAACTACCACTGAGTGTAGCTTACATTAGCCTTTGCAATTTTATTTTTTAGTAGCAAGCTTATTGCTGATATAGAAGATCAATTTGTATTGTTGCACTGTCCCTGGAAAATGTGGAAGGGACATTATGATCAGAAACGTCCTAGTCCTCAGAATGAGAGTAATCTGTAAAACTCTGTATCTGCCATGTTGTTTTCTGTCATACAGTTGTATATAAGTGTTTCTAACCTCTGTGTCATCTTCCTCCTACCTTCCCTTTCCATAGCCTTCTGAAACCAAAACCCAACCATAAGACAATTTTGAATCAAGTGCTGCTTTCATTGGTGCCAAGAGGATTTATATAAGACATAACGAGCCATGCTTCAAAGCATAAAGTTTGTTACCATAGTTATTTGGTTCATTAAGTGATACATAGCCCACAAAGTCATATTGTGAAGGTGTAAGATTTCCTTGTTCTTTCCCTCTCATGCAAAGAAAAGGAGCACTGAGGTTGGTTAATTTACCACAGAGATTAAACTGTTGCCTTCAGTAAATCACACCATCACACACAGTTCATTTACAATCAGCTCGCTGCTGACTCATGTTTAGATGGTTTTTCTTTGGAAAAAGATGTTTTCTGATTACTTCAGGCCAGCCTCTCCTAAAAATATTACTTTATAGTGTATGAAACTTCAATAACAATGCAAAATTAATGTTAAGTATTTACAGTAAAATTCCCTAAACATCAATATTTCAGACATAAACTAGACAAGGAATCCAGGCTGATTATCCAAATTATAGTTCAATGAAGCTTACTCCAACAGATTGATCAGTACTACAGCAACAATAATCATTGAGACTACTTGCAAAGTGTTGAAAGGAATGACCCTTTTCCCTTTGGCAAGCAGTCAGTTTCATGAGTTGTATCACCAGCTATTTTGTACCATCTGAATAGCAGCAGAAACAACAACACAGCTTGACTAGTTATAAACTATACCTGCGATTTGGAAAAAGCAAGAGCCTGGAGTTGTTTCTAAAGATATTCTCTAGACGCTCTGGCAAAATGGAAAATTAAACGAGCACAGCCAAACTGCAAAATCATTTAGAAACTATTATGAGTTCTTGAACATATTTGCTTGCTATTTGCTCTGACACATTTCCTAAGCAGTAACAGGGTTAATGAAAACATGAAACATATGCAAATGAAAAAGGAATGGTGGAAATGCAAAGAATCTCATTGTAATTAAATTTGCTTAATTTACACAGCATTTCACAGTTGGATATTGCAAAAAAAAAAAATGATAGTAGATGCAACATGAGCTTAATAGTCCTTTCCCCTATGCTTTCAGAAGAAAACAACAAACCCTGAAGTCATCTGTCATGTGTCAGGAAACAACTTTTTCTTTCTCTTCACTTGCAAAAAGACAATGAAGATTACGGTTCCAGTTTAGAAAAACTTGTCACTCTGCTCAGTGTGCGCACATATCAGAGTGTCATGGTCTGAGTTACAACCAAGGGTGTCATCCATCCAGATACAAACCAGCCAAACAAGCAAAACAAAACAAAACACAACATTAATATTATATTGTAAAGTTCACGATAAAGCACATAAAACTTTAAATTCTTATTTTTGGTCAACAAAATAGTCATCAAACACAGTTTTGTAGTCTTGCTCAGGAGTTGCTCAAGACAGTTAATAATTTAACATAAAAGCTAAAACAGATATCCACAAACCAGGGTAATTTATATGGCCATAGGATGATTTTCCAATTACCATGAATAATTGCTTTGAATTGTGGACCGTCCACAATGAGATCATTCTGGTAAGTCAAATATGGGGATGGAAAGGCAAACAAATGAAATCCAGAAACATATGTGGGAATACCTGGTTTTAAGATTAATATAAATGGAAGACACACACATTATTATAGATTATAGCTTTCCCTAATAGCCCAAACTATACTTAATCTTGGAATAAAATTCACATTTATCCCAGATGGACTTACTCTGGGTTTTCTTATTAAACACTTTCTGTGACCCCAGTCCTATTTTTTGCTTCTAAACTTGATCTAGAACAATGATTAAATATTTCTTAGAAAAATAAATCTCCAAGAATTCTTTCTCTAATCTTTTCTACCATTCTCTTCCATATCAACCAAGTTTAACACCAAGCATTTCAAATTACCTTTGAAGTCTAGTCTCAAGTCACAGATTGTTTAACTACCATACTTGAACTATCAATCAGACCCTTCTGACAAAACTTCCATTATTGAATTACTAATGAAGTTTAAATGGAGCTAGTCCAAAGAAAAAAGAGTTTAAAAGCAGTTGCATGAGCATGCACACATCAGTGTTGGGCAGCAGGTTAGTGAACTTCATAGATGTCACTAGAAGTTCTAAAAACGTCTTTGCTGTTCCACAAAGTTTTGAGATTTAAAAAATACTCCCTTGCATTCTGAAGTGAGAAAACATTGAACAGAGATCCTCATTTTCCAGAGAAACTAGTCTTGCGCTTCAGAAAGCAGTCACTGTAAATTTATGCACTGTAAGTGTAAAGTATGTTTGAAGATATCACCTTCAGAAATCCAAAGCTCCATCACTGGATGTGTTCCAATCCAGGCTGGATGGGGCCTTGAGCAACCTGGTGTAGGGACAGTGTCCTTCCACAGCAGGGGGTTCGGAAATAGATGATCTTTAAGGTCCCTTCCAACCCAAACCATTCTATGATTCTATGTATTCAGAGTGACTTTTAAGTGTTGTGGGGACTTCTGAAAATGAGACTTTGACTCTTAAGTAACAGTATTCTGGAAATATTTTGAATGTTTAACACGTAGAGGTAACTATATAAACTTGTTTGTGCAACTCATGCATCCAAAGGGTATGTGCATATGATTCAGTTTCTAAGTTTTTCTACCACAGACCAATCTTTTTTTGTGGACTCTGAGTAGTATGTAGCAAAATTTTTAACACTATTAACTACTAATTTTAAAAATGTGAAATCCATATTTCACCAATTATTAAATAAATATAGAGGTGTAAATAACAAAATCGTATGTTTTGCATTTTGAATATTTTTTCCTGGAAGGAACTTTTAAATTGGAGGAAGAGTAAGTATTTTCCTACTCACAGATTCTTGACATGTTTCCTTTTCATGTCTTAGTTACATCCCTAATGTACTAAATGCTATATGACATCTTTATCTCTGCCCAGAGACAGCTTACTTGTCTTACAACTTTAATTAATACTTCGAGATGTTTCACATATGACCTGTCATGCATTGCTGCAGGGATGAGGGGTTTTTTTCAGCATAAAAATTTTACTGTTTTCTTACTAGCATTTCTAAGATGACATAAAGACAAAGCTTTCTCGTGTCCTGTGTAGGAGGAACATACTGACAGAGTCTTTGTGTGGCAATTTTTTAGAACATGCAATATGACCAAAGAACTAAGACTAACAAAATAACTTGCAGCATACAGTCCATGAAGCACTACATCATGATTTTGAAATAAAATATTTTTTGTTTAGCCAAAACTTTTAACTTAAAGCATTAATGCTTTCTAAAAGAAACCTAGATACATTTGTTTTTTCCAATTCATGCATCTTAGCAAACTGTCACAGGAAAGGTGCGAAATTGCAAACAAACATCAAAGAAAATCCAATCTACAATTTCACTTTCACTTTTCCATCAGAAAAGCAATGTCCAAGCAATACACAAATCTATTAACTAAAATTTCCATAAGTGAGAAAAACAGTAATGAGTGTTTGTCTGAATTTTGCTTTTAAAGGAACTTTGCCCAGGAAGACCAAGAGATAAGGCAATATTTTTTTACTTCTTCATCTAGCCATCATCTTGCCATGAACAGTCTTCACTCATCTTGCAGAAAGGTGCCTTTGTTATTACTCATAACAGTGAAAGTACCACAAAGAACTTCATTAAAACTATTGGTGATGATGAATAGAGAATCTCTTCTGGAGTTATAATTTATACATAAAATACTGACTACTACATTATCTATACTAACTAGTACATCTTCAAGACAACCTACACATTCAGATTAATTCAAAACTGATTGAAATCTACAAGAATATCTCCATTAATTTTCTATGAGGCTGATGGAATTTAAGGTCAAAAATAAGCACAGTTATGATGATCTGTTCTGATGCCCTGTTTACAAAGCATTTTAATTATTAACTCTCACATCCACCATGTAGCTTCTCATGGACACACAGGTAACAAACAGAGGAAAATAATATTCAGAATTTACCAAGGAAATATTGTTCCCGCCAAAGCTAAATACTATCTGTAATGAAATTATTTGGTCTGTGGATGAGGAGAGAGCAGAAGATGTCATTTACTGGGAACTCCGTGCCGGTTGTTAACAAAATCTCCCTACAAGTATCCTTCTACCCAAATGGAGACACAAACCAGACTAGTGTACTGTAAGGCAGATGAAAAACTGACTAGACTGTTCATCTTAAAAGTTAGTAGTTAATATTCAAAGTGGAACTGGCAGCCATCACAAGTAGCATTACTCAGGGGCCAATATTTGGGCTGATTATGTTTCCTGTCTTCATCAATAACCTGGGAAATGAGACAGAATTCATCCTTAGACAGTTTGGAGAGTTGTTTGGTATTTTGAAGTGCAAGACTGCAATCTAGGGGTACAAGCTTTTAGCACTGACCAAAAAGAAATTAAACAGGTGCCTTAAAGTTCAACAAAGATGTATGCAAAGACTTGAATATACAACAGAAACATCCCATGAAACAGTATCAGGAGAGGACTGACTGACTATAAAATAACTTTGCAGAAAAGGACTTGATTGTCCTGATGGACCTAAATGAGCAATGTGCCATTGTTGCAGTGAAGGCTATGCACATCAACAAGAGTGTAACTGTCAGATGAAGGGAATTGATTAATCCCCTTTATTTGGCACCAAGTCTCATCCGAATGCAATGTCCAGTTTGGGAGCCTCAAATACAAGAAAGTCCATGAAAAACTGGAGAAAATTCAGGATAGTCAGGATCTGTAGTACATGGTGTACTAGAAGAGACTGAAAGCATTGGATTTGCTCAGTCTTAAGAATAGAGGGCAAAAGAGCTATCTAATTGCTGTTTTCAATAACTAAAGCAAAAGTTGAAAAGAAGACAGATGAATTGTACTCAGAGGTGCTTAGAAAAAGATACAACAGATGTAAGTTGCAGCAGGGAATTCTGACCTGGAATAAGGAAAAATTTTTTCAATGTGACTCAGAGGTGTTGTAGAACCTCCATCATTGCATATTTTCAAAACTCACCCAAGACCCTGAGTAAGGTAACCAGCTTTACGTGTGCCTTTCTTTGAAACAGAGGTTTGACTAGATGGCCTCCAGCAGTCTCTCTAACTGAAGCTATGTCCATGTACAGAAAATTATCAAATCTCTTCTAGACCTTCACTAGGAAAAGCAAAATATGAACAGCATGATAAATTTTAATTAGCAGGCAGCCATATTTCATCTGGATTGGTCTTTATGACTAATTTACCATCTTCTAAATCATCACTAACATTGCTTTCCCCATTTTAACATGCATTTTATATTGATGAAGCAAGCTTATGTTTCAAACAGAAGGATCAGATCTTGAACTGTTTTAACCTTAATACTTTCAATGTCTCATGTTGTGACTTGCAGGGATTAGCAATATTTTTCTTTCTAAAAATTATTTCAATATATTTGCATCTATAAATCTGTAGAGTAAGACTGCATTATGAAGCATTACTACATGAATCGTTTTTATTAATAATTTTTCTATTTCTATTCTTACAGTAAATATTATTTATTAGCCAGTTGTTACTTCAGTCAAAATATGTCATGTCTGTACTCTACTCCACTCTAATTTATAAGCTACTGAATTCTGAGTCCCAAATTTATTTTGTCACACTCATAAACATGTGTCCACAGTAAAGTTTAGTTTGGATCAGGAGTGCTTTTCTAAAGCTAATCTCCTGATCAGTCCCTACCTGATCAGTCCTACCCTGGGGGTTGTTCTAGTTGACCTTTAGAGGTCCCTTCTGGCCCAAACCATTCTATGATTCTGTGATTCTCGCTTTACTTTTTTTTCCATCATGAAGCAGTTTCATAGCATGCAAAGTGAATTCCTTTGGATGAAACTAAACCATCATGAACAATCCAAGAGACCAACCATGTGCTCCAGCTACTAAGGGATCTTCAGTAAATGGGACCAAGCTAGAGCTGGTATGAAGCCAATGAAAATTCTCAAAATTATTTGTATAAACACTATACTCCTCTATAAACACTATGCTCCTCTTTCCCTTTACTATTAGACAATACAGGCATATCCTTAATTGTTCTGATCAGTGGATAATTCCAGATTCATCTTATTTGACTTTGGATGTTTTACATTCATGTCCTTGTAAGAGGAGGAAGAGATGAGGGGAAGACAGGAGAGGAAGTAGAAGAGGAGAGAGAAGGAAGAGAGGAAGGCAGAGAGTATGAGAGTGAGGGAGTGGAAGAAGAAGAAATGGAAGAGTGGCAGTGGGAGAGAGAGAGAGAGACTGGGAGGGAGGGAGATATCTTCTGAGGTCACCTGCAGATAAAATACTCTTTAGAGTTAGCTTTTCCACTATATCCTGAAAAAGTCTAGATAATAAACTTAGGCAAGTTGCCTAACTTTGAGGTGAGACAAATCCCATACTTAACTAAAAGCCTCAATGGAGTGTAGACCAGAATAGTTTAGTTAAAAGTGACCTACAACCATAATCTAGAGCATCAATGATCATCTAAATAAGATATAAACCAATTTACATTGGGATGGCAAAAATCTAATAAACAATAGCCTTTATTTTAATTGCAACTTATGTTTGTAACACCTAGTATTGTTTTCTCTTAAAGCTTTAATTTGCCTTAATAATCAGATAAATTGTTTTATTTGTTGTTTTTATTATTTTTCAAATTATAGTTGCACTTACACCAACAGTAAAAAAAATGCTAGAAGAAAACTTTACTTTTAATTGAAAAATAGTTTTTGCTTTATAACTTTACACGTATGTCAATCTCCCAGATAATAATTCTTCTGTTCTTTCATAACCCATCAGGTTAGTGGACAGTTGCCTCACCTCAGCAAGATACAATTTTTGTCTTCCTCAGAACAGAGTTATCACAGGAATGAACAGGGCAAGAAAATATTTTGATCACACCATCATATCTGGACTTTTAATTAAAAACAAACCAAACCAAAACATATGCAAAAAAAAGAAACAAAACAAAACAAACAAATAAAAAACCCCAACAAAACAACAAAAAAACACAAACAAACAACGAAATAAACACAAACAACCCTTCAATTTAAAACCATAAATTTCTACCACAGCATTCTAAAATTAGCTGTCTTCTTATCAGGTGACTCCCTTTCCTCTCTCTGTGTGCTACCGCTACAGCCACAGCCTGGAACACATTGTCTCGCATGAGACACCAAGAAATCTCTTTTAGATGTTGGGAAAGATGATTCATTGTGGGTTGCTTTATCTT
Organism: Chloroceryle aenea; assembly: GCA_013399075.1. Lineage (NCBI taxonomy): Eukaryota > Metazoa > Chordata > Aves > Coraciiformes > Cerylidae > Chloroceryle > Chloroceryle aenea. The sequence continues at coordinate 7,737 of VWZY01006093.1, read as the reverse complement.
TTTGTGCACAAAAGGACATGAGGAAGCTAAATTTACATAATTATCAACCCATAGTGGAGGTGGTCAGTCTTAACAAAAGGAGTGATCTAAGTTATAAGCTGCAGAAAGGCAGACAATTCGTGAAAGAGGCCCTAAGAGAAGACACTTATGGATAACCCCTCCCCCCATATTTTCCTAATGGAAAACCTTCTGGAATTATTTATTTTCCATGAGTCCTAAAGTCAGCTAAATATATATTCAAAATTACATATAAGCTTATAAATATTGAATGTTCTGCACTATTAGATATTAAAAAATATTCAAACAAATTTCATGTATTCAGAACAAACTGATAAAATGATAGAAGCAAAAGAACAACTGTAAATGCTGCATAAGTTCTGAAATTGCATTAAATCAATGTCATTAGCTTGATTTTTCAGAATAAGCATGTGTGATAAAGTACACAACCCCTCAGTACTCCACAAAAGATAGCAGTAATCATCTTCTAGAAGTCTCAGGCACAAGCTCCATTTGCAAACATTGCTTCTCCCTGTCAAAGTCTGACTCACATTGACTTCACACTCCTACAATGAGATCAGGATTAACCATTTTGAGGGAACACTTGCAGTGTTATGAGTCACAAATCACATTACAAACAAGGGAAACTGAAACCACATTACTGAAACCAGTATATCAATCTGGTCCACAGATGATAGGTTGTGCTATGTTACTGTGTTTCTCAAGGGAAAGCCATTAACAAACACATCACACCTAGGCTAGTCCTTTCCATTACATTAGGGTCTGTTTAAAGCAAGTGGAAGCATCTACACTGCAAAGTATATCTATGCCACATGTAAGAGAGTGCTCTTAAATAACAGTGTGCCCATGATGAAAATCCGATGTATCATGTTTTGTGGTATAGATCTTCATTACAAGATTTACTATTAGAGAACATATTGGCAAACAGTTCATTTTCATTAAATGAGAAACATGTCAGAAAAAATAATAAAATTTCTTAATAAAACATCTTACTGTTTTCCTGATATCTCTTGAAAAAATGCTTCAATATTTTTGCTTAGGTGCTGGGTATTCCTCAGTTACTTGTTTTACAAACAGTTGCTTTAGCAACTAAATTCAATGCCTGGCTCAAACTTTTAATCTTGTTGTTGAAACCTTATTATGAATTTTATTAGTTTTAATTAGTTATACCTTTGCAGTGTCCCAGCACTTACATAGTGAAGACACTGATGCACTTAGATTCACATAATGTTAGGAGCTAACATTAAATGTCAGTTAGCAGTCTATATTAGGCTGGTAATACTGGCATGGTGGATTAAATTAAAACATGATTAAAACAGTAGGAAAGAGAGAAAAAAAAAAAGCAAACCAAAAACCAAACCCACAACAAAATAAAAGTTTTCTTTGCTTTGTTTTTGCTGGTATGCCTTCCCGAGATTAATGTCAAATATACTTAGAAATCTGTATAGACACGTCTTGAATCTAAATTTTAAAATTCTGCTATTGTTTATGGCACACTTAGAACGTCTTAGTATCAGCTACCATTTATCCACATTCTAGGAAGTAGCAGAGATTAAGAAAAGGTCAGAGAGCATCAGAGATAGAGGATCAGGCACAAGTATTCATCTCCAAAGAACATCTGCAATGGGTGAATGAGCAGACAACAATCTTTGGAACAAAACAGAAGGATTTTCTGTTCTTTGCAGTACTCAGTTTATGACAGGAGCTTCAGAAACGTTGAGAAACCATTTGTGGATCTGTCCTGCGTTCGGCTAGAGTAGGGTTAATTTTCATCAGAAGTTGGGAGTAGGATCACAGTCTGGATAGACAACTGAACAAGACAATGTGTTATTTGATACCATACTGATGGCCTGCCCAAACATACTCCTGTGTATTCTTTCATTGATATTATTACTGTTGTCTGTTACTTCTCCTGGTGTCTCGTTGTATTAAAATCTCCTTATCTCAACCTGCAGGATTTCTGTGTGGGGATGAAGGGGTGGAGGTGGTAAGCAAGTGCTGCGTGGTGCTCTACTCCCAGCTGCTGCTGAACCATGACAGGATCTTTAATCCCTGTATGGATTTACCAATTGATCTAGCACATGGTGTCTGAGAAAAACCTTTACTAAATTGCAGCGACTTCCAAAGCCATCAAGCAACCTACAGACATGACAAAAAATAGTATCTGCTGTGGACTTTGAAATTTGATAATCCAGTATTACACTAGAGTAGACAGATATAAATGAGTCATTATCATAACTTCAGGGAAAGAAAAAAGTAGGCTGTTAAATATACATATTGATCAATGAATAAACACATTTGATTCCTCAACATTTTAAGAACACCTGTGTTACTTTTGTTTAAAAACTAACAAAACACATTATTTTGAGCTAGATGCCAGAGGATTAATAAAGCTGCTGTCATGATAAATGATGTCAGTTTCCAAAGAGTTCTAAGAAATAAATAATCCTTGTCCCCAAGTCCAATAAAATACAGATAGAATATGTGTATATGCATTTCCAAGATAGTCCAGCATACTCTGCCATACATCTGCCATAGTGGTATTCAAAGCTTTTTAAATTAACCCTTGTGATAAATTCATATGCTATCAATATTGCCTTCTCAGAATTAATATAGATAAATGCACTATTTTTATCTTCTTTACTGCATTTATAATACATTTACATGCTCATGTGTATGCAGTTATTACAAGGACAACTTATGAGACTGAAAATTGTCACTTTGCAGAAAAATGGATGCAATAAATAAAATTATATCATCAGTATCTGTGATCTTCTATTTCCATTTAAGTTTTCTGTAAGAATCCAAAGCTTGGGTGGTTGTTATCTAAGTGCAAAGTTTATGTTCTTCTTACAATAATTCTACCATTTACTTTCTTTATATTTTATGTTAATAAAGTTGGTGCTACTCTAGTATTTTTTAAAAAGTCTGCAATCCATTTTATAAAAATAGGTCTCACACTCATATAAAATGAATCTACTGATAATATGTCTGGTTTGTAATATTGCAAATTTAGTATTAGGAGGTATATTTAAATATTTATACAGCTTTGGTTATAGTATACTCAGGTTAATTTCTAGTGTAGCTTTGCATGAAATCTCTTCAGGATCAGAAACTGCAAAACTGTAAGTAAGTCTATTAATAAAGTTGAAGGTCATTACAATAACAACATGTAAGTATGAGGAAGATGATGTGGATATATTAATGACTTACACTAAAGTTGCAGTTGTAATAGTTGAAAACACTGTTTTCAGTGATCTAGGATTAAATCAATAAAATAGGAATTACATTTAGTATATAATGCCTAACTTGTAACTGATCTGTTCTACTGAAAAATAAATCCCAAAGTCAGGTGTCAGAATTCTCTATAAAATGTGTTAGAACAGATGTGAGTCAGAGAATGGGATTCACAAAGCCCAGTGCACTAAGTATAAATTCACCTAACCTAACTTATAATGTCTGTCAACTGCCCCACCTTCATACACAATCTTCAACATTTATTTGAGATATGTGCTAAAAACATGACTACCATAGCTCAAGAAAATAAGCAGCCTGTAGAGAGCAACTGTGGTGCTCTCTCCTTCAGTTCCATTTTACATTCAGTGTCCCACTGATTGTCATACCCAAATGAAATGTGATACATCTACTCTAAAATCCTTCTCCTGTCTTCTTGAATCTTCATTGGTCACAAATATGTAAGAGCTACAGAGATTTTATTAACTCTTTTGATACTGAAGCAATTAAATTTTGTGTAAAATAATCACATATTTCTTAATCTATAAAATAAATGGAATTTAATGTATGACCAAGCTGAGAGTTTTGTCCTTGGAGTCTCAAAGTCCAGCCTTTCTTACACTAAGAATGGTATAGGAATGTCAAAACAAGAGTTTTGATGTGGTTTTATGAGATGCAGTTTGGTACCAACACTGACCAATTTGGTGGTTTTCAATTCACTCAGAGGTACCTATATGACTTGACTGGTTTCAGATTAGGTATTTCGGTTGTCAAATTGCAGCTGAACTGAGCAGGTAAGGAATTATGCTTAAAAGTGGAACTTAATCTCTTTGAAGAGAGAGGCCCTTGACTTTGTATATATGTAAATTTTTCTAATTATATGTTTCCAAATTCTACCGATTCAAACATCATTTAAAAACTAAATCTCTACAAATAAAATCATCCAGACAGGCTGCTAATTACGAATTAGCATTTTCTTTTTCGTATTTATTGTGAGAACAATACCTTGTGTGATTTTGTGCCAGCTAGCATTCTTTCAAATAAATTTGAGCTATCATTTGGCAGACAGGAAGTATTCCCAATGGATGGGCAAAGGTATGAAGCAGAAGGGCCCAGTTTCTTTACAGTTGTGCCCTGTGATAGGATGAGGGTCAGCGGTCATAAACTGGAACACAGGAAGTTCCACCTCAACATGAGGAAAAACTTCCTTACTCTGAGGGTAATGGAGCAGTGGAATAGGCTGCCCAAGGAAGTTGTGGATTCTCCTTCTCTGGAGACTTTCAAAACCCACTTGGATGTATTCCTGAGTGTCATGCCCTGGGTGTTCCTGCACTGGCAGGGGCTTTGGACTTGACAATCTCCAGACATCACTTCAAACCCCTAACATTCTATGATACTTTGTATATAGCCAGCCTGTTTTGGAAGCTAAGTGTTTGTACAATATGATCATGGGCTTCAATGCCATAAAAGAATCCACACATCTTTAATTTGCTAGTATAAATGCAGCCAATGAATGCAAAAAAGTTACATGGATTAATTGCAGATTATGTTACAGGGTTAGTTTCATGGCATTGTGGCCATGCCTTTAGTATATACAGACCACAATGCTTCAATGAACCTTTGTTGCACAGTAGCTGTCCTGCTGGCAGTCCTCCACATTCCTTTTTCTTCTTTTCACTACACGCTTTGCTCTTAGGTTTTTAGTATGTACTAACCTGCAAAGATATATCCTTCAAGGAGTGTCTAGCAGTCAAATTTTCCAGACCAGAATCAGGTTTACAAGGATTTTATCTTAGTGGTACAGGTATATAGTGGAATCAGTAAAGGGTCAACATGGATATGCTGATTAGCCTAAAGTACCATATCACACATCAATAATCATAATAAAGCACAAAAATACCATCTTCCTAAAATGAAGCAACTGAGAGCTGATGTGAAGTCCCACATCTAAAAATTACTGCTGTAACACCAATTCCTGACCCCTTTGAAGCGCACAGTGATCTTGTGACCTCAGTTCTATCATGGCAAGCTGATAAAAATGTGATGAATTTTCTAGTTTTGCTAATGTTAGCAAAATTTCCCGTTTGGACAATATGACACTGTACATAAAAGCATATTCTCATACCACAATACCACCATAGCTTTGAAGATACTTTATTTTTTTTTTTTTCTGACAGTTTTAGTATTTGATTTATAATTCACTGGAATGCAGTGTTTTGCATATCATAATCTCTAACATTTAGACATCTGTTTTCCATATGCATTATAGTAGTACTGGAAAGGCATTCTCTATAGAGATCAATGGTCAGGTCTGTGTCTATAATTATGAACTGAATTCTAGACAAAAGTACAGTTCCTGAATCTTTGCCAAAGTCTCCTATAAGTGATGCTTACAAACATAAAATTTAAGATGAGGAAAGTATTTTCTATAAGAATTAGTTATTGTTGAAGTTAAATCCATGTTCATCTCTGTTGAAGCATATGTATATTAGTAAGCTTTTATCTACAGCTTTGTAGCTCTTTTTTGCAAAATGCTTTTTCTCTGCAGTTTTTTAATGTTATAATATTCTAGAATTATGCCAAGATTTTTTTAATTAGATTTTCTTCTCAGGAGATAATGGTGCTAAGAAAAATGAAGACTAAAATGATGCACTCAGTATTCATATGATGTAATTATGTATTATCTTAAATCATAGAATAAAATAATTGTTTTAGTTGGAAGAGACCTTTAAGATCATCGAGTTCAACTGGTAATTCAGCGCTGCCAAGTCACCACCAAACCATGTCTGTCAGCACCACACCTATATATCTAAGTCTCTCCAGGGTTGGTAACTCCACCACTTCCTTGGGTAGCCTGTTACTGTGCTTGACAACACTTTCTGTGAAGAAATTTTTCCTAATATCCAACCTAAACCTCCTCTTGTGCAAGCTAAGGCTGTTTCTTCATGTTCCGTCTCACTTGTTACTTGAGAGAAGAGACCAACACTCCCCTTGCTACAAGCTAGTTTCGGTTAGATAGTTGTAGAGAGTGATAAGGTCTCCCCTCAGCCTCCTTTTTTCCAGGCTAAACAACCCCAATTCCCTTAGCCTATCCTCATAACATTTTGTTCTCTAGACCTTTCAACAGCTTCATTGCCCTCTCTGGACGTATTCCAGCACCTCCATGTGCTTCTTGTAGTGAAATGACCAAAACGGAACACAGTATTTGAAGTGCAGCCTCAACAATGCTGAATACAGAGGTACAATCACATTCCTAGTCCTACTGGCCACACTATTTGTGACACAAGATATGTTGCTGTTGGCTTTCCTGGCCACCTTAGTCACACTGCTGGCTCATATTTAACCACCTATCAACCAATACTCCCAGGTGCTTTTCGGCCAGGAAGCTTTCCGGACACTCTTCCCCAATCTCGCCTGTAGTATTACATGGAGTTGATGTGACCCAAGTGGAGGACCTGGCATTTGGCCTTTTTAAGCCTCCTTACTTGTGGGAGTCCTTGCTGGGCTGGGGGTTGTTCAGTTGGTGAGAGGGCTGCTGAGAAGTGCCTGGGAGGAGCCAACACTGGGAGGAACCAGCCTCACCCACTGTTAATCAGGCTATAAGAAGCCTCTGTGTGGGCTGCAACTGGTCGCAGGCCACACAGATTAGGGTGGGAAATAGCTGCTTGGGTTTGTTCATGTTTGAGTGGTACTGCAGCTGCTTGCACCTCATTAGGCAGAGTGCTGGGCCTCTACTGATTCACAAGGTAAGTTCACTAGTCGAGTGACCAGCTCCTGTGTGAACAACTGCACAGAGGATACTGTTACCATGCATGGTAAGGTACTGGTGAGCTCTGTGGCTGTTGCTCTGTGAACTGTCTCATTCACTGGAACGCAGCCAACTTGGTGCGCAGTGGAGGATCAGCCATGGTATCCACCTGGCAGAAGGTCATCCATCCAACAGTTTCCACAGTGGATGTGGGAACCCAGACGGAGTTGCATCACAAACATGTAGCAACCCAGGCCACAGGGTGCAGGGAATGCCAGAGCCTCACCCTGGCAGCAAGGGACAATTTTGAGAACTGCTGTGTGCACTGTGAGCAGATGGAGGATCTCCTCTGCCGAACTGTCCAACTGCAAGAGGCAGTTGATAGGCTGAGGAGTATCAGGGAGGCTGAGCAGGAGATTGACTGGTGGAGCCAGGCTCTGCCCCCCCTGAAACAGAAACCGGGAACTGGGGCACCCCTCTAGTAGCAGCCAGGAAGAGAGGGCCCCTGCATCCTGCCCACATAAGACCAGAGGCAGGAATCAGGATGAGGGGAGTGAGTGGAGAATAGCTCAAGGACGAGGCAACAGAGGACCTCCTACCTTGCCCAGGCTTTGGCGAGGAAAGACCGGATAGCCNTCCTACCTTGCCCAGGTGCCATGCGGCTTTGGCGAGGAAAGACCGGATATCTCACCAGAACAGATATGAGGCTCTAGTTGAAAGGGACCAGTCAAATGAAG